>OZ038512.1:68779489-68806989 GCA_964036315.1 Acanthosepion esculentum
TATTACTTTTTATTTATTAAATTACCCCCGTGTGTATCTTTGCCACCCGAGAAAATTCTAATTAAAAAAATGTTTATTTATCATTTATTGTTGAAGAGAGCAAAGGGGGGAAAAATAGTAAATGAAATCCATTGTATAAGTTTTTTCTTTTATTTTAAAAAAAAAACAAACAATATCTCTGCTTAATTTATTCATTCGTTAATTTATATTTCAAGTTTTTTATATATAATTTTTATTGTTTGAAATCTAATGTAGGAACTTATTTTTTTCTTTTTTATCTTCAAAACAACTGTCGCTTTAAAAAATTACTAATTTCACTTTGCAAGTGAAAAACTAAAAACTAAATAAATTCTATTTGGGTTAATTTTTATTTAGAGATTATATAATTTCATTGACCATATTGACTAAAAAAGGAGTAATCTTTTAAAATAAGACTAATTTTACTTTTTTTTATTTTTTAGTGACAATACAAATTTAAAATAAATAAAATATTTTTGAACTGTATTTTAAAAGTTTGATTCGATAAATTTATTGACAATAAAACCCACAATCCAGTCATTTTTAAAAATGCAACAAATTTAGATAAAAAACAATTAATTTTTAATATTAATGTTTTTTTTTTATTTGGAAATTGTTAAGTTTTCTTTTTTTTTTTTTTTTTTTAATGAAATGAGGAAATTGACAACCATCTGCAAATAAATTTATTTCTAATTTATTTTGACTTTTTAGGAAACACCCACCCACTTTTTACAACTTAATGAGATTTAAAAAACATATTAAAAAAAATTCATATACATTTTATTTTTATTACCTTTTATTTTGAATATTTTTTAAATCATCCATACCTTTTTTTAAAATTCTGTTTTCATAACATCTTCAAATGACTTCTCTTCAAATTAATTAAAAACAAAAAAGCAGTTAAAAAAGTTGTTACAAAAATAACTGGAATAGTCACGTTGTTAATTAGAAAGAGATTTTCAAAAGGTTGTCTCTTTAAAAGTAAAACTGTTTAGAGACTGTACTTATTTTCAGTTTTATTATTTTACTCGCATAGTACCCGTAAAAAATGCACCAGTTTTCGTAAAATCACCAAAGTTAAGCAACGTCGGGCCTGCTCATTATCTAGACTGTTGACCGCTTTTGAATACCAGGTCGTGTAAAGAAGAAGCATGGATGTGCAGGTGGTGTAATGGATAAAGGTTTGGAAATCGGAGAGCCGAGTCCTAATTCCAGTCGGGCTCATTATATTCACTTACGAGCAAATACTCTTGGAAAAGGAATTATTAATCCACCTCTTCTCCCTCCAGCTATGGGTTAATTAGTTTGACTTGTATCAGTAAATCATTATTATTATCTCAAAAGAATTCTTACAATCTAAAGATATTTTCTGACTTAAATAATCTGCAGAAGGTTGATAAGCCATAAAAATTAAATCTATTAATCAAACAAAAAATGAAAGTTTTATTTACGTATGGATAATTGGTATTTTCACTTTCTAATGTTTTTGTTTACCTAACGTTTTATATATTAAAAATAACTTAAATTTTTTTTTTGTGTGCTTCTAAAATATGTAATGTGTATAAATAATGTTTATATGTAAATTATGTTCAAAAGGTTGTCATAGCTAGATGTGAGAGTGGGGACAAGCTCCCACTGTTCATAACATCCTTCTGTGGCATGCATCTCAGATAGGCACTGAAGTCTCCAGTCTGGAGGATGGGTGAAGGCAGATAACTGGCACCTCAATAGCCCAGCAAGGCAGTCCATCTAGGAGAAGGAAAACCCTGATTTTAAAATTCTGTTGCCTTGTAGTCATATCCAATCCAAAAAAGAAGGCTATGGAAGTAAATCTAGACAGAAAACCTGGAGTGGAGCTTCGAAGGCAATTGGTTGTCAACACTGACAACTTTCTGGCAACTCCCACAGCCAAGCCAACCCCAAATGTAATGCCCTGTATTACTTTGGACCTTGTCGGTAAGGCCAAGAGGAAGGGGCAAGTAGTCTAGACAGTGCACAGCCTCTATATACCATTTTCCAGGTCTGTGCACTGGAGAGGTCATTCCACTCTCACTACTAAAGGACTGAATTTGGACCAAACAGAGTGCTGTCTTTATCTTGTAAGATAAATGAATGTCCACTATTATATCTGCTTATGATCAGTATCTGTGCACTCTGCCTAGGATCAAAGTGTGTGTAACATCGGTGTTAACTGTGAAAAGCGTTACCCACATCATGTATATTTCATTTTTTTTTTTTTTTAAATATGTGGTTTTATAATTCGCAGATCCTTTGTGAAACATTCAAAAGTGTTTATTTCTTCTCAACATTACGAATTTAATGATTATATTATTTTCAGAAATTGTAAATGATTGGTTGTTGATGCAAGTTTAGCAAATGAACATTGTTAAGAGAAGGTATTTGCTCATGGAAGACAGTACAAGGCCATCTTTAGTGTGTGGGTGGGTGGAAAAAAAGGCCAGTTTCTATTGGCATATTACTGTAGGTAGGTGTCGGTGAAACCATAGTCTTACCTCATTTGTGCAATGAAGGGAGGTGCTACCTGAGAGAACTCTAGGAACTGAACTTGCCCAGAGACAAGACAAAACTTATTTCAGCCAACATGCCAAGGAGTGACCATTAATAAAAGGGGTAATCAGATATTGGTAGGGAAAGTCAAATTGGCAAGCCAAGTTCAAATCCCAAACAAATCTGTTGTTTGCTTTCACAGAAATGTCCTTGGAAAAGGCCTGAATCTGTCTCTTCTCCCTCCACCAGGTTAAATAGCAGGTTAGACTGGGCTCTTTAGCCTTGGCTGGCAAACAGTTTAAGGGTAAGAAAGCTCTGAGATCTGAAGCCATGGATAAGGCAGTGGGAAACCACTCCTATCTTTTTTCAAGAATGTAAGGCAGTTACACAGTTCAGAGACACAGAATTTATAGAGGGTGATGATTGCCTATACACTGAAGGGACATAGCAAAAAAATAACAATCAGTACTTATTATTTAACCAAATGAAACCAGTTGGTTTTGTGGGTATTTGTAGAAAAGCTCACTTCCCCAAGAAATAATAATTTTTTTTCATATTGCTATCGATTTAGCTCTCCAAATAACAAATATAAAAAAAAATAATTTTCTAAATTTTAAGAGTTGGCTTCAGTTTGATTTTATATATATATATATATATATATTTATTTTCATTCGTTGTAAATTGCCCCCATTCACTCCCCCCCCCCCAGATAATGATAAATAAGGGAAATAATAATAATAATAAAGGGAAAATGTAACAATATGTTCTAAATTTATATTTTGTGGATGTTTTGGAATTATTTGAAATTTTCTATGTATGCATGCATTATTTTAATGCTACTCGGGGGGGGGGAGGATGAAAGGTAAGAAAAATCTGGTTTATCACACGGCATAAGCATATTTTTGGGGTTTGTGTTGGGGGATCAATTTGCAATAAATTCACATAGCAAACTAACCCCTCCCCCCGCAGCCTTTAAGAAATTGTTTTGTTTATGCTTGTGATCGGGAGTGTTTATTCAATATTAATTTTGAAAAAAAAATGATCATTTCATGGAAAAGCGTGTTTTTGTAAAATCCATGGAATTGCTAAGCATATAAAGAAATAAGAGTCAGAGTAAGTGCGTAGTGCCGTCATTTTAATTTGCATTTTCATAAGTTGGTTTAGTCATTCTTGGATCAGTTTAAAAACATCTTTTTACTTTCTTGACTGGCCACATTCTAAATGTTCTTACATCCATTGTTTAGTCTTCATAAATGTTTAGCAAGCATCTATAAATGTCTTTGGGCGTTGTTTTTCCTGTATTGAAAAATTTAATGACGTGTTTTGTACTCATTTTTATGTCGAAGACAAAATTGGGGGGAAGGTTCAGCCTCTACTGTCATATGATTGGTATTCACTTCTGCCATTGTGGTCCAAAATAATAAAATAGATGTTTCTTTTGAAGTAACCCTCATACAATTGATGTTGAAAGAAATGGTCAGCTCTGTTCTTTATTTCAATAGTGTAAAAATGATAAAAAATGGTAACAAATATTCTGATTGAATCGATTCACGAGGCGAAACATCAAGTAAATGTGTGTAACATCAATTGAAACTCTTTGTTAAACTTCACTTTTAAAAGATTTTTTTTTTATTTGATTTATAACTCGGTTTTTCATTTTATTTATGTATATATATTCATTGGTTTTGTTTTTTCTTCTTCTTCCTAAAAACAACACCCTGTCTTGGCCACATGTAGGAAATTCAGTACAACCAAGCATACCCGATCTATAACATCGAATAGCCCAAGTGTAGACTTGATTAGCTGCCGTTTTCTGGGGGGGGGGTCTTATATAAAGCATGTCCTAAAGCTAGTAGCAAATTTACTCTGGGTGAGGGCTGAATACTGATCATATTCAGTCGGGTTGCCCATCGAAGAAGTCTGTTGTTTATTTAGACCCGAAACTTCTAATGACATGGGAGCAACAACGCTGATGAAGCACCTAGATTTGGCAGTTAAAGGTGTAATTTTAACCATGGTGATTCTCAACTACTGTGCCATGGAACACTAGTGTGACGTGAAATATTGTCATAGCATACGTGTGTGTGTGTGTGTGTGTGTGTGTGTAAGTAGTAATGGTATAGTGTTAGTATTTTACTAAATAAGCCGTACAAATAGTTGAATAGAAACATTGAAATAAAGTAAACTTGTATTTGTGTGTTTTTTTTTTTTTTTTTTTTTTTTTTTTTTTTTTTAAATCTATGGTTCTATTTCGTAACATTCAAATGTATACTCTTTAAAAATTTAAAAATTTTTCTTTTGATACATGACTGACGAGGCAGATTTTTTTCCCGCAGTAGGTTGCCATTTCTTTCTGTGGTAGACCAGTTGCCATCCAAGGCTATAGAACCTGGTCTGTCCTGCTATTTACACATAGCTGGGGGGGGGGGAAGCAAAAGAGAATTCATAACTTTCCCAAGGGTATTAGCATGTAATTGAATGTAATGGATTTGACTGGAATTTGAACTAGGCTCTCTGATTCCTCACCCTGAGCCACTATCCATTACTTCACCGTACCTAGGTGTGCCCTTGCTTAAAAAGGTTGAGAAACCCTGATTTACCATTTATTTGTTTTTAGCTGTCTTTTGGCTGTGACATTTCTTTCGCTTCAAATTACAGGAATGAGAAATAGCAACTCTAGACCAGGCTTTATTTTGGAAGAACTTAGTGACTGATAGAATTCATTTATTTATTTATTTTTTTTGTAGGTATAAAAGAGAAAAATAGATAAATCTAGGAATATGAATAAAAATACTTTATACAACAAATGAATATAAATCTCAGAAATATACACAACTGTTCATTTGAATAATATAAACTAAATGTGCAAATGCCATAGACATTATTGTGAAGAAAGTGGTGGAAACTAGGTATTAGGATTAGTAAATTTTAATTTTTTTACTTTTTTTGATCTGGTTATTATCTTGTGGACATTTTGTGTGTGTGTGTGTGTGTATTTTCAAACAAGTTTTGTTAAAGACAGTTCACGTTATATCTATATTTTTTTTAATAAGTTTTTCTTAAATGAACATATTTATACCTGTATAAATAAATGTTTTCTTTAATTGATAAAATATACTAATACTCTCAAAGTTCTTTAACATTTATTTACATTATGAAATCAGATAAAAAAAATCTTTCCTTTGAGTAACTAGTTTGTACCAGTTTGAATATACTTTAGTAAGCAACCTACCAATCTTATTCTCTTTGTAGTCACATGTTTGTTTTTTTTTTTTTGTTGTTGACAGACAATTCATCCAGTTGTCTGTTAACTGAATGCTGTCATTTGTCACATGATATAATTTGAGGAGATGATTTTCACCTTGTGTTGGTTTTGTACATTCCATTGTATTTTGTAATTCACACAGTTACTTCAATAAAAGCGTAGGCATTCATGCACATTTGGCATTGGCTTCGCTTACATTTGCACAATCACTGGAATGTTCTGTCCACTCAGACCTTTTGCATTTTTTTCAAATCAATCTCGTTGAATGGTCATTGTTCTTTAACTTACTTTCTTTTTCAATACATTCCTCAAGTTCTTATTTGGATTTGAATCGCGTCACATCTGTACACTGGCAACATTTCCATTTGTCATTTTTTTAAATTTTAGCTGCAGTATTTTTGCTCAATTTCAGTTTTGTGTAATTTTTTTTAGTTTTTTATTTTTTTTTTTTTTTTTTGTAGTTATTATGTTCATGGTAAAAAAATCCCCAAAAAACAAAAAATGAACATTTCTTCAAATCAGGAGATTTCAGATCCTTAACTAAATGTCTATATGGCATTGGTTCCCAACCCATTTTGGGCCATGGCCCACTTTGATTATTTCTAAAATTCTGGTGCCCCTTGTAATATTTAATTCTTACACATATGCCAGTTACACATGTACGTACATGCACACAAAATATTTTTATGTATGCGTCCTGTATTTGCATCGTATGTATTAAAAGGCATTACCAATAACACTCTCACTCAGACTCCCTAGAAAACAATTCACTGTTAATAACTCATTCTCGAATTGCCCCCTTATTCTGTTGGTGCCTCACATTGGGAATTATTGCTATAGACTGAAATCTACAGGTTTAAAAAAGAATATTTTAAAATTTATTCTATTTATATTGAAATCCCATTTTAGAAAAACAAAAAAAACTAATTGTTTAAAAAATAACCTTTTTTTTTATTTTTTAATTTTTTATTAATCATTTCCCCCCGGATCAAAGCAAGAAAGTCACTAAGATGCATAGTGTGAGAGAATATAGGGTCATTCCAGTCAGATTGAACAAGGCTTTGTTCTGAAGGTTCTCAGATTTCATCCAAATTCTCACCAGTTGTTAACATTTGTGAGAGGAGTTGATCCTGAAAATTTCACTTCATTTCAAACAGATTTTATGCCACTCTGAAGATATTGAAAATTTTGAAAACATTGAATTTAAAAAAAAAAGAAGGGTTTTCTGCATTTTGAAAAATTTCATTTGGGATTTTTGCAACAAGTAACAGAAGAGTGTGATTAGTTGATTGAATCTGAGAGAGTCAGAATGGTTGTGATGAAGCAAAAAGAGTTTCAAAAGCAACCAATGAAAGATGCTTTTAGTGAAAGGTCTCTAAAAAAAGAAAAAAGAAAATTCGATGTTTTCAGAATTTTCAATATCTTCATAATCTTCAGAGTGGTATAAAATCTATTTGAAATGAGGTATCATGCTGAAATTTTCAGGATCAACTCCTCTGATGTCTGTTAACAAATGGTAAAAATCTGGAATGACCCTATAAGCAAAGGAAAAACATTAAGGGGTGAGATCAAATGGTGAAAATCTGGAATGACCCTATAAGAAAAGGAAAAACATTAAGGGGTGAGATCAAATGGTGAAAATCTGGAATGACCCTATAAGAAAAGGAAAAACATTAAGGGGTGAGATCAAATGGTGAAAATCTGGAATGACCCTATAAGAAAAGGAAAAACATTAAGGAGTGAGTTCAATAAAAGAATAGGAATTAAGAAGGCAGAAGTTAATGATTAACACACATTGAAATTTTTGAAGATCAAGCATGGCTGGAAAGCAGGAAGCCTGAAGAGAATTCTGCAAGTGAGAAGTGTGAGAAAAGAAGCTACTAGCATAGAACATCTAGTCACTTCAACTGTAAAATGATGTGATTTTGCCACCAATCTAGTACTACACTTAAATTCATAAAGTCTATGTGCCATAGAGGAAAGTTCATCAGAAAGAAAGTATTTATAAAAACCTTACAGAGAAGCTACATTATGGCAATGGGAAAGTGACTGAATCCAAGATGCAATAACATTGCAGATTCTTCTTTGGATTTTGTCGAGGATTTCTCACTATATAACAGAAGCACCAGACCCTATATGGCACCAATATTCAAGGCATGGATGAATGGTAGAATTATAAATATGCAAGATAGATTCTGACAAGAAAAATTGTCTAGCACAACACAGTGAAGAAACTTTCCTAACAGCAGATATTGATTAAATATAATTTTTCCACTTCATGTCACTGGAAACAGCCTGCGAAGGTGCAATGAGTCATTCTCCTGGAGGTTAGCATCAGCCATGCTGATGGAAGGCAGAAAGGGTTCTTTATAGAATTAACTTTTTGAAGTGATTTTCTGATTTTTGGATAACATATTCATCGATTTTGGCATCGGTATTTAAATGCCATAGTTATAAAGATTACTTTTAGTCATAAGTAATTTTTGTTTTTGGAACCACTTGTAACTACTAATGATAACTGGTACTTAAAAATAACTTTGGAGTACATTAGCTTTACTTTTTTTACTGAAATGGTAGTGTACACAGTGGATTAAAGGAACAATGTTCTCCTCCTCCATGACAACACAAGGCTGCATACAACATGAATAACAAGGGAAAAAAATTGTAACCTAGGGAAGGTTAGTGAATAGAATAATCAAATGAAGGTTGGTAATGAATGATAATACTTAGGACAAGAACAACATATATAAGATTTGCCAGTGGCGTGTAGAAGAAGTAGTCAACTGCTAGAAGTGAGTCAAGTGAATTCCACAATGAATCTTCAACTGCAGACCAACATACAGTATTTACTACTGTATTTGTGTGACTGGAGACATACCCATTAATGTCTGTAGGTATGCTACAACACAAATTTTGGAACTTGATTGAAATTTTCTACTCTACATGACATATTTACCAACCTTGCACCAACCAATTGTTCCCTTTTTTGATTGCTGTAAAATGCTGGTATAACTCACTCCTAGTGGTTATATGTCTTGCTTAGGCACTCGCTGTGACGTCACTAGAATTCTCTCCAACTGAATCCAATAAACTTCTACTGACTCACTTGAAGTTCTTTATTTAAGGCATCTTGCCTAGTTCATTTGTGTTACCAGGGGTGTGTTATTTACTCCGCAACAAATGCTTTGATGGGGAAAACTTTCTCTGATGAAAATCATATTCAAGAGTTTAGCAAAACCTTATTCAAATCATAATCTGCGATATTTCACTCAAAAGATATCAAAGAGCTGCCTGCTCAGTGGCAACAAGACATTCCAAATACTTCTGAATATCTAATTGTATAAAATTTAATTGTTCTTTATTTTTTGAATAATAAAGTCGATAAACACAAACAAATTATTTATTCACCTAATAATACCTGACAATGTCCTTTTCAAATGTATAACGTTTAACAGTGGATAATAAAAACCTGCTTTAGAGGAAAATAAACTTTCTATAAAATAAAAAAAAATGTTGAGAGGTTGTATCCTTGTGGAGATGAACACACCTCTCCAGAAGAGGACTTTGTCCAAATCCATATACACCGATGCTAAAAATTGTTAGTAGAAGGAGAGAAAAGTAGAGATCTAGTGTATCTTCTTACTACCAATTTCAGTAAGACTATGTTGACTCCAAGTGATATACTACTTCTTGACTGTGTCATCTTCATTCACTGCAATGAAGACATAACAATACTGTATGTATGTGCATAGGAGGCTGATGTTTATACAAGGGTGTGTGAAAAGTTCCCAGCCCAATGCATTTCCTAAAATTAGGCTGAGAACTTTTCACTCCTTTCTCATATATCTGGGGTGCTGCAGTGGTTATCCATATAGAAAATGGTGAAGTGAGGTTTGTTGACTTCACCTAAATTTTGTTTTGAGATATTGTGACAAAATGTCTTGTTACTGGTATGCCACATAGTTAATGGAGAAATTTGGGTGAGATACTATTATTTGGAATTGATAACTAATAAAGATATGCTCATAACAAATGAATTGGATTCCAGGAGTTCTGAAAGATCACAAATCAAATTCTAAATAGAGGCAAAGCATCTGTGCCCAGTATTATAAATGGCCTAGAGGTCATCACAAAGCTCTTAGCCTCAATCTTTGCCTTGAGCTCAACATTAGAAGACATAAGATGTCCTTTTCTTGACTTCCCCATCTCACTGAGAACAATCTCAGTAGTATTTTTATTACAGCCTGGGAAATCTCAAGACTTATCAAGTCTTGACCCTAGAAAAGCCACTGGCCCAGACAAAATCCAAGTGGTTGACCTTTAGAATATTAACCTGGAACTATCCCTAGTCTCAGTGTAATTATCTAACTGCTGCTTGAAGGAGAAATCCTTCCCAAGTCTGTGGAAGGTGTCGAGCGTATGCCTGGTTTTCAAGAATAGGTGTGAGCACTCATCACCCTTTCAGTATAGATCTATCAGTCAGTGTCATTAGCAAGTTTTTTGAGGCTATAGTCAACAAAAAGATTGTTCATCATCTAAATAACAACCTCTTGAGCAACAAGTAGTACGGGTTTTGATTGGCCTGATCCACTGCTGATCTAACTACCATTACTCACAGAATCAGTGAGAAACTAGACAACAAATACATCTCAAGGACTATAGCATTAAATATTTTAAAACCTTTGACAAGGTGAGGCATAAAGGATTGCTGCATAAGCTCTCTAGTTATGGAATCGCTGGAAGAGTCTTCTCAGTTATAAAGTTCAAACGAGTAGGTCCCTTAAGGTAGTTGTTAATGGCCAGTCCTCTGGAGCCCTAGCAATCAATGCTGGTGTTCTCCCAGGGTTGCTTCTTGGACCAACTCTCTTTTTACTTTACATAAATGATCTGCCTAAGTATACTTTGATCATTTGTGAATATCTTTGTGGATGATACAATGGTATAAGGGTGCACCTTCAAAACTCTACTTGACCAGAGATTGGTAGTTGATCTCTCCTCTGACCAAACCCTAAGTGTTAGTGGGGGAAAACTGGCTGGTCATGTTCAATGGCTTGAAAACCAAACTAGTGACATTCCATTCATTTTCGATCAGACCCTGAACTGTTACTAATCATGGTGAATGGATATTCTCTCAGGGAGACCCCATGCCTTGATTGTCTGCTGGGCCTTAAACTCAACTCTGACCTCAAGTGGAACTTGTACATATGATCCATCACTAAAGATACTGGGAAAAATGGTTGGTTCCCTGTACCATTCCAGTAAATACCTGACTCCTGCTATCCTCTACCTTTATAAGAGCCAGATCAGAGGTCGAAAATGAAGTACTGCTGCCATATACGAACAAAAGCTGTCCAGTCTTCACAGAGTTCAAAAGTGTCTCCGTGGGTGACATTATTTTCCAACCTACAATCCCTTTCTCACAGATGAAATGTCGTAAGCCTCCTGCTGCATTATCCCTATTTCCATGGAAATTCTTCAGACGAATGACATTCCTTAGTCCTGCCAGTTCTAATCTTCATAGCCAAGACGTGCTACACACATTGTAGTGAAACAAGAATCATTCCCTTCATATCACTAAAGATGCTGGAAAAATGGTCTGTTCCCTGTACCACTCCATTAAGTACCTGACTCCTGCCATCCCCTACCTTTTATAAGAACCAGATCAGAGGAATACTGCTGCCATCTACGGACAAGAGCTGCCCAGCCTTCACAGAGTTCAAAAGTGTCTCTGTGTCCTTGTGGGTGACAAATTATTTTCCAACCTATCACCACTTTCTCACAGATGAAAATGTCGCAAGTCTCCAGCTGCTTTATTACTATTTCCATGGGAGATTTTTAGACGAACGGCATTCCTTAGTTCTGCCAGTTCTGATCTTCACAGCTCAGATCCACAATGCTATTCACGTAATGAACCAGCTTTGTTCCCTTCGTATTCCATTTGCGAGACGTAACTTACCCTTGATCAGCTTCGCATGAACCACTGATCTAGGGAACCAATTCCCAAGAGAATGTTTCCCTGATCACTACAAAGCTTAATCTGTTCAAGTCTAGGATCAACCATTATCTTCACCATATATACTCATAAACCGTGCCTCTTTCTCTGTAACCCTTTACTACGAGTGTCTCTCTGGCTTTGTATAAAGTGAGCATCGCTGTAAAATAAATATGTCAATTGGATACTTTGGCGTGGTATAATTGTTAATGATCTAGTTGATCATTACTATTAAGTGGTAAGTTTGTTCCTCACAGGGCCCTATATTTATGAAAATGGGCCAAAGCTAAGCTAAGTAAATAATGACAGTAGTTACTCAATTTATTTAAAAACAGAAATAAATTCTCTTTGAAATACCTCATCAAGTTCTCTGTGGTAGTGTTTGAACATGTGTGTGTATATATATATATATATATATATATATTTATTATGTCATTCACAGACAGTACTGTACTGTTTCACAGCTCATCAGTGTGACTAGACAACCGGATGCCTCAAGCACGGATTGAAACCCAACCGATTTGGTGTCAGTCAGAGTCTCTACCACTGAGCTATCTTCACTTGACAGAATGAGTCACCCAAATCTAGCGTATTGTTTTTACAAAACGCCCAAAACTGAAGTGCTCTATTCATTTTACTGAAGAGCTTCGCATTAATGCAGGTGGCTGTTGTTTTTAGAATTAGCTTGTCATTCAACAGTGCTCAATTGAAAATATAATTACAAGAGCTAAATTATATATCATTAAAGATGCTGGAAAAATGGTTGGTTCCCTGTACCACTCCAGTAAATACCTGACTCCTGCTATCCTCTCTCTCTCTCTATCTATCTATATATATATATATATATATATATATTATTTCCCCCATATGAGGTGATTTTGGATTTTATTGTGTATTAATTTCTGGTTTGTAATAATAAATACATTGAACTTTGTTGTGGATCAGTTTTGATACTTTATATTACTAGGATCCACTTGGATTTTATACTAACAGATTTATTACCTTTATTTATATATATATATATATATATATATATATATATATATATATATATATATAATGTAAAAGACAATAGGAAAACTGTATTATTAGCCGACATGTTTCGTCCAATGGGGACTTTTCAAGGCAGAAACGAAATGAATTTATTGAAAACAATGTAACTATTAACAACAAACAAAGTGTCCTTACCATCTAGAAGAATTTTTTCCCAATATCACCTTTCCTAACAGAATTACTAGCCAACGTACACAATTATATCAAGTAATAAAAAGAAAATGGTTGAAACCGTCATCACAGCAATATTTCTACACGTGAAAGTACTTGATGTAATTTTCAGTTAACAATATGAATACAATAGAGTTTTCTAAATTCAGTAGATTAGATAAAAAAGAGCTAACATTTCAAGGAAACTTTATGCGGTAATGGGTTACTTTCTTTGGCATTATTGTTGCTTTTATTGAATATATATAATAAAAATCCTTCAAGAAGTGAAAGTGTCTCTGGCTCAAAGTAAGCTAGTAAATTGGTTTGCAAAAGGAATGCAATCTTCAATTTTTAGGCGATTCTTCCAAATCCAGATGGTGGCCCGAAATTTTTGGTCTATAGCAGCATTTCTCACTGTAAAGAACTGCCCAACAGTTGATTCAATGATATTTACAAACATCTTTTGAAGATATTGGCAGTCTGTTCCGCCATCATTTGGGAAATCATTGATATACCTCTTTAGGTTTGGGAAGTATCTAAATCTCTATCTACATTCCTCTTAAAAACTTCTAGTTTCATTTGAAAAGCCCTTATGTAACCAAACATAACATCAAGTGCCTTAGCAGAGCAAACGTAATTTAATATTGCAAGAGAGTTGAGTTACTAAAGGGAAATAACTGCAACTGAAATATCCAGAAAAGACATATGGAACTAGAATAATTTACCTTGGTGGATGAAATAAAGAGTTTGGTTTGAAATTCCTATGTATATTAACTGAAGAAGGCCAGAGTGTACAATGGCTGCTATGTCATGAATATGACAATAAAGATGTAGACAACAGTTTGAACAATGTAAATAGCGTAAATAGTTACAGTACCTCATTTCAGAAATATATACAGATATTGAAGGAGTGAATATGGCAACAAAGATGGGGACAACAATGTAAATAGTGTAAATAATTACAATACCTCATCTCAGAAATATAGACAGATATTGAAGGAGTGAATATGGCAACAAAGATGAGGCCAACAGTCCGTACAATGTAAATAGTGTAAATAATTACAATGCCTCATCTCAGAAATATAGACAGATATTGTATGAGTGAATATGGAAACAAAGATGAGGACAACAGTCCGAACAATGTAAATAGTGTAAATAATTACAATACCTCATCTCAGAAATATAGACAGATATTGAAGGAGTGAATATGGAAACAAAGATGAGGACAACAGTCCGAACAATGTAAATAGTGTAAATAATTACAGTACCTCATTTCAGAAATGCAGACAGATCCAGAAGAAGGACGGAGCGTACAATGGTCGAAATGTCATGAAAATGGCAATAACGATGAGGACAACAATCTGAATGATGTAAATTGCGTAAATAGTTGCAATACCTCATCTCAGAAATATAGACCAATATACACTACTATTGTATAAATTGTACTATTGTCTAAAAATATTGTCTGACTTTCCAGCATTTGAGGGAACGTGTTATTCAAATACAATACTTATACATTTATTTTCGGATGTAATAGTCTTGTTCTTTTCTTTTCTTCTTTTTTTTTTTTTTTTAAATTTCCGTTAATAAAGTATTGTCACAAAGAACTGTTGGAAGTGTAAGCTTGATTTATTTGGGAAAGATGTTAAAATAATCCAGAACTTTTGCTGGGCAACAACCACTTGCACGAGGATAGAAAACGAATTCAGTGAATACACAAAAATAGAAAGGGACGTAAGACAAGGATGGGTCTTCTCACCAGACTTATTCAATCTATGCGGTGAAATGAATCTACAGGAACACTTACAGAAGGTAGTTAAGAAATATGAGAAGAAAGGACTAAACATTAATTGTAAGAAGATTGAATGTATGGTTGTTAGCAAGAGAAAAAGTCTAATATGTAGATTACAAATTGGAGATACTAAAATCAAGCAAGTACGAAAATTTAACAGAGGATGGAAAGTGCAACACTGAAGTCTGAAGGTTCATTGGGAAAGTGAAAGTTGCCTTTAAAAAGCTGAACAAAGTATTAAGAAGCAGGAAAATTTCCTTAAAACAAAGAAAAGAGTACTAAAATGTTATGTAATATTAGTCCTCCTATATGGCAGTGAATGCTGGATAAATTCCTAACAGATGAAGAAGAGACTTGAAGCAACATAAATTTGGTTCTACAGAAAGATGGGCTGAACGCATGAGCAATGACAAATTTTAATATATGAAATTTTAGCGCCTTTTTGTGGTCAAAAAACACATTGATTTGGAAATTCTTGTAAAAATTGAATAGTTGTCGGATTTTAATGAAATTTTCAGGATTTATTCACAAATGAATTAATTTATTTTAGAAATGGTTCTTTTGTAGAAAATCTTAGTAAAAACTTTTTTTTTTAACATCTGTTACTCTTCCCCCCATTTAATTTTATTAAATTTTATACTGCTTAATAATGTTTATATTAGTTATACAGAGAATTCTTTGGAGAATTTAAATCATCAGTTTTTTTATTTTTTTTTGTAAAATGCCAGTTACTGAAAATCAGCACTGAATTGTAAAGTAAAAATTGTTTTTATGAATAAGATGTATTATGGACATTATGTTCTGAAGAAAAATTTTTTTTTTGATAATGAATTTTAAAAGAATTGTTTTCATTTTCTATTTTTTAATTAGAATAATTTATAAAGTTTTAAATCTTATAAATTTATGTATTAATTTGTACAAATTAGGTGATATTGTTATTAAGTAAAAACTATATTTTCTAATCATGAATGGGAAAGCTTACTACAATTCATTGACCACCCCTCCCTCCCATATTTTAAAAAGAATTGTATGTGTATAAATATGTTGATTTCTGTAAATCTGGACATCCATATATGACATTATCAGAAAATAAGAGCGATAACTACAGTAAATTTGGAGTCAAAGTACCTAAAATTCAATAAAACATTAGCTTATGGAGAATATTTTTCTAACTTTTTAACCCG
Organism: Acanthosepion esculentum; assembly: GCA_964036315.1. NCBI lineage: Eukaryota > Metazoa > Mollusca > Cephalopoda > Sepiida > Sepiidae > Acanthosepion > Acanthosepion esculentum. The sequence continues at coordinate 68,795,452 of OZ038512.1, forward strand.
TCCTGGGTAAGACGATAAACTACATCCCTGTTCTGGGTAAGATGATAAACTACGTCCAGCAGCAAGGCCTCTGACCAGGAGGTTTTGAGGAGCGTGGAACCACCTCTTAATTGCTGGTGTTCCCAGGTCCACCCTGACCCAGGGTGGTAGCACCTGTTAGGGTCCCAGCTATGGGTAAATAGTTGACCCCACAACCTGACTATGAAAGTGTAAAAATAGATTTTAATACCAGAAATACTTTGTAAAAAAAAAAAAAAAAAAAAATAGTATCAGCAATAAATTTTTGAAAAAAGATCTTACCAGCAATAAAAATCTTGTCAACATTAACTAACCCATTGAGGTTAATATGCCACAAAACCAAACTATACATTTTTGAAAAAAATTATTACCAGCTATACATTTTTTATATTATATTATTCTATATATATATATATATATATATATATATATATATATATATATATATATATATATATATATATAATTTGTCGATAACTACTTTACTAGTTTGTATATATGTCTATGTTTGACACCTATTCTTCATCTTACAGGTTTCCCATGACTGGCTGAAGAATGTGAGTCTTGAAACAATTGGTGGTGGAATATCAGAAAATTCCCAGACTTTGCCTCCTGATCTCTGTGATGAATATTTGGCTGCTTCCTGTAATTCTCTTCCACCTGAGTGGTTTCGACTTGTTGTTAGAATTGTTGCTAAATCAGATGACCTAGTGGATGAGTAAGTTTATAATATTTTATATAACCCAAAGTATTATGGGTAGGATTACAGGTTGAAAAAGAAAAATGGTCATAATTGTATTTTAGTACTGATTCCATTTGAGCCCACTATATGGAAGGAAGATTTCAACTTCTCAGTGTCCACTGACTTTAATACTATTTCATCATTCCTTTAGTTTTAATTGTTTTCTGCCCTAACAATTTGATTGTAAGATAAAAATTAAAAAAAAATCCATTGATAAAGATGCTGCAAAAAAGATCAGCTCCCTGTACTGTTCCAGAAAAGTACTTGAATCCTCCAGCCATCCTACAAGTCAGATCAGACCAAAAAGGGATTATTGCTGGCACACCTGGATCACAGCTACCCAATCCTCACTTTGGCTGGATTCAGAAGTATTTGTGTAGTCTTCAAGGTGATGAACTGTTCTACACATTTCAACCCCTTTTCCACTGGCAAAACATTGAAAACCTTTCTACTGCAATTTAGATGTTTGGGCAAACTATGTTCCTTGGTTCCACCAGTCCAGACTTTCACAGATAGGACTTGCCATACCACGTACGCGGAAGTGACTAAACCTCATTCCTTTTGTATTCCATTAGTAAGGAGAAAATTTGAATTCAAACAGCTTCATTCACAGAACTGTTGCAATATGGAATGAACTCCTGAGGAGATCCTTCCCTGATGCTAACAGTCTTGGTCAGCTGTGATATCCTCATAATAGGCAACACTTGCTCCCACTCTATATGCCTTTACAACATCTGCATTCAGTAATATTCTATCTTGAGTGGCACTTAGGCCCTGTATTATGTGAAGAATAGTTAAAAAAAATAACTAACATTTCATGGTGTCTTGAAAATTTATATATACATTGACAGCAGGCAATATGTTTTTTTTTTTAATGACATATAAGTACATTGACGGCAGTAGAAGTGTTAAATGTTCTCTTCCCCACCAAGGTGTATCTATCTATATTCCTGCAATTACAAGAGTGGGTGGATTCATACCGTGTGTATGGTACCTTCACGCCATGTTTCTTTATTAGTTTGATTACATTTTCCATGCAACAGTAGTTGAATTTTATTTCTATTATTTTGTTGAGCTTACTAGCAGCAGCTAAACAAATTAGCAAGAAGCAGGAAAATGTTATTAGAAACAAAGAAAAGAGTGCTTGCTTGCTATGTGATATCAACCCTCTTGTATGGCAGATGAAGAGGAAACTGGAGACAGCAGAAATGTAGTTCTACAGAAGGATACTGAGAATTCTCTGAATAGATCAAGTAAGTGATGAGGAAGTCTTAAGAAAATGGTAACAAAAAGAACACTTATACTCAATCAGAAAAAAAAAGAGGATGGGTTAGGAAATCTTAACTCTCATAGGGCATATTAAAAATGAGAGATAGGGAAATGCAGCAGGCCACCTACCTGATGAGCTTCTATGAATGTATGGGGGAACAGAAGAGAGGAAAAGGGAGAAATGCTGCTGAGGGTCACATAGGATAGTAAGTTGTGGAGGGCCATGATCTCCCATAACCCGAAGAGACATGAGGCATAGCAGAAGTAGGAGTAAGGAAGTGTTCATTAATAAACTTAAAGAACATGTTCCTCATTTTTGTTGTAGGGTGATAGGAGGCTGGGGGTTGTATAACCCCTTTTTACACCACCTACACCCAATGGTGTAACCATGTTTAGTGGTCTGGTCCTCAGGGTCTTAGGATGATCTTTTAACCACAGGGCTAATGTCGCACTGGTTAATACTGACACTGGCTGCTTTGATCCACACTAACTCTGGCCACATTGTGTTCTTGATCTCAGAGCAGTGGAAGATCGAATATCGTATTCAGTGCTGGTTTGAGTCATGGCGGAAGCTATATTAAAGGAAGAAATATCTTCACAAATGGAACTAAAAATGAAAGAATTGTTGGATTAATCTTCAGTTGGTTTATGTAGTTCTTGGTACAACAAAAATGAACCCTTCCCACATCAATCTCTTGGGCTTCGTCTAAAGTTCTGGAGGAGCTGGGTTCAAAGTTCTTCATAGTCAGGATCTGGTGCAGCTGATGTGGATTCCAGAGACACTTGATGCAGGAATTTGTTGCACAAGTCCTTGAGTTCTCGACGCTATCTGTTTATATGCACTTCAATCCAAAACTAGCACAGGGCTGAGGGGTTCTGGGGATTCAGTGATTCCTCATTAATCCCAACAAGGGTTTTTTGTTCTCTATTTCTGCTTTCATAATTAACTTTCCAAATTTGGAGAATTATCCACCTTCCTTGGGAGTAGTCACAGGGATTGCTCCATCCCATCAACTCCAACTTCCTTCACTTTACATCCTGTACCATCACTCCATACAGGTGGTGCTAGATTCTCCCTCTTCCTCCTTCTCTCTCAACATTCAACCTCAGCCTACTTCTCAAGGCAGGCATAACTATCTAATTTTTAAAGTATGTGGGTGAAAAGGTGGAGTTTTATTCTAGTCATTAATCTTAATAAAATGATTCTTTTCTATTTCCCAGGAATCATCTTTAACAGGACTTGTTTTCATAACTCCTGCCTTAATTGTACATTCAACTCATAAGAGAAGTTTGTTCTCATTTAACCTTCCTAGCAAGAAGTAAGATTATTTTCCCAACTCATTTTCAGTTGTGAAAATAAAACCCAGACCTATCCTTCTCCTTGTTAACAATATTCATTTTTTAAAATTCTTAAAGAGATAAAATTATTTCTCAATTCATTTCACCCACACACTAGATTCTCAATAAAGAGAAAATAAACTTTTGAGTGCATTGTCCCTTTCATAGGAGAAAGCCAAATGGCCCCTTTGCCACTTCCATATCATCAGGAAAAATGTCTCCACTCTCTCTCTATCAGTTTCAGCTTAACTCTTTCATAGTTCCTGCAGCTAATATTTTGCATTAACCACTTCATGGCCTCAGTGTCACAGTTGAACAAAAATCTTTGTTTTTCTCTTGGCAGTACTGACATTTGATCAGCTTAATGAGTCACATAACTCAGTTAACAATCTGAATCCTGATGAATAAAGCATGAAGAACAATTAGATTGGAAATAGTGCAAGAACAGCACAGCCTTGTCAAGGATACGGGAACAAGAAATGCAATATTCATGATCAGAATGATCTTGGAGAGAACAATACAAATGCAGAAAAGATGTGCACTTATGTTTTATAGATTACACAAAAGTATTTCATGTTTGGTATGGCACAAGGATCTATTTGAACTATTAGAAAACCTAGATGTGAGAATGATTTCTTCTTTTTTTTTTTAATTTTTTTTTTTTAATTTTTTTTTTTTAATTTTTTTTTTTTTAGTGATGTTCATTCTGTACAAGGTAGAGGATTACAAATTAAGAGAGACACTTTACACAGATATATGGTGAATGGTGAAGATAACAGTTAACCTTGGACTTGAACAGGTTAAGATTATAGTGATCAGGAAAACATCCTGTTGGGAGTTGGTTCCACAGAGAAGTAATTTGTGGAAAGAAGCTGCTTGAGTGGAACTTACATCTCACTAATAGAATATAAAGGGAATGATTTTTGTTTCGTAACAATGTCGGTAGCATGGCGCATCTTAGCCACGAAGATTAGAACTAAGGAATGTAGTTCGTCTGAACACTTTCCACGGAAATGGGCGATAGAGCTGTGCAAGGCTTGCTACACTTCATCTGAGAAAGGGGTTGTAGGGTAGAAAGTAATTAGTCACCCACATGGAAGCGGAGATGCTTTTGAACTCTATTAAAAGTGGGAAGTGAAGACTGCTGTAGCTGTTAAAGTAGAACTTACATCTCACCAATGGAATATGAAAGTGGTAAAGTGAAGACTGTGTAGCTCCTGCACATATATGGCAACAGTGCCCTATTCTGGCTTGATATGCCACTTGTAAAGGCAGAGGATGGCATGAGGAGTCAGGTACTTACTGGAGAGGTACAGGGAACTGACCATTTTTCCAGCATCTCTATCAGAATTTATTATCGGATGCATGCAATCTTAACAACGTAAGATACGCAGATGACAGGCATGAAAAGAGAACTTCACAGGACGTCTAGGGCGCGGTAGTAAATGAAAGTGAAAAGAAGCTATTAAACATCAGCTATAAGATGACAGAATATGTTTGTCAGCAAATACAGGAGTTTATATATCTAAGAAATGTTTTAACAGAAGATGGAAAATTTGACACCAAAATCTGATCATGCATCGAAATAGCAAAGTACAGAGAAACAGAAAAAAAATTGTTAGAAAGAAAGAAAAGATTGCTGAACTGCTATGTAATCTCAACCCTTCTCTATGTCAGTGAATGCTGGACAATTTCCTCACAGATGAAGAGAAAGCGGGAGACAACAGAAATATGGTCCTACAGAAGGATGCTGCTATAATCAAGGCATTAACTTTCCACATTAGCAAAAACAAAAGGTTTGGAAGGAAACTCCCGTCAATACTAGAAGAGCGATAACAGGAGATTAATTTTCTAAAAAAACTTTAAGAAAAAGATTTTAACATCTGTCTATATCTCTGAGATGAGGTATTATGATTACTTACATTATTTACATGGTTATCCTCATCTTCATTGCTATATTCACATCGCTCAGTGGATAAAGACGTTGTTTAGATCCAGTGACTCGACCCAAAGAGTTGTGAGTTCATTACCAGGTCACAGCAGTGGTGAACCAAAAGTTGGTGAGTTGAGTTAAAGGGAAATAACTGAGACATCTGGGAGAGGCATGTGGAAATAGAACAATCTACCCCGGAGGATGAAATAAGGGGTTCGGTTTGAAATTCCAATCACCTGAAGAAATCTGGAGCGTATAACAGCTGAAACGTTATGAATATAGCAATGACGATGAGGATAATCTGAATATGGTAAATAATGCAAGTAAAAAGATTTTATACATTTTAACCGAGAATAACACTGTTCAATAAATGAATGCCAAATGTTTTCACGTGAAGTTTCTACTAATCTTACCAATTGTTATTCTGAATGTGTTTTAATTGAAGTGACATTTAAATCTAAGCCTGTCATACTTTTCTTCTGAAGATTAATTCTTTCTTATGAAACAGAAACTTGGGAAGGTGATATTCAAAGGGTTTCTAGTTATTGTCAATAATATTTCTTATTATCAATAATAATAATAATAATGTCTTTTGCTGTGTCTTTTTCTAGTGTGTTGGCAGCTCCTCTCTACTGTAACGTGAAGGATTATTGTCTTTCGGATCTGCTAACTTATATCTGCCAGGAGAACCGTAAGAATCTTTATTTGAATGCCTGTTCTAAGCTCAGTCAGCAGAAGACTGTTCCAAGCCGTGCCAAGAAAAAGGTGAATTTTTTTTTTTTTACTGTCTTATATATATACTAGTGTACCCATGCTGTCAAAATTGACGGCAAGAAGGATTGTATTATAAGTAATATGTATTATACTGCAAGTAATTTTAATTTAATCCCTGTACAATTTTGTAATTTAAAATAGTTTGTTGTTGATGTTGATAATAATTGAACAGTGTATAATTTATAAACACCTCAGTAAAGATATCCATATTTTATCCTTGTAAATGTTACATTTTTGCAACCCCCAATTTTTTTTTTTTTTTTTTTCTTACTGCAAAAGTTCCCAAAGCACAATAATGTAAAACTGTCTATCCTTTTACTTAGGTTTTTGTTAAATGTCAAAATTTTGAGTGTCGAGATTCGATATAATTTAGTTCTTACTGTGAACTGTGTCACCCTAGGGAGTGGTTCTCTTTCTAGCTCACTGCACCCTCCCTCGCCAACACGCGTGAAGAGAGAGGGAAAGAAGGTGGTTTCGTTGTAGTTTGTCAGCATGTTAACTTTTTGTGTGTAGACATAAATGGGGTCTTTTGCACACTGTCAATTGTTACACACACACACACACACACACACACACACAAAAAAACTTATATATATATATATATATATATATATATATATATATATATATATATATATATATATGTGGTGTATTATATTTAATGATTTTTTTTTTGTTTGCATGATAATGCTCAAAGGTTCTCTCTCTAACCAAGAAAACCTAAAATAAAATTCTGATATGTGGTCAGAGTTTTGGAACTAGTAAAAACTTTTCAGTACTCCCTTGTATGTGGGTATCATCTACCTGCCCAGGTTATTACACAATATGATACTAGGTTAAGGTTTAATGTGAGAAGTCATTCAAAAATGGCTCAAGCTCCCGCAGCAGTTCTCTTCTTGCGTATGCCTTATTTGTCAGGTAATGTTCGGTTTCGGCTTCTGCTGATTACACAAACCTCCAAAAAAAAAATCTTCCTTTACTTTTTTTTTTTTTTAAAACCCTTTCCCTGCCAATTATTTTGGGATAAATGTTTCATTTTCAGACCAATTTTTTTTTTATTTTTATTTGTTTCTAATATAGTAACTAAGCACCTTGAAGTACCCAAGCGGTGGCTAACACCTCTACCAGACATATGAGTTGACAATTGGATTCATTTCAAGCTCGGAAGGGCATAAAAAACATCAAGATCTACATAGAAACACGTCTGTAGCTGGTTTTTGAGTGTTATGTTTTGTATATATTTATTTATCAGTGTCTGAAAAAGGCGCTTTTGGTAAAAACTTATATACATGTTTATGTCTATGCCAGGGTAGGGGTTTTAAATCGTGCATTGGATTTTGGTTAATTTTGAACAGCTTTGGGATGCTGTATACAGTTAGTTGAGCATCTTATGCTTTACGTCTTGGGATGCTGTATCCAAAAATAACATCTATTTTCCACCTTTAGGTTTAGTTTTTGTTCCCCAGAATACCATCTCCTACATAAAAATAGTCGTTTGGTTTCGATCACTGTTAATGTGAAGTAAAAGAAAACACTCATTTGAAGCTTAAACATAATCTTCCTGTGCAATAAAATGCAACTTCTGAAATATTAAAGAAATATAAGAAAGTAAGTGATTAAAATTTGAATATTCAGAGAAATTGGTAAAACTTTTGTTTATTTGATTTTCGTTAATGATTATATAGCGAAGAAAACGGGGATTTACCTCGTCAAACTAAGTGACAGCGAGTCGTGTGTATTTTACGACAGAAAAGCTGGTGAAAAAGAAAATTAATTACCAAACAAAAGGGCACATATTCCGCATGACATGCTAAAGACGGAATATTTGAATTAAAAAAAACCCCCAAAAAACCAAGTCTGACGCAGGAGTCGCAATTAAACGTACTTTGATATGCAAAATACTGGAGATCGTCTCTCAGCTGTCGACGAATGGAAAAAATGTTCGCTCGATAAAAGCAGTTGGTGTTCTCGAATCTGGGGGGAATTCGGCAGTTTTGGCTACCGCGTTTGGTGGAGAATGAGTTATTTTTCTGAATGGTGCCGTGCATTTTGATTAGCGAGATAGTATTTGCGAATCGAGTTTTCGGCATTTCTTTCTGCCCTCGATGTTCGAGTTGGAACTTAGTGATTTATTCTCTGTGACGTGGAAATAATCTGCGATAAATATTTCCTTTGCAATCTCAGTTTACTTACAGATTAATAGATTTGTCCCTTTTTAAGTTCTAACTGGAGTCAGCTATTCTTTGTTTTGGTTTGGTTTGTTTTACAGTGTCGCAGTTAGCTCCGCCTCAGTTCCTTAATCCTCCAATAGGGGTCTCTCTCCCCGAGTATAAATACTGGCTGACCCTTCTCTCTCTCTCTCTTTTTCAACTCAGGCCTTGGGCCGCTACCTTGTGCGGAGGTGAGGTAAAATCTCTCTTTTTCCACTTAGGCCAATACGTGACCTCTCACAGATACAGCGTTTCCCAAATTCTGGGAACGCGCTAAGAACAATACACGTACATACGAACACTTACAACACACACACGTAATTTCTCCATACAAACTCTATGTAACAGTCCATGTCTTTGTTTAACTTGTTTTGTTATTAATATATATTTGTTTACCCATGTATATCGGTCTTGTTTGTTTTCTTTGTCTTCTTTGGACTTAATTAAAGTCCGACATTCTTATGTAGCTGGACCGGCCAACAGAAAATTTTAACCTTCTGATATCTCTTCACATCTTCACCCCACGGTCCACTACAACAGCATATCAACCTCAATGGGTTATTTAATGTCAATAAGATTTTTATTGCTGGTAATATTTTTTTTTAAAAAATGTATTTGTAATATTTAAAAAAAAATGTATTGCTGGTAAGATTTTTCTTTTTCAAAAATGTACTGCTGGTAATAATTTTTCCAACAAAGTATTGCTGGTATTAAAACCTATTTTTATATTTTCATGGTGTTTTGACCCCTTTGGTGTGGGGGGAGGGTTTAACTATTTGCCCATAGCTGGGACCCTAACAAGTGCTACCACCCTGGGTTAGGGTGGACCTGGGAACACCAGCAATTAAGAGATGGATCCATGCTCCTCAAAACCTGATCAAAGGTCTTGCTGTCAGATGTAGTTTATCATCTTACCCAGGACAGCATTCTTTTGTTCCATCATCTTTGATACTGTTCTTTGTTTAATGTCCAGGTAGAATCTTTGATCTTTCTCAACAATAACATCACACAAAATTAAATTCCATCACTGACAAATTCCAGTTTCTATCACAAATGTTTAATGCAGACTATGTAAAAGGATTATATCAAAAGACTTTATAATGTTTCCATTCATAACTTAGTACGATACAATAATACTGTCATTAATTTTATATGTTACATTCAAGGGCTGTACCGCTCCAGTAAGTACCTGACACCTGCACGTCCTGGGTATGATGATAAACTACGGTTTTTAAGGTTTTGAGGCACCACCTCTTAATTGTTGTTGTTCCTAGGTCCACCCTGATCCAGGTTGGTAGCACTTGTTAGGGTCCCATTCATGGGCAAAATGAATTAACCCCCAAACTGAGGTCAAAATACTATGAAAGTATAAAAATACATTTTTTTTAACTAAAATACCAGCTATACATTTTCATAGTTAAAAAATTACCAGGAATACATTTTTTGTAAATGAAATTATTAATGATCTCAAGAAAATAAAATTTCGGCATTAAACTACCCATAAGCCGCTAAATAAATCAATCAACTTCAAAACTCCCAAGAAAATAAATTTTCGGCATTAAATGACCCATATGGTGTTGATATGCCGCTAAATAAATCAATCAACTTCAAAACTCCCAAGAAAATAAAATTTCGGCATTAAATGACCCATAAGGAGTTGATATGCCGTTAAACAATCAAATCAAATCAAAGCTGCCAAGAAAATTAAATTTCGGCATTAAATGACCCATAAGGAGTTGATATGCCGTTAAACAATCAAATCAAATCAAAGCTCCCAAGAAAATTAAATTTCGGCATTAAATGACCCATAAGGAGTTGATATGCCGTTAAACAAACAAATCAAATCAAAGCTGTCAAGAAAATTAAATTTTGGTATTAAATGACCCATAAGGTGTTGATATGCCACTAAACAAACAAATGTCTCCTGCTATCCTTACAAGAGTCAGATCAGGTAATAAATGGATTACTGTTGCCATCGCAGTCTTGACTTTCCAGTCATGATTGTCCGAAAGCGTCTTTGTGTTCTTGTTGATGACAAATCATTTTCCAGCCTACAACCCTTTTCTCACAGACAAGATGTCGCAATCCTCTCACTGCTCTTTTGCTATTTCCATAGAAGGTGTTCAGACAAACTACATTCTTCATTTCTACCAGTTTTAACCTTCACAGCTAAGACCCACCATGCCATGCATATTGTAGCGAACCCCACCCTTATTCACTTTATATCCCATTTGCTAGATGTAAGCTCCACTTGAGCAGCTTCTTCCCAAGAGGATGCTTCCTTGATCACTACTATTTTAAAATGTTCAAGTCTACGGTTATGTTATCTTCCCTATATATTTGCATAAACTGTGCCTCTTACTCTAATCCTCTACCTCGAGTGGCTCTCGGACCTTGTACAGAGTGGACATCAATGTGAACCCCCCCCCCCCCCCCCCAAAAACAATGGAATTACACTCTCATCAGGCATTATCATAATATAAAACCCAGGTATACAAACAATCGAGAATGGCGTAATATCATGTTTTTGTTTTTTTTTGTTTCTTTTTTTCAGAATTAATTTGTATTTTATGGAAAATTTGGTTATAAATATTTTTTTCTTTTAAAATACTGAACTTCTGTACAGCAAAATATGGAACTAACCTTGTCTTTTGAACTCAGCATTTCACAATTAGCTAAGATAAAGTTTGGCTTGCACTAAATCATATGTAAGTCTTAGTCTGGTACAAGGCCATTGTAGTAAGAAACCCAGTGAGATTGCTCAACATTGTTTTACAAGCTCAGATTTGTTTCCATTTTGTTATTCATTTGCCTAACAAATAATAGGGATTTTAATATTTTATGATTTTTTTTCTTTCTCATATTGTTGCCTTGAAGTTTTTGTTATTTACTTTTTTTGGGGGTTTGCTATATTTTCTCAAATTTTTCATTTCAGTTTTCTGACTTGTTCCGTGAAATTGTACTTCACTTCCAGCCGCATTGTTACATCCGCCTTGATGGCTCTCAAGCTCTGTTCTCTGAATCATCCCTCTTATCGTCTTCTGAAGACAGCTCAAGAAAGTTATTCCCCAATATTGTCTCAACATATCTGTTCCTTGAACTAGAGAACTACTTTCTGTTGCTCCAGCCATATTATCCCTATAACCTGTGGGATGTTGTGTCATACAGCCCTGCCCTTTTTAATGAGTCTCATGCCAAGACCCTCTTTGTCCTTTATCAAATTCTCCAGGCGATGCAGTTGGGTCACAGTATTG
>OZ038512.1:68816989-68891989 GCA_964036315.1 Acanthosepion esculentum
TTCTTCTAGTCTGGTTGCCACCCAAGGCTATAGAACCTAGTCTGTCTTACCATTTAGCCATAACTCATGAGGAGGGTCAAGGTTACAGTTGGAGTCATACCTTTGCCAAGTGTATTAGCACATAAGAGAATGTAATGAACTCGACCGGAATTCAAACTGGCTCTCCAATTCCTTAATTCGAGCCACAATCCATTACTCTACTGTTGCACATACTACACATGATACTAACCTGGCACAGGGCTCCATCCCTGTGCTGGTGGTATTACGGCTACGACTAGCTTGGACTGGCTCTGACCAGTTTGGACCAGCGATGACAAACCAAGACCAGATATGACTAGCTTAGACCAACTCTGACCAGCTATCACCAGCTAAGATGAGCAGCCCGAGTGAAAACACTCAGGTCCCCATGTTAAAAACTGACCTTGTGTCACAACCTGACTCGGTTCAAGTAAATATCTACTTACCTGGCACAGGGCTCCGTCCCTGTGCTGGTGGTATCACGGCTATGACTAGCTTGGACCAGCACTGACCAGCCTGGACCAGCTCTGACAAGCTATGACCAGCTTAGACCAGCGGAAACACTCGGGTCCCCACGTTAAAAACTGACCTTGTGTCACAACCTGACTCAGTGGGGTGGGGTGGGGGTTTCAAGTAAATATCTACTACACATGAATAAATACTTCTGGCTTTCAAGCCAGATATAGAGAGGGGACTATGACCACACCCAGTCATGGGACTGATGATGATAATCTATGTTCAGTAAGTAAAGGACAACTATGTAGGTTTCCTTATTCAACAGTAATAATTTAGAGAGAGGCAAGATGCAAACCTTATGTTAGGTCAAAGTTTAAAAATAAGACCTGTCAAAAAGTAGATGAATCTTCATGTAGTGTTAGCAGCCACTTGGAACATTGGCGTACATGTGAGCCATAATAGTCGTTTGGGATGTGTGTGTGTGTGTGTGTGTGTGTGTGTTTTTTGTTTTTTGTTTTTTTTAATCAATTCATCCCGTACAAGGCAACAATGCCACTAAGACACAAGGAGCTAATTGAGATTGAAAATGAATGAAAACATTTTAGAAGGAATTGGAAACCTGATCCTAAACAGGGAACAAGGTATAAACCTCTACTCCTGTTCAAAAGACACCATATTTATTACAACGTTTCGGCCATTGTATGCTCTGGCCTTCTTCAGGTGGTTGGAATGTCGAACTGAACTCTTTATTTCGCTCACTGGGGTAGACTGTTATAGTTCCACTTGCCATGGCACAGTGGATAAAGGCGTTAGTTAGATCCAGTGACAGGACCCAAAGAGTGTGAGTTCAATACCCGGCGCTAAGGCAGTGGAGAACTTTCAGAGGGAAATTAACAGGAGATAACTGATAAACGACATCCATTAGACATGGCACGTGGAACTAGAACACTCTACCCCAGTGAGCGAAATAAAGGGTTCAGTTCGACATTCCAACCACCTGAAGAAGGCTGGAGCGTACAATGGCTGAAACGTTGTAATAAATTTGGTGACGAAGATCAGGACAATAGTCTGAATAATATAAATAATGTTCTTTCATCTTGTTCAATTTCCTTTATGTACTGATTTATTTAATATCGTTTCCAATGTCCAAAGTTTGATGTTTATAATTTTGTTTTACTTTTGATTATAGATAGATAGTGAAACTGATGGACTAGAGGACACATTTCACAATATCAGGTTTGTAAAGTTTACTTCTTTCTGAAGTTCCTAATGCATGTTATTACAAGGTGTATCCAGAGAGAATTCAGCTAAAGCTAATATTAACTTTTTGAGCCCTGACCACCACTTTAACTGTGGTCAGAGCTCAAAGAGTTAATATTAGCTTTAGCCACCGGTTGAACAGTGATAAAGAAAAATGACTTTATGCCCAGCCACCGGTTGAACAATGAGTAAACACTTGTAACTATTTTTATATCTACCGTGAAACATTACATACCAATTATTTGCAAATTTTTGACTCCGGAGCTCAGGCAGAAGGGTTAAAATTGTTCAGGAACACAGGGCTTAAAGAGTTAATGAAAAAACCCAAAAAAGAACAAAGCAAAAAAACTAGCTTACCTAATACAATGGTTCCTTATACCCCTTTAAAATACTCTACATCTGATTTTTCACACTTATCCCAACATTCCTATCACTTTTCAAAACGGTCTGCAAAGTCTTCTTTAGGGATCATCATCAGCTGCTTCATTACTTTGTTAATATTAAATCTTATCCATAGTCAGAAATATCGTCACTTTCCATGGCAGTTTTAACTTTGATAAAAATAAATTTATCAGGAGCTTGAATGGTAGAAATGGGCTGACATACCTTTTGGTGATGAAATTTTTCACCAAATATTCTGAATGTGATGTCATTGTGAATCATAGTGACAAAAACTCACTTACTGGTATCTCACTAAAAATTGAGGGAGACCAGGCAGTAATGTCCACTCTGACTGGTTAACTTGCATGCAGCAATGTCCATTGTGACTGGTTAAATCATGTTCATTATGACTGGTTAAATGGCATGCTCTATGGTTCATTCTCACTGGTTAAATTGCATGTTGTAAGGTCCACTCCGACTGGTTACATGAAAGCCATTTAAATTGTACTTGAAATATTATAGATTGCCCAAAGCTGGAAAAGAAAAGTAATTATCTTTTTAAAATTTTTGAAATTCCATTATTTTTGACATGAGGGAAATAAGTGCTATTATTAATTATACTATTAGTACTCAGCTGTAACAAAAGTGTATTATCTGGTACAAATCATTGACAGTTGCCCATTGGAAATTGCAAATACAAAATCTTTGTTATTTCAATTTGCAAAATATTAGGGCAAGAAATGGCCTGTCAATTTTAATGCTGCCAAAATTAAACATCCGTAAATTATAAGTTAAAAAAATTATCAAAAATAAAATATGGACATTTTTATCAGTCATCAAGCTGACCCACCATTTTTAGAGAAACGGGGATTAGCAAGTTTTAAATAATTCATCAGACATCAAGAAAATAAAGAAAAACACACCTCATAGTAGAGGAGGTTAAAGATTAGGGGTGGCTTCTTCTTTTTTTTTAATTTCATTTATTTTATTTGTTTTTTTTAATTTTATAAATGTGACACAATAATCTGAAGCCATATAGGAATAATGAAATATGGTTTCCAGAAAGTAAGCCATGTATCAAGACATGGGGAAAATATTGTTAAGAAAGAAAGGAATAAGGACAGTTATTTTATGATGCTTATATTCTGAAGCATTTGCTTGTTGAATGAGATGAAGTTGTAGCTTTTTTTCTCTGCAATGAAAATGTTAATTTCATATTGATTTTGATATCATGTTTATTGTCTTTTTAGCAATGATACCAAACTTGACTACACATGGTTCATCGACCCAATCTCGTTCAGCATGGATGACAAACCTCTGTCCAAATTAGAACAGCTCGAGTCTCTTTATGCTTTCTGTCCCAAAAGTGTATGTGATTCTGAAAAAGACACATTTGCACAGGTATAAAACAGTTATTAATTTCTGGCTGTTAATTTGTCCTTATATGTTTGCAATTATTTTTTGTATTTTTTTTTTTTAATTAATTTCTGGGTGTTATTTTTATTTTTTTTTTAAGCTTATCACCCCAAGCAAGGCTGGAAGCCACTAGCACGCAAGGGGTTACAGAAGGTTTGGAGGAAGAGCAGATAGGAGTGGTAAAGGAGAGGATGTGGAGAAAGATAGTGGATCGATCAAGGCAAGGGGGTTACAGAAGATTTGGAGCGAGAGCAGATAGGAATGAAAGGTGAAAGGATGTGGAGAAGGGAAGTTGATAGATCAAGGCAACTGGAGATGTCGATTGACGTTACACTTAAATAGTGGGAGATTGTATTTGTCAGGGAAACAGGAATAAGGAAGGGAGTTCCACAGGCGAGATGTGCGAGACATGAAGCTATTGGAGTAGAAGAGACGTCTACATCTAACAGTTTCAACGGTGAAGGGGTGGGAATGGGATGCCAGCCTCGTAGGACGTTTAAATTCATGAGGCCTAGGAACCAGCAAAAGCAGCTCATCAGAGCAATTACCGTGAAAGTATTTGTAAAAAGACAGAGCGAGGCAACGTCGTGTCTGTGAGAGAGCGACTGCAGACGAGAGTTAATATGTTCTTATATTTTTGTAAAATTAAATAATTAATAACCTTTTATAACAACTGTAATTTTAAAGGAATGACTTTTGAAATTTAAATTTCAATAGATTTTAATAACTATTTTAAATGGTTAGTAAAAATAGGCTCTTTTAAATGATTATTAAAAATTACCAACAATACTTTTTCTTTGAGATTTTATAGTGTATGTGCAGGTGGTGGGATAGATAGTGGCTCTGAATGAGAAATCAGAGAACTGTGTTCAAATTTCAGTTGAGTTGTTACATTCACTTACATGCAAATACTCTTGGAAAAGGTATGAATCCATCTCCTTTCCCCCAGTTATGGGTTAAATAGACGCGTGAAAGAAAATTCTTATTCTCCAAAAATTTGTTAATGCAGTATTCATTCGCAAAAAAGTAAAAGAATTATTCTTCCAATCCTCAAAATATGCTTCGGCTTTAAATAACCCACAAAGGTTGATAAGTCATAAAAAACAATCAATGAATTTGATATTTTATTGATTAAAATTACTTTGTTTACAATTTTGCATATGAAAATAAAAATTAGCAGATATGAATTTTCAAATTCTCAATGAGAGATACATACAGGGTATGATAGATAAATTGTTGTTTAAATTATGCAAAAATGAAAATAATATTGGCATCTCATTTTAACAGATATATTTACCAAAATTATACAAAAATATCTTGAAATACTAATAGTAAATTTATTCAATAACATCGCCATTGGCTTCAACCATGGCCTCCAGACGACTTTGGAATCTCCTGCATCTCTTCTGGACGGTCTCCTTGTTTAAGTTGGTGAATGCTGCCAAAATCCTTGCCTTCAGTTCATCTTTGATGTTACAAGGAGTTTTTTTGTTTTCTCGCTCAACTGTACCTTGCACATAATAATCAAGGGATTTGTAGTCTGGGGAGTTAGGTGGTTAGATTTAAGGGGTGATATGGCAGAAATTGCCTGACAGTCATGACTGGCTCCATCAAACATAAGAACACCTGAATTAAAAAACAGTTTCATTAATATACACAGAACAATCTTTGAAAACACATGTAGCAATATTCAAATCTACTTGGGAAGAAAATAATATAGAATAAAAATAAATGAGCTTTGACAAATTTACTGATAAGACAAAGCACCTAATTTGTAAATTTGCAAAATTAAATAAAAAAAATTGATAGACAGAATTTTTCCATATTATTTAATGAAACATATTTGAGATAATTATTGTTGCCAAAATACAGCTCATATATATATATATATTATAATTATTTTAAAATAAATATGATTCCTTCGCTACATAAGAGTTCTCATGTTTCAAAAATGAGAGCTGAAACCCTCAATATAATTATTAAAATTAAATTGAATTAAGGTATCAAGCCCTGTTTCCTCCTCAAGCGAAAATTTAGGAATAACAAATCTTGAAATTTATGCATCTTTATAAGCATGTTCCTTTGCAAAATTAATTACTATGGAAACAGCTGGGGCGGCCATTTTGGTAAGGGGTCTAACAGTTAATTCTTGTCATAGCCCTCCTCATCTACTACTACAAGTGAAGCAAAACACAACATGGGGATTGATTTGCCCAGTGGATGAAAGACAGTGAGAGACCCCTATTTTATGTTCACAGCAAAACCAACCAACAAAACATTTATAATATTTACTTAGATGCCAGACTCCTGTTGGCTGGGGCTTCAGAATATGCTGATTTCACCTCTGCAGAGGGTCAAGACACCCTCTCCACAATGAGACATCCTGGGTATGATGATAAACTACATCCACGTCCAGGGTAAGACGATAAACTATGTCCAACAGCAAGGCCTCTGATCAGGAGGCTTTGAGGAGCATGGAACCACCTCTTAATTGCTGATGTTCCCAGGTACACCCTGACCTGTGGTGGTAGCACCTGTTAGAGTCCCAGCTATGGGAAAATAGTTAACCCCCGAAACTGCGGTAAAAAGCATTATGGAAGTGTAAAAATAGGTTTTAATACCAGAAATACTTTGTAAAAAATTTATTACCAGAAATAGATTTTTGAAGAAAAAAACTCTTACCAGCAACACGTTTTTGAAAAAAAAACTCTTACCAGCAACACGTTTTTGAAAAAAAACTCTTACCAGCAACACGTTTTTGAAAAAAAACTCTTACCAGCAACACGTTTTTGAGGAAAAAACTCTTACCAGCAACACGTTTTTGAGGAAAAAACTCTTACCAGCAACACGTTTTTGAGGAAAAAACTCTTACCAGCAACACGTTTTTGAGGAAAAAACTCTTACCAGCAACACGTTTTTGAGGAAAAAACTCTTACCAGCAACACGTTTTTGAGGAAAAAACTCTTACCAGCAATACGTTTTTGAGGAAAAAACTCTTACCAGCAATACGTTTTTGAGGAAAAAACTCTTACCAGCAATACGTTTTTGAGGAAAAGAATATTACCAGAAATAGAGTTTTGACAAAACAAAAATATTACCAGGAAAAAAAAAGTTGTTGGCATTAAATGACCTAATGAAGTTGATATGCTGTAAAACAAACGATAAACTACATCCAACAGCAAGGCCTCTGATCAGGAAGTTTTGAGGAGCGTGGAATCACCACTTAATTACTGGTGTTCACAGGTTCACCCTGACCTAGGGTGGTAGCACCTGTTAGGGTCCCAGCTATGGGCAAATAGTTAATCCCCAAAACATTATGAAAGTGTAAAAATGGGTTTCAATAATGGAAATACATTTTTGTAAGAAATTATTACCAGCAATGAATTGTTGAAAAAGAAATTATTATCAGCAATACATTTTTGAAAAAAAAAATATTAGCAGCAATAAAAGTCTTGTTGGCATTAAACAACCCATTGGGGTTGATATGCTGTAATCCAAACCAAACTTAGATGTTGTAGACTACAATGAATTGTTCTATGTCTAACTGTATAATAGTTATATTAAATTTAAATGATAGCAAATTTTATGTCATCGAACACAGCAATTATTTTGAAGGGGAGAGATGATCACAAACACATGGACAAAATTCTGAAACCTTGAGAAGTACCATAAAACTTTTTACATATGGCTCATTCTGTGTCAAATCAACATTTTGAATTTAGAATGATATATGAATGAACTTTGTACGTCCATCAACAACTGAGATATCATCTTTTAAAGTTGGTCACTATTCACATTTTCGTAAAAAGGTCAGAGGTCATATCTCAGGAACCCCTTGACCTGGAGATGTGTAACAGGTGCAATTCAATTCCTTTCATGGAGATCTATAAGTGTAGCAAATTTGAAAATAATTGATTTTGACACGGATATATTTCATTTCTTTCTTATTTGACATTATTATTCCATTGGTTGACATTATTTTAATATCTTTTTATTGTCAGGAAATTGGCCAAGCACCATTGTCTGCGAAGGATCTTGTGGCACATGATGTTCAGGCATTTGCATGTCTTATGTGCGAGATGTTCCTTGCTCCCAAAACCCGACTACTTGGCCCAAATGCCACCCTGAAGGAACGGCACCAACTCCTCTACAAATTATGTCAAATGGACCTTAGTCCCATTCCCAGGTGAGCTACAGCTTTTTTCTGTACATTTTACTGCCTCTCTTGTGATCTCTTTTGCACCATATTTGATTGCATATAAAGCCCCACCATTTTTCACACAAAAATGGCTACAAGATTATCTTCTGAGTTTCATGAGCATTGTTGTGGTGTCTAATAAGCCACTGTTGGCCTAGACACCATAGACTACTAGTAATAGTGTATTCATTAATGCCCTGTCCTGGGTATGAAAATAAACTACGTTCAACAGCAAGGCCTGCGAGTAGGAGGTTTTGAGGCGTGTGAACCACCTCTTAATTGCTGGTGTTCCCAGGCCTACTCTGACCAGGAGTAGTAGCACCTGTTAGGGTCCCAACTATGGGCAATACATTTTTGAAGAAAAAACAACTAGTAGCAATACATTTTTGAAAATAAAAAAATATTACCAGCAATAAAAATCTTGTCAGCATTAAATAACCCATTGAGGTTGATATACCGTAAAGCAAACCAAACCAAAGATTCCCTATCCATAGTCCTTCAGACTCATACGCTTCTCCTCTATCCATCTATGACAATCCATATGGGTGAGTGTAGTGAATTCTCAAGCATCCGCCTTCACCCTCTCCTCCCATGTGACTTTTAGACATCCCTTGTTTCCTATTTAGGAAGGGCTTCCTGAATCCTTTCCTTTTCTCTGCCCTTAGTAGTAGTGCTGTCATGAATCTCTTCTAAACAAATCTTTAATGTCTTTTAATTTCCATAGAGAACTTTTTTGCCCTCCATCATCATGGCTGATGTTAACCTTCAGGAGAGTAACTCATTTCGCTCTCTTGGTCCCATGTTTTCCACTGACATGAAGTAGTGTGATTATATTAAATCAATTGTTAGGTCTGCTGCGAGGAAATTAGGTTCAATGTGTCGCACCAAACAAATTTCCTCGTCAGAATCCATCTTGCACATTTATAAATCTACCATTTATCCGTGCATTGAATACTACTGCCATATCTGTTCTGGTGCTCCTGCTACATATCTCAAGATTTTTGACAAAATCCAAAGAAGGGTCTGCAATGTTACTAGTCCTGACCTGGCATCTCAATATTAGTCACTTTCCCACCAACATAGCATGGCTTTTCTCTGTCTTTTCTTGGTAGTTGTTCTCTTCTCCTTGGTGCCATGACAGCATGAATTTAAGCATACTACTAGATTGGCAATTAGGTCTCATCATTTTGAATAGTTAAATATAACTCTGTTCTATTTTAATACTTTCTTTACTTGCACTTGTTTCCCCCTTGTTCCACTGCCCTGTTCTTCACCAGCCTGCCCTTTCTCTAGCCCTTACTTTCACCAGCTTTCTTTGCTCCAATGCCCTGCTCTTCATTAGCCTCTATTTGCTCTGTCTCTGCCTGCATTCCCTCTGTCACCCCCCTCTGTTGGTCTCTGTCTGCATTCGCTCTGTCACCCTCCCCTCTGTCGGTGTCCGCCTGCATTCGCTCTGTCACCCCCCCTCCGTCGGTGTCCGCCTGCATTCGCTCTGTCACCCCCCCCCTGTCGGTGTCCGCCTGCATTCGCTCTGTCACCCCCTCTGTCTGTCTCCGCCTGTTGGCCTGCTCTTTCTCTAGCCCTTACTTTCACCAGCTTTCTTTGCTCCAATGCCCTGCTCTTCATTAGCCTCTATTCGCTCTGTCTCCACCTGCATTCACTCTGTCACCTCCTCTGTCCATCTCCACCTTCATTCGCTCTGTTTCCCCTATGTCTGTCTCTGTCTCCCCTCACTATGCCATTCTGGTTCCACTAGGCTCTTTCTGTCCAATGTGTTCACTCTCTACCTGTTCTCGCTTTGATCCCTATCTGTCTTTCACTCACTCTTTGTATTTCTCTCTCTCTCTCTTCTCAATCCTTTTTCATGATTGTGTATATTTGTGAGATTCTACTCCAGACTGAGGAATGTATATGCACCTAAATCTTTCTTCTTTAATTGCAGACCCCTTCATCAAGCTGCCAGCATCTTGTTACAACTAAATGAGGATTTCATGCCACTTCTGTCCGAAAGAGGTCCAGTTTTTAATTACGTTCCCATCAATACACTGGGACTCCCTCCCCTCACACCATCACTGATGACCCATTCGATGATCGATGTCATACCATTTCCATCCTACTTTCCACAGCTCTATCACTCCCTGTGCCAAGTGAAGCAAAAAGATCATGAAATTGAATGTCTCAATTTCTCCCATGCAAAAACTCCCTGCGAGAAGGCCAAGATGACTAAAGTCCTTGCTCGAGAAAAAGTTTCCATCTTGCAGGTATTTCTGCAGAAGTATGAAATAGTTCTTGGCCAGGAAGGTGTTGACCTTCTACTGCCCTATGTTGAGGAGCTCTTGCAAGTGAAGGACACTGCTGTCCAATGTGCTTGGATTCTTTTTGACCTCATGTCTCGTCAGCTTGGCCCAGATGTTGCCAAAAACAAATTCTTGCCCCAGATTACCAAACTGTACACAGAAGATTATTCTACGCCAAAACACTTGAAACTCTATCACCACAAATTTCTGGTGCAGCTGTTGGTTAGATTTCAGTTGCAGACATTCTTGGAAAATTTCTCCACCCTTCTGGTTGAAGCCGTTGCTGGCTACAAAGACTTTGTTATTGAGACTGACACTGAATTACCAGAAGTTGTTGAGTTCAGACGACAGAAGACCGACTTCTCCCGTAAGGTTCGTAACCAGATTCCAGCCTGCCCTGAAGAAGTCTCTGAAGATAGTTATCAAGGTAACGGGCAGGATAGCAGTGAGAACCATGCTGAAGAAGGTGTGGAAGGTGGTGGGAGCCATAATACAGATGACTATGCCGGGGTGCATGAATTTGCAGGTGGCAATTTTCTTTTGGAAGATGTTGGCAGTAGCATCGACAAGGGAGACAGTGAAAAAGGCTCTGATTCTGCAAGCGTTGATCAAGATTCTTTGAAAAGCGAAGAAAGTGGATACAAGCGATCATTGCTTGGGATCGATGATGCCGATTCAGTGTTCCAAAGTGGGCGCCGTTTCTCGTTTCCTGTGTCCATTCACGACAGGAATGCAGGCCGGGAACGTAGCGACAGTGGAAGCCATCCCCGTAGCAACAGCAACACAAGCGATCGGGATCTGCCTCCAATGGGAAACTTATTAACTTCGGCTGAGAATACCGATATCGAACTTGAAAACCTGGTTTATAGTGAAAAGAGCTCTCAGTCTGAAGGTGAGGAACTTGAAGATCGGGAAGGTGATGATGATGATGATGATAACGAAGAAGACCATATAGAAGAAGATGAAGAAGAAAGTGATAAGACAGAAATATTTGAAGACTGTCATATGCTGATGTCGCAGGTCGAAGGATCACCAAGTCATGGTAGTCAAACTGGACGGACTGATCCAGGCATGCCAGTTACTGGTAGTGTCCAACAGGGTCTTCATATGGTACGAAGTGAGACGGACGAGTTCACCCGGTGTTTGGCTGGGACTAGTTGGGATGAAATTGTTAATATTCGAGATATGGCTACCGAGAGTGTCAAGTGGTTATGTCATAGACTAGGACCTTTGTTAGCTGCACGGTACCTGTCACTGAACCTCATCCGTCTGTTGCCACTTTGTTATCTGGATGAAGAACAGTTATTACCTGTCTTGGAAAATGGTAAGTACAACCAGGTTTTCTGAATTTGCTTTAATGTGAATTTGCTTTTATGCCACTAAGATGCAAGGAGCTACCAGGAGTGAAAGAGAATGAAAAGCCTTTAGAAAGTACTGGAAGCCCAGTCCTAAACAGGAAACAAGGGATAAACTTCTACTCCTGTTCAAAAGACTGGGAAGGAGTGTAAACCGAACGATAGTCAAACCTATCTACTCCCGTTGAGAGAAACAAAAATTAATAGTAAATAAAATTCTAGAGCTTCAGCGGAGATGTTAGAAGTATAGTGTTGAAGTAGACTTTAGAAGGAATCAGAAACCCAATTCCAAGCAGAATACCAGGGATAATCCTCTACTCTTGTCCAGAAGACTGGGGGGAGTGTTAACTGGGCAATAGGCAAACCTATCTACTCTTATTAGCTGAGATATAAGAAATACAGATGTGAATGTTTGCAGAAAGTGGAATAATTCTGAAAAACATTGCAATGGAAATTAATCAGAATTTTGCTGGATTGTAAACCGATAGGATTAAAGGTTCCTTAGATTGAACAGAACACTGAACTTCAGACAATTTCTTCATCACCTTGATTCAGTTTCATGGCAACTCGTATGTCAACTAACAAAATAGAAAAAAATTGTCAGGTAAAATTTAATAAAATATGTCTGAATGAATTCTTGCTGCCTAAATACAAATACAAGGAGATACTGAAATTTTTTCACCCTGGGTCATTTCTTAAAATTTAACCAAACACTAGAATTGTTTGAGTTTTCTTGAATGTTTCTTAGTGAGAACTTGTTGGCAACTATTTTTTTTCCTTTTGTGTGGGAAGTAAATAAGTGTGTGTGTCTATCTATCTATCTATCTATCTATCTATCTATCTATCTATCAATATATTAAAAAAATATATGAACTTGGAGCAGTTTAACAATTTTAATTTTTTTTAATATATAGGATGGACATGCTTGTTGTGTAATACTTCCAATATTTCGATTTCCTGCAAGATCTTACACTTGTTGCAAGTTGCCTTACTGTCCATGTTACTCTCTTGTTGCAAGTTGCCTTACTGTCCATGTTACTCTCTTGTTGCAAGTTGCCTTACTGTCCATGTTACTCTCTTGTTGCAAGTTGCCTTACTGTCCATGTTACTCTCTTGTTGCAAGTTGCCTTACTGTCCATGTTACTCTCTTGTTGCAAGTTGCCTTACTGTCCATGTTACTCTCTTGTTGCAAGTTGCCTTACTGTCCATGTTACTCTCTTGTTGCAAGTTGCCTTACTGTCCATGTTACTCTCTTGTTGCAAGTTGCCTTACTGTCCATGTTACTCTCTTGTTGCAAGTTGCCTTACTGTCCATGTTACTCTCTTGTTGCAAGTTGCCTTACTGTCCATGTTACTCTCTTGTTGCAAGTTGCCTTACTGTCCATGTTACTCTCTTGTTGCAAGTTGCCTTACTGTCCATGGGCCCATTACGAGCATGTATTTATTTTCACATTTAAATTTTCTGTACACAAAATAGGTATAAAACTTTCATTATGTTTTGTTTTCTTTTTAAAGCTGGCAATTGTCGTAAATCTTGCCATTTAGTTGGTGGTGACACGTACGCTGTGAAAGTCTTGGAATGCTTATCATTCATGGCCATCCTGTACGGAGAACAAGTTATTTTATTGCAATATTTCCCAGCAATGGAGGACATGGTATGTATACATAAATTATATTTCATACAAAATGAAAGATAAAGACTTGCACTCAATTAATTTTTACTTTGTCAAGGTTGACTATGGATGTGACAGCTTTTTGTTATAACTCCCTAGACAAGGAAGTTAGTTAGGAGAGATTATAATAGTTGATTTGAAAGACTTGAAATTTGACAGTTGATTTGCTTAGTTTCATGCCTTTTGTCTATCATATCATTGTTTGTTGACACTGAAAACACCCTGAAAATCTACTCTGAATCTACGTGTTCTTTCAAAATTAAAGTCATACATTCCCCATTCTCTTTGTATTTCATTTGTAAGAAGGAAGTTCCACTCGGTTTCTTCTACTTTGTGGAACTAACTCCTGAGAGGATGCTTTCCTGATCACTATATTCTTAATATCTTCAAGTTTAGGCTTAATTGTTATTTTTCCCACATATCCTCATAAACTGCACTTATTACCTCCTCATCCAGTAACCCTCTACCTTGAGTGGCTCTTTGGCCTTGTATTTGAACATGGGTTCAAAAAACATTGCAGCATTTCATTAATCATAGTGAAAATATGGAAATGTTTACGGTCTAGAAACTTGTAAATATTTACAGGGTGATTGAAAAGTAACTCCCCATTTTAAAATGCATATAATTTATTTATTAACTATAATTTTTACAAGAAATAGATATGAGATGAATGCGTTTAGCATGTGGTTTTATTTAAAATTCAATATGAACATCATATTTCGCTACTAGATTCTCGAGCTGCCCAGGAACCATGTTGACTGATTTTGTTGACCATGTTCACTGTAGTCTTTGAATATAGAATCCAGTGCAGTACGTAATGTGTTCAATGGAACAATGCCAATATCACTAGTAGCAGCTGTTCAGTAATTCTTCAGGTCTTCAATATCAGAGGTTGGCAGTGAAGATATTCGGAGAAAAAACAAAATGACTGCCTTTATACATGTCGAATTGAATATTTTGAGGTTTCTGATTGGTTAACTCTTCTATTGGTCAAATATAAAATGAGTCAGCTCATTTTGGTTGGCTCACTAGTACATCAAATTACCCCAAAACTCTAACAGATTTTACCAGGAACTCTTGTGGTATGGAAGACATAACTTCATGCATTCACTCTTCAAGTTCTTCGAAAGTCTTGGTTTGGTATAGTAGACTTCCTCCTTTAACCAACCCTACCAAAAAAAAAGTCACAGCATGTTAAGTCAGGACTCCTGGTTGGCCACTCATACATAAAATAAGGAGTCACCCTGTATATAGAAGTTGAATATATAAAGCTGGACACTGACGTCAACACCAAGCGGTGAGGGTCTGTTTTATGTTTGAATGCAATCTTCAAGTCAATCTCTTCTGGATAGCTTGAAGATTGCGTTCAAGCATGAAATGTTCTTTACATATGCTGTTTGGTTTTGTTTGTTTTGTTTTATGGCATATCAACCTCAGTGGGTTATTTAATGCCAACAAAATTTTTAGGATAAGTTCGTTTAAATAGATTATATATTAATATTATTTTTTTTCAAAAATGTAGTACTTGCAATATCTTTTTCTTCAAAAATTCATTGCTAGTAATAATTATTTTACAAAAATGTATTGCTGATATTAAAATTTATTTTTAAACTTTCATTGTGCTTTGACCACAGTTTGATGGTTAACTATTTGCCCATAGCTGTGACCCTAACAGGTGCTACCACCCCAGATCAGAGTGGACCTGGGAACACCAGCAATTAAGAGGTGATTCCACGCTCCTCAAAACCTCCTGATCAGAGGCCTTGCTGCTGGACGTAGTTTATCGTCATACCCAGGACGGTTACATATGCTGTATCCCTGATATTAAGTACCTTTTACACATAAATATGGCCAACCTTAAAACTATATTTTAATAATATATATCCATATCTTCCACTTTAAATGTTATTTTTAGTGGATATCCATATTTGAATAGATGCTCTGTTTATTTTAAACAGTAGATTTATATTTAACGAACGGCCTGAATATTCAAGAAATCTTATTAAAGAAAAAGATGTGCCCTCTGGCAGGATTTGAACCTGAAACACACTTTGCAAGAGGAATCATTGCTAGATCTGACATGCTTTTAACTGATTCATCCATAAATGTTGCTGACCAAGCAAGCCTGAATACTGTCTTGAAGCACAATCCATCTCGTTCTAGATTCCTGAAACATTCATATCTGCCCAGTTTTGTATCGAAAACGTAAACAAAGATATTTCTTAAGGTTTTCTGACAATAAGAATGCTTTTAGAGACACAGAGGAAACCTGTGTATATATATATATATATATGTGTGGGTAGGTAGGTAGGTAGTCACAAGTCATCGTGACAGAGAGTTTGACTGTACTGTCCTAGTTCAGCTGTTGATCACAGCAGATTAGATGCTCTCTCTCTTTGAAACTAACTAACGTCTGCTAAGCATAATTGTAATATAATCCACAGTTGAAGCAGGCAGGTATACTTGGGAATGAGCAGTCATATATATATATATATATATATATATATATATATATTTAGTTTACGAAAAACTAGGTAATCCGTATGGGTAGACCCAAGGAGGATAAAATCCAGAGAGCTCAATGTAAATCAGAGCTAATAATTTAAATAAAAACAGATTACTTTAAGATTCCATATAATAAATTATTTCACCACAGCCTTAACGTGTGAATGTCTAGATTTCAGCGAAAATTTAAATTTGAAACAATAGAAATGTTATATCTAACTCAATGATGTCTCTCTACCCCCTACACTGCTCCCACTCCGTTAATTTCCTTATTATTGCCCGTCATAAATGTGTAAATTTATTTTCATTTTTTCATTTCAACATTTGGAAATAAATCTGATGATCCACTGTCCTTTAGAAGGGCTGTGGTGAAATAATTTATTATATGGAATCTTAAAGTAATCTGTTTTTATTTAAAATATATATATATATATATATATATATATATATATATATAATTTATTTGAAAATTATAACATAAAAATGTTATAAAATCACTACAAAAATAGCCATTTTGTTTCAATACTTTTGGTGTCTTATCAAGTAATGGTGTTGAATGTAGAATAAAGGGTTATATTTGCTTTACTCTGTATTGAGCACTCTTTTAAGAATAGTATTTGTTGGTTATTGGAATTTATTCCATATACACCAATCCTATACTTGGGGAGATATATATATATATATATATATATATATATATATATATTCAATCATGTTTGGTTGAATAATCTAGGCATATGTCTATTTTTATTTTAATCCTCTCAAATTCATAGATCAATTTCTTAATGCTGTTACAAAACTGAGTAAGAAAGACACCATAGTTTTGGTTATTTCTTTTATTTTCCCAAGTATTTTCAATCTCAGCCAAGATAATCTTCGGGGATGAATTGCTAAGACAAAAATTAATGTAATTGATAGTTGCGAATTTTTTTCTAAATGCGCATAAAACATGCTCCGTTATAGTCAATTTATATTAAGAATATTTAAGGGAGGTAACTTAGTTTAAATTTTTTATTGTTAATATTTTAAAAATACTCAATCTACAATTCTTTTAAAAATATAAATCTAACTACCAACAATGAAGAAAAAAAATAGATGGAATGCATTAGTTTTTGACATATGGACATTTAAAACAATATTTTTATTCTTGCAAAATTTAATTGTTTTTCACAGGTTGCTGCTGCAGAGAAAGAAATGACACAGACAACTGAAGCCGGCCTGGTTGCTTCCCTTGTTTTAATGCGTCACATGATTCCCTTATTATCAGAGAAAACCCTCATGGATTTGCTGCAGGTAAATTGGACATTCATTATCATACACACAAACACGCAAAAAGTTCTTCATTGACTATTGATGTAATGAATATGCATACACCTGGGTTCCCCCTCACAGTAATAAGATTGGCTGGTGTCAGCCATAAATGCAGACGGATGTGGAGGTACATCGCCTACGCCTATTGCATAAGCCTAAGCATATTGCCTATGACTATGACGAGTACCAGTCCATTACGGCTACCTGCTAGATTGTACTACTCGGTTACAGTAGCCAAAACCACTTAGCTACTTCGAACAGATATATCCCTTTCCGGGATATATCAAATATATACCTACATAGTCCAAACAATATATACCTACATAGGTATATGTCCAGAGACTAATGGTGAAAAAAAAAAAAAAAAACTTAAAAGAAAAAGCATTTATTTTACACAACAAATATTTATTTTTCAGCATAATCTCCTTCCTTGTCAATGCTCTTATTTCAGTGGTAAATATTACTTACATAGATCGAACACTATACAGTGAAAATTTCAGATCAAGATTTGGCTAATAATTATATATCAGGCTATGGACTTGTTGATTTCCCTTTGTAAATACATAAAAGTTCTTGTTAAATTTCTCAGAACAATTCTGATAAGACAATTTGGATAAAAAGAAGACAATTGGAAAATATATTTCTTAATCATTGCTGACACGTTTTGTCAATCTGACCTTTATCAAGGCAAGTTTAAAAGCAAAATGTTTTTTAGTTACATTAAATTCAAATATTGTTGTGAGACCGATACTTTCCTACATCATGGACTCTCCCAGTACTATATTATTATGTGAATGGTAGTAGTACCAGTAATGCACAGCTGCGTACGATACCAATATCGGACACCACTGGATAGTAAGCTCTGCTTACTCTTACACTATTCTTTGTAACTTTTCTGTTTAATATATCTTTCTTAACTCTAACCCGTGCTTCCGTGTTTTCCTTTCGTGGCCCCTACTTCGGGTCCACATCAAGGGAACACTCTTGTGTAAGCCTTCTAAAAAAAACTAAAAAAATATTATGCTGTTAAACTTGCCTTGATAAAGTTGGATTGACAAAACATGACTAAGAAATATATTTTCCAATTGTCTTTTTTCATCCATAAAAGATTTTATAAATCTTTCTCAGAAAAATCTCACTTATAGTTTCCTTTTAATAATTGTGTAATTCCTCTTGAAATTATTCACATTACAAGGAGGAAATGAAAGCCCCAGTCTATTTAATCGTTTCCTAGGCCAATACCTTTGCACAGATGTGGAGAGATGGGCACAGATTGTTTAAGCATTCCATAGCACATCCCAAATGAATCTACTAATAGAAACCTGCAATGCTGCTTTCCCTCCTGAGACCAATGTACTGATGATGATGATGATGATGCGAGTGATGAGAGTGATGCTGATGCCATATATATTCATAGTTTGGGATAAGAATGATCTTAAACAAAAAAAATCAACATTTTCTAACAAGTGTTTGAAGAAATAGGACTCAAGATAAATCTTTGTAAAACATAAACCATAATCTGGAATTGGAATAAAAGCATGTGTGATGGCACCTACCTGGAATTCATCATAAAAATTCAGTATATGGAATTACTAAATATGAAATACTTCAAATACTTCAGTATGTGGAATTACTAAATATGAAATACTTCAAATACTTCAGTATGTGGAATTACTAAATATGAAATACTTCAAATACTTCAGTATGTGGAATTACTAAATATGAAATACTTCAAATACTTCAGTGCATGGTGCAGTTGTAACAAATTTAATATAGGAGATAAGGTATCTGTTTATATTTCTGAGATGAGGTATTGTAATTATTTACTCTATTTACATTGTTTGGATTGTTGTCCTCATCTTTGTTGCCATATTCCCAACAGTTTGGTCATTGTATGCTCTGGCTTTTTTCAGGTGATTGGAATTTTGAACTGAACCCTTTATTTGTCCACTGGTATAGATTATTCCAGTTCTACATGCCATGCCTCTTCTGGATATTTCACTATCGATTATCTCCCTTTAACTCAACTCTCCAAGTTTTGTTCACCACTGTTGTAGCCAGGTATTTAACTCACAACTCTTTGGGTTAAGTCACTGGATTCAACCAATGATTTTATCCACTGGACCATGTGTCCTTGTGGACAAAATAAAGGGTTTGGTTTGAAATTTCAATCACCAAATAAGTGATTTTTAAAAGTTTTTAATTTATATTAAGTTTAAAGTAACACAAAAACTTTGTGAATTTAAAAATGTTTGTTTTAAATTCAGTTTAAAATATCTCCAAAACTTTGTGAATTGAAGAAATTAATTTTTATTTCTTCAAAATGCCAAAGAATCAGTTAAAGTGAAAGGTTTTGAATTTCTACAGAGTTTGTGATTTGAAGAACTCAGTTCAATTGAAGTTTCACCTGACGATTGCATATTTAACAGTTCAGTCCTCTTTTCTTTGTTTCAAGTGAAATTTTTCTGTTTCTTAATACATTGCTTAGCTTTTGGAAAACATATTTTGCCATTGCAATGTTCCTGTCAAAACACTTATCAGATATCTAATTTGTTGTACTTGTTTGATTTTGGTATCTCCAATATGGAATTTGCATGTTGGATTTTTTTTTTTTTTTCACAGACGACCAAACATTGTCATTTTGTAACTGATGTTGAGTCCTTTCTCTTGCTTTCCTCCGCTACCTTCTGTTGGAGTTCTTCTAGTTTCCTTTCTGTGTCTAGTCTTGGGTATGACGATAAACTACATTTGGCAGCAAGGCCTCTGATTGGGAGATTGAATGTTTTGAGAAGCATGGAACCACTTCTTAATTGCTGTTGTTTCCAAGTTCAACCTCACCCAGGGTGGTAGCACCTGTTAGGGTCCCAGCTACGGGCAGATAGTGAACCCCCAAACAAAAGCAAAACACTATAAAAGTTTAAAAATACATTTTTATAGTCAAAATTACCAACAATATTTATAGTAAAATTACCAACATATTAACAATTTGTAGTGACTTCACCTAAATCCATTTAAAATACTATCAAACAACCAACATAAAAGACCTCTTTAATGATATTAAGCTATAAAATATCCTACAATTTCTCAAGGACACATGGCACAGTGGATAAAGGCGCTAGTTAGATCCAGTGACAGGACCCAAAGAGTGTGAGTTTAATACCAGGTTAGGGCGGTGGTGAACTTGGAGAGGAGAATTAACAGGAGATAACTGATATCCATTAGACATGGCACGTGGAACTAGAACAGTCTGCCCCAGTAAGCGAAATAAAGTGTTCAGTTCGACATTCCAACCACCTGAAGAAGGCTGGAGCGTACAACAGACGAAACGTTGTAATATAGTGACACAGATGAGGACAATTGTCCGAATAATGTAAATATCCTACAATTTCTCAATTAGATAAAACTGTATTCCAAATTATAACTTCAACAAAACTGCAACATGAAACACACCTCTTGTAATCATGTCCATGTAAACGTAGATGTACAAAAGCTGAGTACCATGTATTCACTTGTGAAGGCAGAATAACATATCATATTTTTCTTATTTCAAAGCTCCCAAGAAAATTAAACTTGTGCATTAAATGACCCATAAGGAGTTGATATGCCGTTAAAGAGACAATCAATCTTTCTGTGTCCACTACCAACACTGTGTGATCTGCATATCTTATGCTGTTAAGATTGTGGCTGCCTTTCTTCTTTCATAATCTCCT
Source organism: Acanthosepion esculentum (assembly GCA_964036315.1). Taxonomy (NCBI): domain Eukaryota; kingdom Metazoa; phylum Mollusca; class Cephalopoda; order Sepiida; family Sepiidae; genus Acanthosepion; species Acanthosepion esculentum. Next base: position 68,837,569 of record OZ038512.1, read on the forward strand.
CACTGTATTGGTTGAATAAAAAGTAATTACTGATGAACAATCTTTTGTTAGTGACTTTATTTTATCCTTTTTTTTTAAAATTTTATCTATTTGCAGGATACAAAGCTGCATAACATTCTCCATTCTGTCATCCGGCTGACTGCCTCAAACATGCGCTTCCCAAGTGGTCATCTTGCACGCAGCCTAATCTGCCACAAAATCATTGATGTCATTTACATCATCGGCGTACGTATCGGATTCGAGATGACCCGTAAACATCTGACCAGTACAATGCAGCTGTTTTTTGACTCCTTCTTCCAAGTTCACTGCCCAGATGCCTGTCCAAACAGCACAGTTGAAGAGACATTTAATAAATCTGAGGTCTCTGCCCATTCATCTCCTCGTCTCTCCAAAGCAAAGTCCAAAGAAAAGCCATCTGGATCTGTGGATAGTGAGTAACGTTCCTTTACCATAACTCCCTCCCCCCAACCAATGTTGAATCAGAAAGAAGAAATTTCCTTTCATTGGAATTTACTGTTTAATGGCAACAGTTTCCAAGGAGCATAACAGATTTTATATAAGTTTTATTTGGTGTGTTGACAAGTAATTTTGTTTCTCCCGTTTGCTCTTCCTAATAATACTATTCTTTGAAATCCAGAGAGTGTGTGTGTTATATGGTACGATAGATAAATTGTTGTCTAAATGACGCCAAAATGAAAATAACACTGACATCTCATTTTAACAGATATATTTACCAAAATTACAAAAAAATATCTTGAAATACGACAGAGTAAATTTATTCAATAAAATTGCCATTGACTTCAACCACACTCTCCAGACAGCTTCAGAATCTCCTGCATCTCTTCTAGACGGACTTGTTAAGTTGGTGAATGTTACCATAATCCTTGCCTTCAGTTCATCTTTGTTGTTATAAGGAGTTTTGTTGGGCTCTTGCTCAACTGCACTCCGCACATAATAATCAGTGGGGTTGCAGTCTGAGGAGTTAGGTGGCCAGATGTAAAGGGTGATGTGGTCACAGAAATTGTCTGACAGCCATGAGTTCTCCTGTTTGTACGGCATGGAGTCCTGTTGCCAGACATAGGGTTTTTCAGCATCTACCCACTTGACTCAGGGCAGCACTACCTCCTCAGGGAACTTGATGTCGGCCTCTGTGTTGAGTCTGAGGCCCTATGAGAAGAAGAATGGAGGAATAACATCACTATCGCTAGTGATCACACCTTTCTAATCACCATTCAACTCATCCAACTCTTTCCGAATCCTCTGAACTGTCTTCAGATTGTCACCCAAACACTCTGAAATGGTTGTATTGGAGCTTCTGGCAAGCAGAACAGCATGTTGCTTTGAAAATTCTGGTGGAGTGAATTGCTTCCTGGTGCTCTTTTTATCACAGATCCTACTATACTCTGCAGTCAACAAAAACAAACAATACACCTGCACAAAATTGAAAATATAAAATGGTGACAATTTAACAATCGCACCCTGTATAAGCGGTTGATCATTTTGAGTTCAAATTCCGACTGAGGTTGTTGCATTTGCTTTTGCAGAGGTACACTTCAGAGATATACAAATCCATTTCTTCTTCCACCATCTATGGGGGAAATAACAGTGTAGGTTGGGTTCTATAGCCTTGGTTGGCATGTGAAGGATGACTCTGAATTCAAACATGAAGAGGGTTCTTTGGAGACTTTGGCAAACTGTGTACCATTTCTCTGTTATCAGTTCTTCCAAAAAGTGTGACTGGTTCTACAAATGCCTTCACCACTGTAATCATATTGTTTGGATCATAGTCTGTTGTTCAGATTTAAAACCGAAATATTCAGCTCTCATATGTTGAAATTTATAGGAGAGCCTATTACACACACACACACACACACACACACACACACACACATATATAAAGCCATGCCAAATTCACTATAATTGAAAAAATAGAAAAGTACAGAAAAGATGACATTAGAAAAATTTTAGAAGACCATGAAGACAAATGGATTTGGTGCCTCAAAACACTCCCTCCAGACCAGCTTAATCACAAATTTAACAACATAGATAGAATTAATATATAACCACATAAATCAAGCCCTACCTGCATTTCTCACCCACACAAGACAGACATGCTTGAGGAGGTGTTGAGGTCTCACATTTATACACACACCCATACTAATATATACACTTACACACATCATACACACTCCCAAAGAACTAAATGATAACATACACTTAACACAGTCACGTCCCCTTCCCAGGAACCAATAAATGGTCAAAATAGTCAAGGGAACATACACATACATATATATATATATATATATATATATATATATATATATAAAAGCATGTTTGGTTGAATAATCTAGACACATGTCAGTTTTAATCCTTTAAAGTTCACAGATCGGAGTCAGTACAAAACTGAGTAAGAAAGACACTGTAATTATTCTTATAGATTTAATTTTCCCAAGTCGTTTCAATCTCATCTAAGATCATCTTCAGCAGTGAATTCCTAAGACAAGAACTAATTTAAGTTATGAATATGTGTAAGCATAGATGCTGTAAAATTCAAAAACTTTGCCGCTATGTAAGGGAGGTAACTTAATTTATGTAAATTCTTATTAAAAATTTTCATTACGTGTTTTGAAATATTGTTTTAATTTTAGTTTTTAACAATTACAATTTAGATATTTTAAAACCTTCTTATAAACAGTTTATAACTTTGAAAATAGGAAATAAAATCTATAAGAATAATTATGGTAGCTTAATCAGTTTTGTACTGACAATAAGAAATTGATCTGTGAACTTAAGAGGATTACAATAAAGACATATTATATCTAGATTATTCAATCTAACATGCTTTAATAAAGATATGCTGCCTAAATATACATATAGATATATATTAAGGGAGAGATAAAGTAAAATGTGGGAAAAATATTATTTTCAAATTTAAGCATGCTCTAAAATATTTTAAAAACACAACTAATTTTGCTAATATTTCAATATTTATTTGCATCATCCTCTGAGGGTGTGTATTTCTCTACAAGTGAAAATAAGGGTATATAGGAAGATCTCCTGAAAATCAATTGTGTTGTGCCAATCTTCCAAGTAGGAAGGGTCTACTGTTGTGTTGTGTGTCATTGCTGGATTCTAGTGGTCTGTCTGCAATTCTTCAGTAGGAAACCTAATGCTACATCAACAGATTGACAATTTTCTTCAGGTTTCTTTTTACACACTTTATTTCAGTCAGGACATAGCAGATATTGTTTGATGGAGAAAGATAGGGGATAAATGTCAATGGGTTGGCCATTGCCCATTTTCGCCACATGATGATTTATCTTATTGCAGAAACCACAAAAGAATCTGAGAGAGTACAGCGTCAGAGCTCTTGACTCCTCTACTGCCACAACCAAACTTCTGGTGTTTATGCATTTTTCAGTCTTACATCAAAACTTAGAAAACCATCATTATCAGGATTCCACACCCTTGGGATTCTAACCAAGAGTTTGTTGCTTTTGTCTAGCCTATGGATTCTGTAACAATAGTTGGCATGAAAAATCAGCATCCATAATCGTCGTCATCATCATCCCCTTGACTTTTGCAATGGTAGGGGGGATCTGAATGAAGAAGCCATATTGAATCTCCTCCACAATGGTCTATCAACAACAGCCATCAACAATTCTGGTGTAGTAATGCTTGTTCATTGTTTGACACTGTCCAGTCAGTTTTTGTATCCTCTCTTATGTCTACCTTCAACAGTGGCTTGCATGATGGGCTTGCACGGGCTGTCGTACCTTGTGATATGTCCAATCACACCATTTTTCTCCATTTGACAGTGGCAAGAAGAGGTTAAAACTTTCAACCCTTTTCTGCACTAACTCATTGGTTTTATGTTCCCTATAGAAGATGCCAAGGAGTTTTCTCATACATTTTTTCCTCAAACTCTTGGATCCTTCTTTCCGTTTCTGCCAACAGTGTCGACATTTAACATCCATATAAGAGAATAGAGACTCCCCTCAATATGTACAATCTGTACTTTATTTGAAAGCTGATTTTGCTCCTCCATATTTTTGCCAATTTGACCATCACTGTCATAGCTGTGGCATTCTGTGTGCAGACACCATCTTTAGACAAGATTGCTCCTGAGTATTTAAAACTGGACACTTCCACCAGTGAATTCCCATTTATGGTAATCTTAACAATCTTAGCTGGGCTCAGATATCAGTGGCAGATACACAACAATTTCAATCACCAAGATTCTGACATTATGCAAAAATACAAAATTCAAAGATGTTCTTAATTCGTTTTTACTCTTTTTTTTGCAGGTGAAGAATCGGAAGAACTCTACTGGAATATTAAAAAAGATGGCAGGGCTCAGGAATACAAAATTGGTTCTTCAGTGAATGTGAATGATATGCACCAATCTTCCCCTTCACAAGCATTTCACAGATTGAAAAGCCGTGTAAAGCGAACCAGTGTTACTGGCGTCACCAACTCTGCTGCCGTTTCAACTAAGCTTAAGTCCTCTGGTAAATTACCTGACTGCTGTTATCTTTCTGACCCACCCTCTTCCTCAAATCTATATGATAGTTCATATTTGTCTTCTAAAATATATATACTAAATATAGTTATACGTTTTACCAGTTTGTGACTGGAAGGGATAATTCTGAGGAGGATATAAATCCAGAGAGAGCTCAATGTAGGCTACAGAGCATTATAATGATAAGAAAATGGAGACATTAATTATCCATTTTCTTTATAATTTTTATTTTGTTAACACCGAGATGTTCATCTCATCAGAACAAAAAATCTGCTCCACGAATGGAGAACTCTCTCTCTCTCTCTCTCTCTCTCTCTCTCTCTCTCTCTCTCTCTCTCTCTCTCTCTCTCTCTCTCTCTCTCTCTCTCTCTCTCTCTCTCTCTCTCTCTCTCTCTCTCTCTCTCTCTCTCTCTCTCTCTCTCTCTCTCTCTCTCTCTCTCTCTCTCTCTCTCTCTCTCTCTCTTGGTTACTGCTGAATTGAGCAAGGAGATACTGAAAAGTATTTAATAGGTATTAGAATTTTGTACAAAAACTTTTTACACCTCCAGTTTTTATAATTTCATTAATATAACAACTTTTTCTGATTTTTTTTTTTTTTTTTTTTGGTATATTGCAGCATTATGCCATGGAATACAAATATTGTATGGATTATAAAATTCTTTTACAAAATCTATGTTAAATAAAAAAATTCATGATTTACGGACATTTCTCCCCCAATACATATATATATATATATATATATATATATATATATATATATATATATAGAAGTCAACACTTAGAGGCGACAGTCTGTTTCATGTTAGATGCAATCGTCAGGCCTGATGATTGCATCTTTTATATTTACACACGCTCTCTCTGATATTGAGCACTTTATCCCATAAATATAGCACACTTTAAGACTATATTTCTTTATATATATATATTCATACATGTTTCATTAAATAATATAGACAAGTGTTGTCTATTTATTTTATGTAAGTTCTTTTCATATCGTCTGATAAGCTTAATAACATTATCATTAAACAATGAAAGAAAATCACAATATTGATACATATTTTTAATCCAATCTAAGCTTTCGGCTTACATAAGCCATTATCAAAGATGACAATTACACAATATATTAAGCAATACACGAACAAGAAATTGATGATAGTCTGTTTTTGTTTACATGGATGATTTCCAAGCAACGATAAACACGTGCATATAAGACGCTGAAAGCGAAAATCGCACCACAGCTCATGACGTCACACATGACCACACGAGAGTGAATCCGATGAGTATTGAGTATGGAAAGCCGTTGGTATGAACCAATGACTTCTGTTACTAATTATAGGCATTTAAGGATATTTGTGGAGATTTCATAGTTTATTTTGTTCAGGTTAGATTTAAACTGTTTTATGTATATAGCTTCAAGAATTTTTAGTTTTTGTTTATTGTTTTCATGTTTAAGTATAGTTGTGTTTTCGACGAGGATTTTCCGGAATTGTGTATGCGGCCAGGCATGTTGTTTTAAATGCCTAAAAATGTTAGAGTTATCATTCAAATGTAGTGTCAAGCGTCGTGAAAGCGAGTTTGTGGTGTGACCAACATAGATATTATTTAGTTCGTTGGAGATACACTCTCCCAAAGGGCACCTGAATTTGTAAACTATGTTGTTTTTTTTCAAAATAAACTATGAAATCTCCACAAATATCCTTAAATGCCTATAATTAGTAACAGAAGTCATTGGTTCATACCAACGGCTTTCCATACTCAATACTCATCGGATTCACTCTCGCGTGGTCATGTGTGACGTCATGAGCTATTGTGCGATTTTCGCTTTCAGCGTTTTATATGCACATGTTTATCGTTGCTTGGAAATCATCCATGTAAACAAAAACAGACTATCATCAATTTCTTGTTCGTGTATTGCTTAATATATTGTGTAATTGTCATCTTTGATAATGGCTTATGTAAGCCGAAAGCTTAGATTGGATTAAAAAATATGTATCAATATTGTGATTTTCTTTCATTGTTTAATGATAATGTTATTAAGCTTATCAGACAATATGAAAAGAATTTACATAAAATATATAGACAACACTTATCTATATTATTTAATGAAACATGTATGAATGAAAAAAATGCTGCCTAAATACACACAATATATATATATATATATATATATATATATATATATATATATATATATATATATATATATATATATATAATTATAAGTTTTACCAGTTTGTGACTGGAAGGTTAATTCCGAGGAGGATATAAATCCAGGAAGGGCTCAATGTAGACTACAGAGCATTATAATGATAAGAAAACGGAGACATTAATTATCCATTTTCTTTATAATTTTTATTTTGTGAACACCGAGATGTTCATCTCATCCAAATGAAAACCTTCTCCATGAATGGAGAAAGTACACTGGACAGACACTTTAGATTGATAGTGGAGAGGGAAGGTGAGTGAGAGGGGTTGGGTAAAGATAGGGCTAAGAGATTAGTGGTTAGTAGTAGTCGGTTTCCTTAACCAAGAATTTACTCTACACTTTTTAGATTTTAATATTGGTTTGTATGTTAATTTGGCTGATACCGTTTGCTGCTTTTTATGCAGGATGAATCAGGTTGAATCAAATTAATTTAATTAAATAAAATTCAGTATTGATATGGTAAATCTTAAGCATTTGTTTTTAGGCTGAAGCCTAACAGTGGAGACATTGAGTTGAGGGGAACGCAAGTGTGTGGTGTGTGTAGTGGGGGAATATGTAGGAGTGGAAGGCTTGGAGAAAGAAGAAGGTGAGAAGGAAAACGGGGGTAGTGGTAGCTTTAGCAGCCCGCCCTGCTTAAATACTTAATTTTTTGGTGGGGATATATAGGAGTGGAAGGCTTGGAGAAAGAAGGTGGTAAGGAAAAGGTGGGGGTAGTGTTAGCTTTAGCAGCCTGCCCTGCTTAGATACTTCTTAATTTTGGTGTGGGGCTATATAGAAGGAGTGGAAGGCTCGGAGAAAGAAAAAGGTGAGAAGGAAAAGGTGGGGGTAGTGTTAGCTTTAGCAGCCTGCCCTGCTTAAATCTAGTAGTAAAAAAAAAACCCCAAAAAACTGTCAACTTAAAGTGGCAACAAGTGTCTGCAATAGATTTCTTCCGTTTCTCGACCGCAACACTTGTAGCCAAATCACAGTTAAAACGATAGTCCGACGTAACAGTCCAACAAAAGACAAGAATATGCAGGATCAAGTGGGCCAGAATGATTTTGAAAGTTCGAACGAAGATCAAATAAGGCAGGAAAATGCCTATGATTACAGCTTAGCGCGGGACAGATCTAGGTCTCCCAGAGAAAGAAATACAGGAGAGAGAGAAGTAGGGCAAGGTAATGAAACTATCATGAGAAGAAGTACAAGAACTCCTAGAGGTATCAAACCTATACGTTTCAGGGAGATGTAGTAATACTGGCAAATTAATATGCCTAATTTGCATAAGTGCAAGAGAAAGCCTCTATAACTCGTCACTGAGAATAACGTAGTAGTAGTACAAGCTTAGCGACTGACTAGTGCTAAACCTTGACTTCACAACAGAAGGAGTGGAAGGCTTGGAGAAAGAAGAAGGTGAGAAGGAAAAGTAGGCTAGTGGTAGTTTTAGCAGCCTGCTCTGCTTAGTTACTTCTTAATTTTGGGAACTATGTAAATGGGTTTATACTGTGGGTTGATTGTTATGAAGTGGTCACTAGTGCAAATAATAATTAGAAATCTCAATAATATTCGCAGATACAATAGGTGGATACAATAAATGACTTTGGAGAAATAAACAATTAAAAACAAATACCAAACTTAAGCAAAAAGCTATGGATTATGGAAAGTTTGATAGTCAGTGGAGACATTGAGTTGAGGGGAACATAAGAGCGGGATATATAAATTAAGGCATATATATATATATATATATATATATATATATATATATACACACACACACATATATATATGTGTGTGTGTGTGTGTGTGTGTGTATATATATATATATATATATATATATATATATATATATATATATATATATGTATTTCATTGAAAACGACAGACAAGGTGCTTTTATTTAGTTTTTTATACAATTTCTCATACGATCTAATAATTTTTTTTCTTTTCGGATGATAAATTATATAAAAACTGTCTGAATGTTCTTTTTATCCGAGCACCTTTGGCTATCCATTTAGCCAAGTATGTTATGAATAGTGTCCGGTAGGTCTCCATGAATATTGAAATGAGATCTAATTGAGCTATGGTCAGAAAGGTGTAGAGTCAGAAGAACTCATGCTGGGATATTTTTCTTAGCCAACAAAATGGGATGGCTTGTGTTTTAACATGACTCAATCCACATCTGTATTAACTACTAGATAGGTCTACTGCATTCACTTGTCTGACCTTGCTTTTGTATACAAACACCAACTCGTCGTTTGTGAATTCTTTTCCTTTTTACCAGCGTCCTGGGTAAGACGATAAACTATATCCAACAGCAAGGCCTCTAATCAGGAGGTTTTGAGGAAGCGTGGAACCACCTCTTAATTGCTGGTGTTCCCAGGTCCACCCTGACCCGGGGTGGTAGCATCTGTTGGGGTCACAGCAATAGGCAAATAGTGAACTTCCAGGTCTTTTCCAAACTTCCAGGTCTTTTCCAGCACATTTCTTTTAGAAAAAATATTATTGCCAGCTATACATTTTTGAAAAAATATTATTATCAGCTATATGTTTTTGAAAAAATATTATTACCAGCTATACGTTTTTGAAAAACGATATTACCAGCTATACGTTTTTGAAAAACGATATTACCAGCTATACGTTTTTGAAAAACAATATTACCAGCTATATGTTTTTGAAAAACAGTATTATCAGCTATACTTTTTTGGAAAACAATATTACCAGCTATACTTTTTTGGAAAACAATATTACCAGCTATACTTTTTTGGAAAACAATATTACCAGCTATACTTTTTTGAAAAAAAAAACAAACTTTTTCAGCATTAAATGGCCCAACGAAGGTCGATATGCTGGTTAAACAAACTATCTATCTATCTATCTATCTATCTTTTTACCAGTTTTGATTTGCTTTAACTATATTGTTTGCTTGCTTGTTTGCATGATTGTTGCTGTTTCATCCTTTTTGCCCTTTTTTCTTTTCTTTGCAAACTTTATTAATTCTGTTTGTGTTATTTATCTTACATTTTGACAATGGCTTCTAACTCATCAATGATAGGGTGTGTCCAATACTAAATGCAACATTAGTGGATTTGAGACTTTCCTGATGCAGTCACATCTTCACTGGGATGATCATTTTGCACAGATGAGTGATGGCAGTAGGCAAGGGACTGTTGGATGGCCGTGGCCAGGTATAAAGACATGCTAAAGAGTAACCTCTTATCTGTCAATGTGCCTCATACTAACTTTGAGCGAGTTGCCCTGGGTAGAAATAACTGGAGGTATTTGTGCCAGAGTGGTATCGGAAATTTTGAAATCAGTCATATTGACTGGGCTAAGAGATGAAAGACAGTGGTGAAAAGCGTCAACAAATATTCCCGTTCCTATGTCCTGAGGTCTTTGCTGTTGCACACTATGTGGACTTGTATGCAGGTCACTAGCAGGATTGAAGAGTCACATATGACACAAACATAAAAACCGAATAAGGTTGTCAAATCCTCTTACATCAAAATTGATGGAAGAGTCCATCATATATATATATATATATATATATCTATGGACTTTATTTGTTTATATCTATTTATTAATTATTTAATGCGAAAATCTGTTGATGTCAGCAGCAAACTGTTAGCTCATGTCTATGGTTTAATAACTTTTCACTATTTAAAAACCTAATGATGTGCAGTTTTTCATGTAGGCATAAAGGGCATGGGTTTCTGGGATGTATATATATGTGTGTGTGTGTGTGTGTCTGTATATATATGAAAAAAAAATATTACTAACAATACGTTTTTGAAAAAATATTACCAGCTATACATTTTTGAAGGAAAAAATATTACCAGCTATACATTTTTGAAGGAAAAAATTATTACCAGAAATAGATTTTTGACAAAACAAAATATTACCAGAAATAGATTTTTGACAAAACAAAATATTACCAGAAATAGATTTTTGACAAAACAAAATATTACCATCAATAAAAACTTTGTCGGCATTAAATAACCCATTGAGGTTGATATGCTGTAAAACAACAAATCAAACCAAACCAAACATCAGTGTTCCAACTAGGGAGAGTTTAATTGCTTTAAAAATCAGCATTTGAAATCCTGGTTTGGAGCTGAGCTTGAACATCAATTACTGCTACCTTCTTATGAGAAATATGCAAGGTTCTTATCTTCCAGGCAAAACACACATATAGTGCCTATCCTGTGATATTTACTGGACAGAAGGCATGCTATTCCATCTGTATTAGGATCGGCATGTTTCTCTTTTATCAGGATGCATCACAGATTTTCTTTCTCCAATGCACAGCTCAATTTTGATTGTAGTCAATTCCTATTTATGCACTTCATTAATCGTTTCTTTGTAAATGTGTTGTGCAAATCTGCTATTTTAATTTTATTCTAAATTTCTATGATGGCATGCATTTTTGTTGTATCTGCAAAGTGACATGACCAAAAGTATTATGGCTGTACTGATGAATTTGCATTTTCCATCACATTTTAAAAACTTATCATACTGTGTGCGTGTGTGTGTGTGTGTGCATGTGTGTGTGTGTAGCAATTTTTTTAATATGTATTTAATATAATTTAATACATTTTGTTTTTAATATATTTTTAATATATATTTAATAGATTATGTTTTTAATATATATTTAATAGATTATGTTTTTAATATATATATATATATATATATATATATATAACACAACAAATAGACTATACCCATAAGATAATTTTGGATTTCTCTGTTGAGATATATATATATATATATATATATATTACACAACAGAGAAATCCAAAATTACCACATGGGTATAGTCTATTTCAACCGACGCTGAGTATGTCAGTCTTATTCAACCCGGACAGATGCTCTGTTATAATAAATACAATGAGTTCTTTTTGTGGATCAGTTTTAATATTTTATATTACTAGGACCCACTTGGATTATATACCTATGAATTTTTTACCTGTACTATATATATATATATATATATATATATATATGGTGTGATGGATAAATTGTTGTCTAAATTACGCAAAATTGAAAATAACAATGACATCTCATTTAACAGATATATTTACCAAAATTATGCAAAAATATTTTGAAATACTAAGTAGTAAATTTTTTCAATAAAATCGACATTGGCTTCAACCACGCCCTCCAGGTGACTTTGTAATTTCCTGCAACTGTTCTGGATGATCTTCATCCAACTCTTTCCAAATCCTCTGCACTGCCTCAGATTGACATCCAAACACTCTGAAATGTTTGTATTGGAGCTCCTGGTGTGAATGCCAAACAGTACAGCATGCCATTTCCAAATTTCTGGTCAAGCGAATTGCGTCATGGTACTCTTTTCTCACAGGTCGTGCCCAACTGACACTACTATACTGTGCAGTTGACAAAATAAAAAAAAAACCTCACACATGCACAAAATTAAAAATATAAAATGGCGACAATTTACCCATCGCATCATGTGTGTGTGTATAAAAATTAATCTTTGTAAGATTAAATTTTCTTTTATTATTAATTTATATATATTATTATCAGGCATGAAAAGTATTTGTTTATATTAAAAAGTAATTTTATAGACCCATTTCTTGTCAAAAAATATTTTTTCTATTTTCCTCTTCATTAGAAATTTAACAAGAACAAATGTAATTTATTTTTTTTATACTAATAATTACTATTATGCAGTAACTCTATATGTATAAAATCAAGTGAGAGAGACTAAGGAATTATTCTACTGTCATTAAAACCAACTATGATCTAAATTTTGGTCTGTTGCCCAGTCTAAATGGTGACTTTATCTAGTACATAAATAAAATATATAGGTATATAAAAACAAATAAGTACTGTTGTCGTAACAAAGAAAAATAATAAAATGATATAAGTAACTTTAAAATTTTACTCTCTATTTTAGCAGACCATCAGATAGAGCAACGGCCCGGTACTCCTGGTCCTGATGATCAAGGGGATTTGGTGATGGAGGAGATGAAGAAAGTCTTTACCCCTGAACTGGCCCACACAGCCTATATTCCTCTGTGTCAAATATTTGGCAGGTGAGAAACAAAGCAGAAACATATTTTAAGAAATATAGAAAAGAAGTGAAATTTTCAAAACTTGTTTTCCTGACCATAAAGTTTTGCTGTTGGTATCGACACATCAGGAGAATTGAGAGTTAAATTGTTAAGTTCATTGGAACTAATTAACCTTTTGATGAAGAGAAACTGAAATTGTGTTGGGAAGATATAGTTGGACATTTCATTTGTTTACTATTATTACTCCTTTAATATTGATCATTTCACTTATAACAACTCCTTGCTTTAAAAGCGTTAACCTCCAGAAATACACTGGTCCACCATTTTTTTTTTTTTTAATTTTTTATTTATTTCTTTACTTTTCTTTTTTCACAGAAATACAATTTCTGTGTATAAATACAAGTTACAAAATAAATTTCCCACATTTACCTTCTTCAGGGGACGGACTAAACATATTCGTAAAGAAAAGTTTTCCTTTTGTTTTTTTAGATATAACAATATGAATAGAAGAAAAAAAAAAAGCATGAGGAAAACTGAATTTAATTTCAGCTGTGTTTCCTCCATTGATGGACTTTATCAGGGCAAAAATAAAATGAATTTATTTGAAAACAATGTATCCAATCAAAACAAACATTTTTGTTTCGATTGGATACATTGTTTTCATATGATGGCCTCTCCTGTCAATTTTGACATATGAGTATCCAACAACCTCATTCAATTTTTATGTATGTGACACTTCATCCTACTAGTGACCTGCATGCAAGTCCACATTTTGTGGCTGCCCAATATAACGGTTTTCAAAATTTCTGATTCCACTCTTGCACAAATATTTCCAGTTATTTCTATTCAAGGAAACTTGCTTGAAGTTAGTATGAAGCACTATATATATATATATTTAATTGAATACGACAGACAAGGTGCTTTTATTTAGTTTTTTATACAATTTTTCATGCGATCTAATAACTTTTTTCTTTCCGGATGATAAATTATATAAAAACTGCCTGAATGTTCTTTTTATCTGAGCATTTTCAGCTAGACATTTAGCCATTTTCAAGGATTAAATATTTTAACTGTTAAATAAGAAATAGTTTGTTGTATGTTTGTTTTCATTTTTCAAAATATGGTCAAGATATTGTGTCCATTTTCAAAGTTAATATTGTTAAATGTTGGTTTTTCTGTTTTTATTAATAAGGCTTCAATTATTTTTAGCCTTTTTTTTTTTTTTTTTTTTTTTTTTTTTTGGCATGTAGATGATGTTATTATATTAGTGTTGTCAACAAGTATGTTACGAATAGTGTCTGGTAGGTCTCTATGAGTATTTAAATGAGATCTAATTGAGCTATGGTCAGAAAGGTGTAGAGTGAGTCTGCATGTCAAACATGTAGTGTGGCCTATATAATTATTTACGAATTTTGATTGATCAGGAATACAGTTCCTTAATGGGCATTTAAATGTGTAAGAAATAAGAACATTTGGACAATTTTTATATAATTTATCATCTGAAAAGAAAAAAATTATTAGATCGCATGAGAAATTGTATAAAAAACTAAATAGAAGAACCTTGTCTGTTGTATTTAATGAAATGTGCATGAAAGAAGGATTGCTGCCTAAATACACAAATGTGTCTGTGTGTGTGTATGACTATGCTCTTGTTACTCGCTTGAGCAATCTCGAAAAAGGGCAATTTTAAAAACCGTGGCTGCTGCTGCTATTAAAGCATTGCTCTTCAGTTACAAATTGAACCCTCTTGGCTATTGCCGTTTGTATACATCTCATATATAATACGTTAAAATTTCCCTTTCTCTGCTATGTGCTTATAGCTTAGGGGTAGGATCACTAACTGATGCCAAACTGGTTGAGTTTTCATCCCGGCTTGAAGAAATTGGACATCAAAACACACTGATAACCAGGTATTGAACTCACACTCTTTGGGTCTTGTCACTGGATCTAACTAACGCCTTTATATATGGAAAAAGTGCACTTTTTCCAAGACTTTATTGCTTTCCAAGCATTCCCAATTCATTCCTTCCTACCTTCCTTCATTCCCATATCATGGTTAACTTTTGCGATCATTTGTGGGTGGGACCTCAGCAAATTTCTGTTGGCTTTCATTTCAACAACTTGTGATATTGCCAAGTTAAAAGTCTGCTCAAAGCTTTATCACTCAGACCACATTATATATATATATATATATATATATAGTCATCCATAGACAGACTGTTTTGCTGTATCACAGCTCTTCAGTGTGCCTAGATGTCCAATTGCTTCAAGCCAGGATCGAAACTCGACTGATTTGGCATCAGTCAGAGATTCTACTCACAAGCTATCATCGCACAGTAGAACGGAAGAGAAATTTTAATGTTTTTACTATGCGAAAGACGTCAGTAACTAGGAGAGCTTGATTCGAGTAGAAGAGCATTGCATTAGCAGCAGCAGCAGCCACTGTTTATAAAATCACCCCTTTCTCTCTCCGAGAGCTCAATCAAATTATTTCAAGAGCACACACACACATATATATATATATATATATATATATATATATGCTTGATAAAGAAATCTCATAATCTTTGTATTTTGCACTTTTTGTTGACAGCATTCACATGGAGCAATCTTTATGGAACGATGACTTAATCCGTCAGTTGTGTAGTCAGCATGACAGCACTTTAGATAAGTTGCCGACTTCAGGTCTTGGACAGTCATTTGATTCTTCTCTGGGAGGTAAATATACTTTTTATTTTATTTTTTTGTTTTGTTATGTTGACTATACTTCGTTATATGAGGATGTAGTGAGATGATTTTCAGCTCAACCAAAGAACACATTCCACCAAAAATCTCTTGTTTATTTATTTTTGTCAAATTTTGCTAAGTTGGTTGGGTCCCAATCAGACACAGAAAACTGCAGGAACTCTGAGACAAGGTTGGAAAGGAAAGCAGGAAGAAAGGACTAACCATCAATTGTAAGAAGATAGAATGTAGGGTCATTAGCAAGAAGGCTAGCTCAAGAAACATTAAAAATTGGTGACATTAAACAAGTACAGAAATTTTATATTTCTGATATGAGGTATTGTAATTATTTACACTATTTACATTGTTCGGACTGTTGTCCTCATCTTTGTTGCCATATTCACTCCTTCAATATCTGTCTATATTTCTGATATGAGGTATTGTAATTATTTACACTATTTACATTGTTCGGACTGTTGTCCTCATCTTTGTTGCCATATTCATTCCTTCAATATCTGTCAATATTTCTGAGATGAGGCATTGTAATTATTTACACTATTTACATTGTTCAGACTGTTGTCCTCATCTTTGTTGCCATATTATCTCCTATGTCTGTCTATATTTCTGAGATGAGGTATTGTAATTATTTACATCTTTTACATTGTTCTGACTGTTGTCCTCATCTTCGTTGTCATATTCACAATATTTTGGCTGTTGTATGCTCAGGCTTTCTTCAGGTAATTGAAATTTCAAATTGAAACCTTTATTTTGCCTACCTGGGTAGATTCTTCTAGTTCCATGTGCCATGCCTTTTCCGGATGTCTCAGTATCAGTTATCTCCTTTTAACTCAATTCTCCAAGTTTTGTTCACCTCTGCCAGGTATTGAACTCACAACTCTTTGGGTCAATTTACTGGATTCAATCAACGCTTTATTCACTGTGTCCTTGAGTACATCAGTGTGTGAATCTTTGGGCCTTAAACCTAATGTCTCAGTAACCATTTTTTACCAGAGCTCATATTACAATTTTGTTATTGTTTTTCTTTAGCACTCCATATTACTGGTTCTCATTATTTATTTCTATGATTGGTCGGCTTAGGAGATTTATATGTGCTGATTCCTTAAGTTTTTGTATCTTCCAGTGATGTTCTCTATTATTTCAACCTCAACCCACAGGGGGAAGTGAACTCCCTTTTCCCTCCATATGTGATCAGCTATGCCTGAATTTTCTATTTCTCCCTCATGTTATGGGTTTATGGTGTTCCTGCAGTCTTATCTTAAGGGTGTGGTAATTTTCTCCTTGTTACTAATGTTTCTGTTTTTAATTCCTCCACACCCTGTAACATCTTGCACGCTAGTAGTAGCACTGCCTTGCTTGGGGTTAAAAAAAAATGGGTGTGGTCTCCATGCTTTGTGGGGATCAAGGTTAGAAACCATGGAAGGGGTTATATGCATATCGCTCAACAGAGAATCGGTTCTAAGTGGGAAGTTAGGCTGGGATACTGCAGATGAATCAAGATTAGAGTTTGAGGAGAATTTACTGGCAAAGCATTTGGCTTTATCAACAGATGATGATGATAACACCTCAAATCAATTGAAGAGGGGGTGAATAGAGACCTTGCATTTATTTAGTACTCTATTACAGAGACACCAGTAGTCATGAGAGCCAAAGCTTTTAGAGGCTATGCAGTGCATAGACTTAACTTCTTTGAGGACTCTCTTACATTTGTTACAAGCAGTAGCAAATAGGCATGTGTTATGATGAGAGCTGTAATGCTGGTATAGCTGGAAATAGTGGTTCCTATGAGCTATGGTGTTTGAACATGCTGGTCTGAGCCATGGAGAGGTTTGCGGTTTCACCTGGTATTTCTGAGAAGGGATGAAAGCGTCTAAGAAACCTCAGTGGTGCAATTTTCAATTGGGAGGTTGAAGATGTCAGTTCAAGCAATGTCACAAATTTTAAAGGGAGATAACTGATACTGAGACATCTGAAAGAGGCATGGCACGTGAAACTAGAACAGTCTACCCCAGTGGATGAAATGAAGGGTTCAGTTTGAAATTCCAATCACCTGAAGAAGGCCAGAGCATACAACAGCTGAAACATCCTGACTAAGGCAACGAAGATGAGGACAACAGTCCGAACAATGTAAATAGTGTAAATAGAAATTTAATAATCTGGAAAGTGTTATAGCAAAACAGTGGAAAATATGACACAGAAATCCAAAGGTGCGTTGGCATAGCAAAAGATGTCTTCCAAAATCTAAGCAAAGTATTAAGAAACAGGAAAAATATGTCAGAAGCAAAGAAAAGTTTGTTGTACTTATATGTAATATCATTCCTTCTCTATGGCAATGTTGGACAATCTCCTCTCAGATGAAGAGGAGACTTGTGGCAATTGAGATGTTGTTCTATAGAAGGTTGTTGAGAATACCATGGACTGAACATGTGAGTCATCCTTTTGGGCCTTGTATTTGCTGAATTAAAATTAAAAAAACAAAAACAAAGAAGCTAAGCAAAGTATTTAGAAAAGGGAAAATCTTATTAGAAACAAAGAAAAGAGTGCTGAACTGTTATGCAATATCATTCCTTCTCTCTGGCAGTGAATACTGGACAATCTCCTCACAGATGAAGAAGAGACTTGTGGAAAGATGTTGAGTATCATGGACAGAACATGTGAGCAATGAGGAAGTTTCAAGCAAAATGGGAACGAAAAGGAAACTTGTGTTTAGAATCAGAAAGAGTTGAAATTTTAAGGCACATAATGAGAAAAGAACTTTATCCACTGTGCCATGTGTCCTCAAGAACACAGTGGATAAAGGCGTGGGTTAGATCTAGTGACAGGACCCAAAGAGTGTGAGTTCAATACCTGGTTAAGGCAGTGGAGAACTTTCAGAGGGGAATTAACAGGAGATAACTGATAACTGACATTCATTAAACATGGCATGTGGAACTAGGACAGTCTACCCCAGCAAGCGAAATAAAGGGTTCAGTTTGACATTCCAACTACCTGAAGAAGGCTGGAGCATACAACAGCCGAAACGTTGTAATAATTATAGCAACAAAGATGAGAACAATAGTCCGAATAATGTAAATAGTGAGAAAAGAAGACTTAGAAAATTTGATACTCACAGGACATATTGAAGGCAAGAAGGAAACCATGAATAACTTAGCTAATGAGTTCTGTAAATGGATGGCAGGGTGGGGATTGGTAGGTGTAGTGAGCAGACAAGCATGTCTTAGAGCTACCAAGGACAGGAAGTTGTTGAGTCATTATTGCCAGCATCCTAAAGGGAGATGGCACAAGAATGAAGCAGTTTAATAATGAAAGCCAGCAACAAAACAATAACTTATAAAAATCACAAAAACCAGATCGGTAATGAATAGCAAAATGGTTATTTAAAAAAGAAATTCCAATTTAGTTATGTCAATTAGGCTAAGTTGGCCATGATACCAGACACATGCTGGTAGATAAAACAGCATTTATTTAGTTTTATGTAATTTTTATATTAATCATTTCACCCCAAGTAAAGCAATAAAGCCACTAAGAGGCAAAGGTTACTGAGTGTGAAAGAATATGAGATAAAGAAAAACATTATAAAAAGAGAGAGAACAATAAAAGAACATGAATTACGAAGACAAACGGTAATGATTGGCATCGCATTTAAATTTTTGAAGATCAAAGTTGACTGGAAAGCAAGAAGTGAAAGAGAGCTCTACAAGCAAGAAGTGGAAGAGGTGAAACTTTTAGCATAAAACTAATGGTTACATCTAGCTGTTTCAATTGTAAAATGATGAGACCTAACTGCCAATCTAGTACTATGCTTAAATTTGTTGAGGAATCAAAGGGAAAGTTCATCAGAACAATTACCATGAAAGTATTTATAGAAAAGGCAGAGGAAAGCTACGTTATGGTGGAGGGAAAGTGCTGAAACCAGGTCAGGCTTCAGTCACCATAAATATATTAATGGTAAGTGTTCTGATGTGCTGCATTATTAATGTCAACCCTTAGCAAAGATCATTGTTGATAAGCTTAAAGTATCAAATAAAACAGAATTACCATTAAAAAAACAAGGCAAAATGTTTTAAACTTAGTTTTTATCTATCATCTCAAAAAACGAAACAAGAAAAACATGAGACAAATAGTGGGCCAACTTGAGCTTATTTTAAAGAATAAAGAAAATCCTTTTCTTGTAAAGGTCTCATCATTTTATAGTTGATATGGCTAGATGTAATTGTAAGTTCTATGCTAATAGTTTCTTCTGTCACACTTCTTGCTTGTGGAACTCTCTTCCAGCCTCTTGCTTCCCAGTTAACTTTGACGTTCAAAAATTTAAATGCAATATCAATCATTATCTTCTGTCTTTTTAATTCCTGTTCTGTTAGTGTTACCTTTTCTTAATAGTTTTTTTCCCTCATATTCTGTAACACTCAGTAGCCCTTTGTGTCTTAGTGGTTTTATTGTCTTATTTGGGGTGAAATGATTAAAAAACAACAAAAAAAAGTAGACAGTTGAAGTCTTGATATAAAAAGTGAAGTTTTAGAATTCACAAGTGGATAGTTGATCGTGAAACAGTTACAACATGGTGTCGGTCAGTGGGAAAAAACGTTGGTATAGGCTTTATTATCCTCGATCCTCTTTGATAAAGGTTTATTGAAAAGTTGGCTGCTTGAGAGAATTCCCTTCACTTTTTTTCTTTTTCAATAGAAATTTTCAACATGTCTCTGCTTCTTCATGTTATACAACTAAATTTATATATGCAGTATAACCCGGATATAAGAGAGTTGTCGGGACCGGAGAAGAAGTATCTTATATCCGGGTTTAGTCTATTATACAGTGTAACCCGGATATAAGAGAAATCCGGATATAAGAGAGATGTTCTCTGGTCCCAAATTAGAGCCATACTTACCTAAACAAAATAGACCAAACCCGGATATGAGATAAACCCGGATATAAGAGACTCATTTCCCGGTCCGACAACTCTCTTATATCCGGGTTACACTGTATATACATTAACACAGGCTCTAATTTGGGACCATTTAAAATCTCTCTTATATCCGGGTTTCTCTTATATCCGGTTTACACTGTATTTAATTTTCAGCATTTAGAGTGAACACTTTGAGTTTTGTATATTATGTACATATGCGTGTGTATCCTGTATGGCTTTTGATATTTGAGAACAAAATATTTGAATATCCTGAAATATTTTATAAAAATTTATTTTTCATTATTTTTGCTATATTTAATTTCTAATTCTCACGATGATTTTCCACAGCCTCTACTCCAGATCTTGAAACGCCAGATGACACAAAATCAAGTAAGTAAAATATCTTTAGTCACAAAGGATGTTTCTTAGATTGTTTTTTATTTTAAGACTTCTGTAGTCAGGGAGACCCTATAATTTTGAGAAGCTATTATCATTCTAGAAGATATTCAAACTATTCTCAAAATCACAAAGCCTTTTCTCAACAGGGAAGAAGTTGGAGAGTATCTCTGAGTATAAATATGGAATCTCTTGTCTTACATGAGTGGCTGAGAATGGTGTAGTCTGTGTGACTTATGTTCTCAGGAAGGATCTGAACTGTTGGTATAGTATCTGACGTCTCTGCTACAAATGCCTTTCAACTTGGACCTTGTATATTGGGCCTTTTAATATAAAGCTGATTGATAGAAAAGAACTCTTTTAGAAGTGTAGAGTAATTGGCCAACAAATAGAATTGATAAAGTTTCCAATAAAAAATAAAAGAAAAAGAACAGGGCAAAATAATACTAAGCAAACAATATATACACATTTTACATTATATGTACTATTGTCCTCATCTTTGTCGCCATATTTATTACAACATTTCAGCTGCTGTACACTCTGGCCTTCTTCAGGTGGTTGGAATGTCGAACTGAACCCTTTATTTCACTCACTGGGGTAGACTGTTCTAGTTCCACGTGCCATGTTTAATGGATGTTAGTTTTCAGTTATCTCCTGTTAATTCCCCTCTGAATGTTCTCCACTGCCTTAACCGGGTATTGAACTCAAACTCTTTGGGTCCTGTCACTGGATCTAACCAACGCCTTTATCCACTGTGCCATGTGTCCTTGAGTGAGCGAAATAAAGGGTTCAGCTCGACATTCTAACTACCTGAAGAAGGCTGGAGCATACAACGGCCGAAACGTAATAAATATGACGACAAAGAGGAGGACAATAGTCCAAATGATGTAAATAGTGTACATAATACCTCATTTCAGAAATATAGACAGATACTGAAGGGCTGAAACGTTGTAATAAATATGGCGACAAAGATGGGGACAATAGTCCGAATAATGTAAATATTGTACATAATGCATCATCTCAGAAATATAGACAGATACTGAAAGGGCGAAACGTTGTAATAAATATGGCGACACAGATGAGGACAATAGTCCGAATAATGTAAATAGTGTACATAATACCTCATCTCAGAAATATAGGCAGATACTGAAAGGCCGAAACGTTGTAATAAATATCGCAACACAGATGAGGACAATAGTCCGAATAATGTAAATAGTGTACATAATACCTCATCTCAGAAATATAGACAGATACTGAAGGGCTGAAATGTTGTAATAAATATGGCGACAATAGTCTGAGTAATGTAAATATTGTACATAATACCTCATCTCAGAAATATAGACAGATACCAAACAATATATATATATGCAAGACAAAACAACAAAAGCAAAAAATTCAAAAAGTAAGAATGGTGTTAATATGCAAAAAGGATATGGTCAATTGTTGTGTTCTGAGTTGAAGACAAGAGAGAATAAAAATATGTTGGATGAGACCAAAAAGTGGGCCATTTTATTGGTTTGGGAGAAATCCCAGCATCCATCTGTATGATTTGTTGATAAATTTGGGGAGGGGGTGTTTTTCGGAGTCATTTCCTAGATTGAAACCCATAAGAAGCCTGACGTGTCAAGCACAGAAATTTAGTCTTGTACACTGAACATTGCTCATTGTCTTTCACAGAAAGTTAATAAACTGATCTCTATTGTCCCTCATGACATTCCAAAATACTTTCATACATTCACCAAAAATGTCAACACATGATTCAGCTTAAACTTTATAAATTCCATATTTAAAAAATTTTTTTCCATATTTTAGTGGAAAGTTCACTGGATAGCAAGGAGAATGATGCTAGTCTCGGTGGCATTGGCAGCAATGTAGCTGTTGTTGGCAATCGCATACAATTGCAGCATCCATTGCGTTCTGGTCATCCAGACATGCCCCACATCAACAGGGCATATAGGCACACTGGCATTCTTAATATTGGACAGGATGATTTGAAAAGGTAAGTTCTCAGATTTGTTATTTCAATTCTTATATAAACAACCTCTAGAATTTTGCATTCTTTATAGTTTTAAACTTGACAGTTGCCACTAAGTCCGCACTACTTACTCCAGGGATTGAACTCGCAATAACTGTCATGAAATTCATGACCCAACCTTTTATTCCACTTAGCTAGATTCCCAAGTCTTAAACTCATTGGAAACCGGACAAGCAATAGTAAATAAGGACAGGAGCAGATATATCCATAGATATAGTGGAACCAGAATACTCTATCTTTATAGATTTAATAAAGGGTTAATTTAAAAATTCCCTGAAGGTGTTACCTAGATCAATAAACACCTACCTAAGAGTGCACTTTACTGGCCAAAACTTGGTAACTATTGATGTTTTCTATAATTTTAAAATTTTCTTGCTTTTATATATTACTTCAATTTTTTTTTTCTCTTTGTAAGCCTGAATATTTCTTCCAAATATATTTTATATATATTTTTTTTCTGCCACATATGGTCTGGTGCTCTTGCTATTTATTTGGAAATTCTTGATAAAATCCAAAGAAAATCAGCAATGTTATTAGGCCTAACCTGGCATCTCTGCTTCAGTCGCTTTCCCACCACCATAAAGTTGCTTCCCTGTCTTTTTCCTATAAATACTTTCATGGTAACTGTTCAGGTGAGCCCTTTGCTATGGTACCTAGACTTTATGAATTTAAGTGCAGTACTAGATTGGTAATGAAGTCTCATCAATTTACAGTTGAATTGGCTAGATGTAAGCATGAGTTTTGTGCTAAAAGTTTCTTTTCTTGCATATTCTGCTTGTGAAACTCGCTCCATGCTTTCCAGTTAAATTTGATCTTCAAAAATGTAAACACAATGTCTATCATTATCTACTGTCTTCCTGATTATTCTTCTATTGCTCTCGCTCCTTAGTAATGTTCCTACTTTCTAATTCTTTCACACCCCATGATACTTTGTGTCTTAGTGGCTTTATTGCCTTTCTTGCAGTAAATTTGATTAAAAAAAAAAGATTCTTGAATCCATTACCGTCTCAGTCCCCTTAGTTGAAATGGTGAAAGTTATAAATTATAGTATGTATAATTGTTTACATCAGCGAGCGGATTGAAAAATGTCATAACTTGACAAGCTTTAAGAAATTGAGGTTTGTATAAGAATTAATTTTCAAATTCTTTTTTTTTTTTTTGTTTATTCATATTTCTGATTTTATTTAATTAAAAGAAAATTTTTTATGTATCTCCCCAAGAATTCTCTTAACTTTATTCTGTCACATGTCTTAGTGGCTTTATTGACTTGGTTGCGGTGAAATGATTAAAAAAATAACAACACACCTTGAAGAAGGCCAGAAAACGCAATGACTGAAATGTGACAATAACAACAAAGATAAGGTCAGTAGTCAGAGCGCAACGGTAATTCCTAGTCTCATAAAAAAAAAAAAAAAAATAAGATTTGGTCAGTAGTCAGAATGCAAATAATGATAATTCCTCATCCCCTAAATTCAGACAGAAATTATTGAATCAGTCTATATGTTGTGCACTGATAAGGGATTATCAGTGGTCAGGAATTGATGTGTCATTGACTGAATATTGATATATCTACCTGCCACAACTAGCCATGAAGTTAAATATCAAATCATGTCTTTATAAAATTTACAATATTAGTAAATAAATAAATAGGTGACCTTGTGTTTGTGTAAGGTTTAGCAAGATTATCTCAGTCTATGATTACGGAGTAGTAAATTTGATCCTTACTGTGTACCTCAGAGATGTGGCTTTGTGCTAAACCACTTGTGCTACATTTAGTAAATAATAATAAATAAAGGGAGACTACTCTGTAATTAGCTAAATTCTAACAACATTTAAAATGTAAAGTTAGCTTCATTTGTATTCCTGCTAATCCCTAATTAGTAGGAATCTCATGTTAAATGATTTTGGAACTAACAAATCAGGCTGAAAGGTATCTGGTTGACATGTGAAGAGTTGTGGAAAGTTCTCATCCCTACCATGAAGGTATTCCCAAAAGAAAATTCAGATATTTGGCCAGATCTTGGAAAATGGGCTGGATGGAACATTTCAACATCTCACACCTCATGTAAGCAGGACTAACCAAGAAAACTGTTCAAATTAGCAAAAAAGCACCAGGAAACATGTTTATCACAAATAAACAGTGTGTTGCCTAAAATATCTTCCACATATACCTCCCAGAAATACCTTCCAAACAATAGTGAGACATGAGTGGAAGTGGTGTCTTCATCTGGCCGATATTTTAACATTATGCGGGTGGCCCTTCTGGTAGACATCTAGGCGGCAGTTCTGCTGTACCCTGTATAAAGGGACAAAGTGACAACAAATTCATCACTTTGTATAAAGTTCCTTTTCAAAGTAAACTTTAATAAAGTTTTTTTCTATAAAAAATGTTTCTTTTGTCCATGTTCTGATAAGAGCAGGTTATCTCAAAATTAATTTTCTAAATTTTTATTTACATTTTATTTATTCTTCTTTATAAAGTTTCTTTTCAAAGTAAACTTTAATAAAGTTTTTTTCTATAAAAAATGTTTCTTTTGTCCATGTTCTGATAAGAGCAGGTTGTCTCAAAATCTCAAAATTAATTTTCTAAATTTTTATTTACATTTTATTTATTTTTCTCTTTTATTTTAGCACAGAAATAGAATCAAATAATCAGCGTCATCTTCGAGGGAACTGGTTGGCCTATTGGGAACATGAACTGGGTGAGGACAAATTTTGATTTTCTTTTTTGATCAGGACCCGCCATACTGCATACACAACATATTCCATTAAGAAGGAGGAAGTTCAACTTAGCCTCTTCCCCAGAGTTGTCAGCTTTTCCATAGAAATGTTGCTAGCTTCTCGCTACTCCATCCATATTTTTATGACAGATCTTCTGTAACACTTCTTGCTGTTCAGTCCCTGGTCAATGCTGCTGCTAGCCGTTGGAGTTGGTCGTTCTGATCTGCCCTTATATTGTGTTGATTGACCACAGAGCTGGCAAAGGTCAAGTTGTTGTCAGCAAATGTAGTGTTGGTTCGATCCTGCTGAAGCTGTGTCACAAAGGAAAAATAAAAAATGTTCTCGCACATGAAATAAAGAAAAGACAGGAATTATATATTGTTTTTGTACAGAAATATTAACCCTTCCCACTTTGAATTCTGTTGTGACACTAGCTAAGTCTGGAACAAGGCTTAAGTTGGAGGTTCTCTCTGGCAGCAAGTCATGTGGGATTCAGCAGAGTGGTCGTCTCTCGTCAATCTGCACACTGGGACTGGCATCTCTGGAGCTCTCGGTCACTTCGATGTTCTGCATGGAGGTTGACATGATTAGGGGACTCAATGTTTCTCTTAGCTTCCAAAAAAAGACCTTTATTGTCTGGTTCTGGAAAATTTTATTTCCAAATTTGGGGAGATCCCTTTTCCTATGGGCAGCAGTCACAGGTATTGATCTACTCTGATAACTCCTTCCTTCACTTATTTATGCCTCATACCAACACCTCCCAATGGGTGTAGGCAATTCTTCCTTCCTTCTTGGTATTTCATCTATGCCTGTCACCTTCGGTGTCCTTTTGACAAATCTGGTTCTCAACCATGTTGCATGGCTTAGTTTCTGGTCATTAGAATTATCATTTTAATTTTCTTGTCAGCAAATTTTTTCCAGCCTGGTCTTGTTATACAATCAGAAATTTACCAGCTGCTTCCTCTGGTCAGCTTATCTCCTCATCTTGTTAGGGTTGTTGCACTTTAAGAATCCAGGGTTGGGTCCTTACATAAAGAAATTCTATTTTCTCGACTTGTTAACAATTTCCACTTTTATAGGTGAAATGAATCAGATTTCCATTCTGCTTTGTCTTTAAAAATTACCAAATTTGATCTCTTCAATTGGCTTCCTTTCCTGGCTGATTCCTAGGAGCTGTTTTCTTGACTTCCAATTTAAGGCAGCGCCATCAATCAATTGTCAGCCAAACTTTTTCCAGATGGCCTCTGTGGTAATATCTTTTCAACAAAGTTACCTTCTTCAAGCCACCCCTGCTCAAAAAAAAAATAGACGTTTAAAATTAAAAGAAATCTTTCTCTCAGTCTGTCTATCATTCCATTCTTTAAACTATTTCGGTGTGTTCCAAGTTATATTTTAGTTTTAACCCTTTTCTTTCCACTTTTCAGTGTCACATGTTGTCACAGTTCAAGTGAACTGCTGTAGGAATCCTTCTACTTGGTTCTTCATTGAATGTTAAAACTTGGAGTGTCGGGATTCGATACATTAACAAAATATCATTACAGGGTCGCTCGTAATTTGGCTGTCTAGAATAATCACACGATTTTCATTGAAGGAATAAGATTCAGTAGAAAAGACAACGTAGTTTCAACTAATAAACATTAATTTAATAATACGACAAGAATACAAGCAGTTGATGATAAATTGGAAAGTAGTCTTTTTGTTTTGGTTAATAAAGTTCTGAAATAAAATATAAACTGTCTTTGTGTATGTATGTGAGAAACAATAAAAAATCTCCACATTGTTTTGTACCAATGAAAAAATGAAAATCAAGGGGTATAACTAACTATATATGTTGTTTATGGTAAGGGGAATTTGGTAGAATCTATTTATGCAATGAATTAAGTATGGGTTTGAACTTGTTGATGAAAAACGTTTCCTTATTAATCCGTCTTTGTTCAGTGGTTCTGTAGTCACATTGATAGAATGGGAAGACACTAAAATTTGTTAGATTTTGTCATCTGTATTCCTCTATATGTTGGCTAAGAGGTATTTTTCTGGTATGGGGGTCCCTAATTTGTTGGCGGTGAACTGTCATCCTTTGCCAGAGTGACTGGGCAGTTTGGCCAATGTAATGTTTGTGGCAACCTTTGTATATTAAATTCTCTGAGTCGCACGAGAAATCATTTTTAATTTTGATCTGTCTTTGAACTGAAATTCATGGCCCTCCAATAGGTAGTTGCATACCCCGCAAAGTGGTCAGTTGCATTTTTTTCACCTGAGGGTCTTTGTGTTCTGCACTTTTGCATTGGTCAGTATTTTTTTTAGTGATTTAGGTTGTCGTTTACTTTTTATGATTGGATATTTTTGTAATAGACTTTTCATTTTTTGTCCGTTAGTAGGATTGATAGATTTAGTTGTATATGTGTGTAGATTTCTGTGTTCTTTGGGTTGAAATATTGGGTGCTTTTTTTTTTCTTTCTCCAAACCTCATTTTAGTCTATACAATAAGTTTTTGTACAGAATCTTTCTAACAAAATTTTTTTACCTTTGTACAGGGCTCAGTGATCGTGCATCAGTGTTCAACTTTAAACATATCAAACTCCAGACCTTTTTGGGTGAGTCTGAACATCTCTTTATAATGAATTTTGCATCATGTTTCATATCTGCTCAGAGCTGACTTTTTAAAAATTTTTTATTTTTATTTATTTGATTGTATAATAGAAGTTGACTTATTAAGTATAGTGGACATCTTGTGCTCTAAATTTTTCTATCTTGCATTTTTAACATTACTCACTTTTTTTCTTATGTGCTGCAATATAACTAAATATTAACAGAAAAGAAAATTTGAAAAATAAACTATATTTCTGTCTTGTATTTACAGGTCACAATACCAGTATCAGGTCACTTTGTGTTTTGGACAATGAAAACTCATTCATTAGTGCCAGCAAGGACAAGACGGTCAAGCTGTGGTCATTAACCAGTTTTGGAGACGGTTCCGGGAAGTATGTAACAATAATATATTGATTTTCTAAATGATTTTCTAAATGTAGCTTAGATGCGACACAAGGCTGAAAGTATGGGGCACCCAATGAGGATCAAACTCTCTACTCAGCTGTAATTGTTCTAGCGAGAAAAGCTTGATAACCATTACACTGCCTTGAGGTGCCCTAAATGGTTTTCTAAGTGTAGCTTAGATGTGGCACAAGGCTGAAAGTATGGGGCACCCAATGAGGATCAAACTCTCTACTCAGCTGTAATTGTTCTAGCAAGAAGAGCTTGATAACCATTACACTGCCTTGAGGTGCCCTAAATGATTTTCTAAGTGTAGCTTAGATGTGGCACAAGGCTGAAAGTATGGGGCACCCAATGAGGATCAAACTCTCTACTCAGCTGTAATTGTTCTAGCAAGAAGAGCTTGATAACCATTACACTGCCTTGAGGTGCCCTAAATGATTTTCTAAGTGTAGCTTAGATGTGGCACAAGGCTGAAAGTGTGGAGCACCCAGTGAGGATCGAACTCACTACTAAGCTGTAACAGATCTAGCAAAACTAGCTTGTTAACCATTACACTGCCTCGAGGTGTGGAGGATGCACGGTGGAGTAATAGCATGGCTCAGATTGAGGAATCAGAGAGCCGAGTTTGAATTCCCGTCGAATCCATTACATTCACTTATGTGCTAATACCCTTTGGAAAGGTATGAATTCTCCCCCCAGCTATGGGTAAATAGCAGGACAGACCGGTTCTGTAGCCTTGGTTGGCAACTGGTCTACCACAGACAGAAATGGCAACCTACTCCGGGAAAAAATCTGCCTTGTCAGTCATGTATCGAAAAGATACACGATCACCTAAGCGTGTATCACATACAGCACATAACATAGTTTAAATGTGGCAAAAGGCCGAAAGTATGGGGCACTCAGTGAGAATTAAACTCACTATTCAGTTGTAACTGACTTAGCAAGACAAGCTTGCTAACCATTACACCATGTCAAAGTGCCCTAACAATATTACAATATATGGGGGGAAGGGAATGAACCTATAATCAGGGTTGCATTGGCTGCATCTGAACCTTGTATTAATTAGACAAGTTATTTTTTTTCTTTTCTTATCACTAACCCTTGAGTTTGCCACTGGATTACCACTTATAGCCTTAATTGTTTTTTGCTCAAACTTTACATAAAAAAATTATTTGCAACTTCCAAAAATGGCAAAAGGTTCCAAAACAGCAAAAGTTCTGAAAATATGATAAGTTTAAAAAAAATAGCAAAAAATCCCAAAATAGCAAAATGTCTGAAAATAGCAGTTCCCAAAACATCAGTAATTTTGGCAATAGGCCTGTAAATAACAGAAAGTCAAAAAACAAAACAAAAAAACCTGAAGGTTCTAAAACAGTAAAAACATCCCAAAATAGCAGAAATT
Organism: Acanthosepion esculentum; assembly: GCA_964036315.1. Classification (NCBI taxonomy): domain Eukaryota; kingdom Metazoa; phylum Mollusca; class Cephalopoda; order Sepiida; family Sepiidae; genus Acanthosepion; species Acanthosepion esculentum. The sequence goes on from OZ038512.1 coordinate 68,867,507, forward strand.
CTGAAAATAGCAAAAGGTCACAAAATAGCATGTGTCTGTAAAGACAACTGCTAGATGTTACAAAAATGATACTGCTAACCTCTCAAAAGGAAGAGCTTATTACACTCAAGGACCCTGTAATATTTCAAGGAGAAAAATTTATATAAGCTGACAAGTTTTCTATGAAAGAGAGCTTGAAACAATGTCTGTTTTTTTTTTGTTTTTTTTTTGTTTTTTTTTTGTTTTTTTTTTTGTTTTTTTTTTGTTTTTTTTTTGTTTTTTTTTTGTTTTTTTTTTGTTTTTTTTTGTTTTTTTTTTGTTTTTTTAACAATTTTCAGTGGACAGTTCATGCAACACATTTTGGTGTTTTGTTTAATGAGGTCAAATTACTATTTTGTGAGGTCATCTACTATTTTCATTGTGACACAAATTAAAAATTTGATGTTAGTGGTAGGGGAAATGATTAAACATTGAATTTTTCAATTTTCCCTCTAAGATTTGTTTTGTTACTCAGCCTGCCTATTGAAACTCAAAAAGATAGGTATTGTCATGAACTGAAATTCAAGTGTTTGAATTTAATTTTCATGACCGCAACATTTTGCTTCTTGACCCCATTTGCTGATTTACACAATCTCATTTTTCTTCTATGCAGTCTCTCTCTCACAGATGCACCGTCGCCTCTCTCTGTCTCTTTTATAAATCCTTCCATGGTAATTGCTCCGATGAGCTGCTATCGCTGGTTCCCAGGCTCCATGAATTCAATGGTCCTACGAGGCTGGCATCCCGTTCCCACCCTTTCACTGTTGAAACTGTTAAATGTAGACATCTCTTCTACTCCAATAGCTTCATATCTCGCACCTCACGCCTATGGAACTCCCTTCCTCATTCCTGTTTCCCTGATGACTATGATCTCCAACTATTCAAGTGTAACGTCAATCGACATCTCCAGTTGCCTTGATCTATCCTCTATCCTTCTCCACATCCTTTCCTCTAACACTCCTATCTGCTCTCGCTCGAAATCTTCTGTAACCCCTTGCCTTGATCTATCCACTATCCTTCTCCACATCCTTTCCTCTAACACTCCTATCTGCTCTCGCTCCAAATCTTCTGTAACCCCTTGCCTTGATCTATCCACTATCCTTCTCCACATCCTTTCCTCTAACACTCCTATCTGCTCTCGCTCCAAATCTTCTGTAACCCCTTGTCTTGATCTATCCACTATTCTTCTCCAATTCCTTTCCTCTAACACTCCTATTTGCTCTCGCTCCAAATCTTCTGTAACCCCTTGTCTTGATCTATCCACTATCCTTCTCCACATCCTTTCCTCTAACACTCCTATTTGCTCTCGCTCCAAATCTTCTGTAACCCCTTGTCTTGATCTATCCACTATCCTTCTCCACATCCTTTCCTCTAACACTCCTATTTGCTCTCGCTCCAAATCTTCTGTAACCCCTTGTCTTGATCTATCCACTATCCTTCTCCACATCCTTTCCTCTAACACTCCTATCTGCTCTCGCTCCAAATCTTCTGTAACCCCTTGTCTTGATCTATCCACTATCCTTCTCCACATCCTTTCCTCTAACACTCCTATTTGCTCTCGCTCCAAATCTTCTGTAACCCCTTGTCTTGATCTATCCACTATCCTTCTCCACATCCTTTCCTCTAACACTCCTATTTGCTCTCGCTCCAAATCTTCTGTAACCCCTTGTCTTGATCTATCCACTATCCTTCTCCACATCCTTTCCTCTAACACTCCTATCTGCTCTCGCTCCAAATCTTCTGTAACCCCTTGTCTTGATCTATCCACTATCCTTCTCCACATCCTTTCCTCTAACACTCCTATTTGCTCTCGCTCCAAATCTTCTGTAACCCCTTGTCTTGATCTATCCACTATCCTTCTCCACATCCTTTCCTCTAACACTCCTATCTGCTCTCGCTCCAAATCTTCTGTAACCCCTTGCCTTGATCTATCCACTATCCTTCTCCACATCCTTTCCTCTAACACTCCTATTTGCTCTCGCTCCAAATCTTCTGTAACCCCTTGCCTTGATCTATCCACTATCCTTCTCCACATCCTTTCCTCTAACACTCCTATTTGCTCTCGCTCCAAATCTTCTGTAACCCCTTGCCTTGATCTATCCACTATCCTTCTCCACATCCTTTCCTCTAACACTCCTATTTCCTCTCGCTCCAAATCTTCTGTAACCTCTTGCCTTGATCTATCCACTATCCTTCTCCACATCCTTTCCTCTAACACTCCTATTTGCTCTCGCTCCAAATCTTCTGTAACCCCTTGTCTTGATCTATCCACTATCCTTCTCCACATCCTTTCCTCTAACACTCCTATCTGCTCTCGCTCCAAATCTTCTGTAACCCCTTGCCTTGATCTATCCACTATCCTTCTCCACATCCTTTCCTCTAACACTCCTATTTGCTCTCGCTCCAAATCTTCTGTAACCCCTTGTCTTGATCTATCCACTATCCTTCTCCACATCCTTTCCTCTAACACTCCTATTTGCTCTCGCTCCAAATCTTCTGTAACCCCTTGTCTTGATCTATCCACTATCCTTCTCCACATCCTTTCCTCTAACACTCCTATTTGCTCTCGCTCCAAATCTTCTGTAACCCCTTGTCTTGATCTATCCACTATCCTTCTCCACATCCTTTCCTCTAACACTCCTATCTGCTCTCGCTCCAAATCTTCTGTAACCCCTTGCCTTGATCTATCCACTATCCTTCTCCACATCCTTTCCTCTAACACTCCTATTTGCTCTCGCTCCAAATCTTCTGTAACCCCTTGTCTTGATCTATCCACTATCCTTCTCCACATCCTTTCCTCTAACACTCCTATCTGCTCTCGCTCCAAATCTTCTGTAACCCCTTGTCTTGATCTATCCACTATCCTTCTCCACATCCTTTCCTCTAACACTCCTATCTGCTCTCGCTCCAAATCTTCTGTAACCCCTTGTCTTGATCTATCCACTATCCTTCTCCACATCCTTTCCTCTAACACTCCTATCTGCTCTCGCTCCAAATCTTCTGTAACCCCTTGTCTTGATCTATCCACTATCCTTCTCCACATCCTTTCCTCTAACACTCCTATCTGCTCTCGCTCCAAATCTTCTGTAACCCCTTGTCTTGATCTATCCACTATCCTTCTCCACATCCTTTCCTCTAACACTCCTATCTGCTCTCGCTCCAAATCTTCTGTAACCCCTTGTCTTGATCTATCCACTATCCTTCTCCACATCCTTTCCTCTAACACTCCTATCTGCTCTCGCTCCAAATCTTCTGTAACCCCTTGCCTTGATCTATCCACTATCCTTCTCCACATCCTTTCCTCTAACACTCCTATTTGCTCTCGCTCCAAATCTTCTGTAACCCCTTGTCTTGATCTATCCACTATCCTTCTCCACATCCTTTCCTCTAACACTCCTATTTGCTCTCGCTCCAAATCTTCTGTAACCCCTTGTCTTGATCTATCCACTATCCTTCTCCACATCCTTTCCTCTAACACTCCTATCTGCTCTCGCTCCAAATCTTCTGTAACCCCTTGTCTTGATCTATCCACTATCCTTCTCCACATCCTTTCCTCTAACACTCCTATCTGCTCTCGCTCCAAATCTTCTGTAACCCCTTGTCTTGATCTATCCACTATCCTTCTCCACATCCTTTCCTCTAACACTCCTATCTGCTCTCGCTCCAAATCTTCTGTAACCCCTTGTCTTGATCTATCCACTATCCTTCTCCACATCCTTTCCTCTAACACTCCTATCTGCTCTCGCTCCAAATCTTCTGTAACCCCTTGTCTTGATCTATCCACTATCCTTCTCCACATCCTTTCCTCTAACACTCCTATCTGCTCTCGCTCCAAATCTTCTGTAACCCCTTGTCTTGATCTATCCACTATCCTTCTCCACATCCTTTCCTCTAACACTCCTATCTGCTCTCGCTCCAAATCTTCTGTAACCCCTTGCCTTGATCTATCCACTATCCTTCTCCACATCCTTTCCTCTAACACTCCTATTTGCTCTCGCTCCAAATCTTCTGTAACCCCTTGTCTTGATCTATCCACTATCCTTCTCCACATCCTTTCCTCTAACACTCCTATTTGCTCTCGCTCCAAATCTTCTGTAACCCCTTGTCTTGATCTATCCACTATCCTTCTCCACATCCTTTCCTCTAACACTCCTATTTGCTCTCGCTCCAAATCTTCTGTAACCCCTTGTCTTGATCTATCCACTATCCTTCTCCACATCCTTTCCTCTAACACTCCTATCTGCTCTCGCTCCAAATCTTCTGTAACCCCTTGCCTTGATCTATCCACTATCCTTCTCCACATCCTTTCCTCTAACACTCCTATTTGCTCTCGCTCCAAATCTTCTGTAACCCCTTGTCTTGATCTATCCACTATCCTTCTCCACATCCTTTCCTCTAACACTCCTATCTGCTCTCGCTCCAAATCTTCTGTAACCCCTTGTCTTGATCTATCCACTATCCTTCTCCACATCCTTTCCTCTAACACTCCTATCTGCTCTCGCTCCAAATCTTCTGTAACCCCTTGTCTTGATCTATCCACTATCCTTCTCCACATCCTTTCCTCTAACACTCCTATCTGCTCTCGCTCCAAATCTTCTGTAACCCCTTGTCTTGATCTATCCACTATCCTTCTCCACATCCTTTCCTCTAACACTCCTATCTGCTCTCGCTCCAAATCTTCTGTAACCCCTTGTCTTGATCTATCCACTATCCTTCTCCACATCCTTTCCTCTAACACTCCTATCTGCTCTCGCTCCAAATCTTCTGTAACCCCTTGTCTTGATCTATCCACTATCCTTCTCCACATCCTTTCCTCTAACACTCCTATCTGCTCTCGCTCCAAATCTTCTGTAACCCCTTGTCTTGATCTATCCACTATCCTTCTCCACATCCTTTCCTCTAACACTCCTATCTGCTCTCGCTCCAAATCTTCTGTAACCCCTTGCCTTGATCTATCCACTATCCTTCTCCACATCCTTTCCTCTAACACTCCTATTTGCTCTCGCTCCAAATCTTCTGTAACCCCTTGTCTTGATCTATCCACTATCCTTCTCCACATCCTTTCCTCTAACACTCCTATCTGCTCTCGCTCCAAATCTTCTGTAACCCCTTGTCTTGATCTATCCACTATCCTTCTCCACATCCTTTCCTCTAACACTCCTATCTGCTCTCGCTCCAAATCTTCTGTAACCCCTTGTCTTGATCTATCCACTATCCTTCTCCACATCCTTTCCTCTAACACTCCTATCTGCTCTCGCTCCAAATCTTCTGTAACCCCTTGTCTTGATCTATCCACTATCCTTCTCCACATCCTTTCCTCTAACACTCCTATCTGCTCTCGCTCCAAATCTTCTGTAACCCCTTGTCTTGATCTATCCACTATCCTTCTCCACATCCTTTCCTCTAACACTCCTATCTGCTCTCGCTCCAAATCTTCTGTAACCCCTTGTCTTGATCTATCCACTATCCTTCTCCACATCCTTTCCTCTAACACTCCTATCTGCTCTCGCTCCAAATCTTCTGTAACCCCTTGCCTTGATCTATCCACTATCCTTCTCCACATCCTTTCCTCTAACACTCCTATTTGCTCTCGCTCCAAATCTTCTGTAACCCCTTGTCTTGATCTATCCACTATCCTTCTCCACATCCTTTCCTCTAACACTCCTATTTGCTCTCGCTCCAAATCTTCTGTAACCCCTTGTCTTGATCTATCCACTATCCTTCTCCACATCCTTTCCTCTAACACTCCTATTTGCTCTCGCTCCAAATCTTCTGTAACCCCTTGTCTTGATCTATCCACTATCCTTCTCCACATCCTTTCCTCTAACACTCCTATCTGCTCTCGCTCCAAATCTTCTGTAACCCCTTGCCTTGATCTATCCACTATCCTTCTCCACATCCTTTCCTCTAACACTCCTATTTGCTCTCGCTCCAAATCTTCTGTAACCCCTTGTCTTGATCTATCCACTATCCTTCTCCACATCCTTTCCTCTAACACTCCTATCTGCTCTCGCTCCAAATCTTCTGTAACCCCTTGTCTTGATCTATCCACTATCCTTCTCCACATCCTTTCCTCTAACACTCCTATCTGCTCTCGCTCCAAATCTTCTGTAACCCCTTGTCTTGATCTATCCACTATCCTTCTCCACATCCTTTCCTCTAACACTCCTATCTGCTCTCGCTCCAAATCTTCTGTAACCCCTTGTCTTGATCTATCCACTATCCTTCTCCACATCCTTTCCTCTAACACTCCTATCTGCTCTCGCTCCAAATCTTCTGTAACCCCTTGTCTTGATCTATCCACTATCCTTCTCCACATCCTTTCCTCTAACACTCCTATCTGCTCTCGCTCCAAATCTTCTGTAACCCCTTGCCTTGATCTATCCACTATCCTTCTCCACATCCTTTCCTCTAACACTCCTATTTGCTCTCGCTCCAAATCTTCTGTAACCCCTTGTCTTGATCTATCCACTATCCTTCTCCACATCCTTTCCTCTAACACTCCTATCTGCTCTCGCTCCAAATCTTCTGTAACCCCTTGTCTTGATCTATCCACTATCCTTCTCCACATCCTTTCCTCTAACACTCCTATCTGCTCTCGCTCCAAATCTTCTGTAACCCCTTGTCTTGATCTATCCACTATCCTTCTCCACATCCTTTCCTCTAACACTCCTATCTGCTCTCGCTCCAAATCTTCTGTAACCCCTTGTCTTGATCTATCCACTATCCTTCTCCACATCCTTTCCTCTAACACTCCTATCTGCTCTCGCTCCAAATCTTCTGTAACCCCTTGTCTTGATCTATCCACTATCCTTCTCCACATCCTTTCCTCTAACACTCCTATCTGCTCTCGCTCCAAATCTTCTGTAACCCCTTGTCTTGATCTATCCACTATCCTTCTCCACATCCTTTCCTCTAACACTCCTATTTGCTCTCGCTCCAAATCTTCTGTAACCCCTTGTCTTGATCTATCCACTATCCTTCTCCACATCCTTTCCTCTAACACTCCTATCTGCTCTCGCTCCAAATCTTCTGTAACCCCTTGCCTTGATCTATCCACTATCCTTCTCCACATCCTTTCCTCTAACACTCCTATTTGCTCTCGCTCCAAATCTTCTGTAACCCCTTGCCTTGATCTATCCACTATCCTTCTCCACATCCTTTCCTCTAACACTCCTATTTGCTCTCGCTCCAAATCTTCTGTAACCCCGTGCCTTGATCTATCCTCTATCCTTCTCCACATTCTTTCCTCTTTCACTCCTATCTGCTCTCGCTCCAAATCTTCTGTAACCCCTTGCCTTGATCTATCCACTATCCTTCTCCACATCCTTTCCTCTAACACTCCTATCTGCTCTCGCTCCAAATCTTCTGTAACCCCTTGCCTTGATCTATCCACTATCCTTCTCCACATCCTTTCCTCTAACACTCCTATTTGCTCTCGCTCCAAATCTTCTGTAACCTCTTGCCTTGATCTATCCACTATCCTTCTCCACATCCTTTCCTCTAACACTCCTATCTGCTCTCGCTCCAAATCTTCTGTAACCCCTTGTCTTGATCTATCCACTATCCTTCTCCACATCCTTTCCTCTAACACTCCTATTTGCTCTCGCTCCAAATCTTCTGTAACCTCTTGCCTTGATCTATCCACTATCCTTCTCCACATCCTTTCCTCTAACACTCCTATTTGCTCTCGCTCCAAATCTTCTGTAACCCCTTGTCTTGATCTATCCACTATCCTTCTCCACATCCTTTCCTCTAACACTCCTATCTGCTCTCGCTCCAAATCTTCTGTAACCCCTTGCCTTGATCTATCCACTATCCTTCTCCACATCCTTTCCTCTAACACTCCTATTTGCTCTCGCTCCAAATCTTCTGTAACCCCTTGTCTTGATCTATCCACTATCCTTCTCCACATCCTTTCCTCTAACACTCCTATTTGCTCTCGCTCCAAATCTTCTGTAACCCCTTGTCTTGATCTATCCACTATCCTTCTCCACATCCTTTCCTCTAACACTCCTATCTGCTCTCGCTCCAAATCTTCTGTAACCCCTTGCCTTGATCTATCCACTATCCTTCTCCACATCCTTTCCTCTAACACTCCTATTTGCTCTCGCTCCAAATCTTCTGTAACCCCTTGCCTTGATCTATCCACTATCCTTCTCCACATCCTTTCCTCTAACACTCCTATTTGCTCTCGCTCCAAATCTTCTGTAACCCCTTGCCTTGATCTATCCACTATCCTTCTCCACATCCTTTCCTCTAACACTCCTATTTCCTCTCGCTCCAAATCTTCTGTAACCTCTTGCCTTGATCTATCCACTATCCTTCTCCACATCCTTTCCTCTAACACTCCTATTTGCTCTCGCTCCAAATCTTCTGTAACCCCTTGTCTTGATCTATCCACTATCCTTCTCCACATCCTTTCCTCTAACACTCCTATTTGCTCTCGCTCCAAATCTTCTGTAACCCCTTGTCTTGATCTATCCACTATCCTTCTCCACATCCTTTCCTCTAACACTCCTATCTGCTCTCGCTCCAAATCTTCTGTAACCCCTTGCCTTGATCTATTCACTATCCTTCTCCACATCCTTTCCTCTAACACTCCTATTTGCTCTCGCTCCAAATCTTCTGTAACCCCTTGTCTTGATCTATCCACTATCCTTCTCCACATCCTTTCCTCTAACACTCCTATTTGCTCTCGCTCCAAATCTTCTGTAACCCCTTGCCTTGATCTATCCACTATCCTTCTCCACATCCTTTCCTCTAACACTCCTATTTGCTCTCGCTCCAAATCTTCTGTAACCCCTTGTCTTGATCTATCCACTATCCTTCTCCACATCCTTTCCTCTAACACTCCTATTTGCTCTCGCTCCAAATCTTCTGTAACCCCTTGCCTTGATCTATCCACTATCCTTCTCCACATCCTTTCCTCTAACACTCCTATTTGCTCTCGCTCCAAATCTTCTGTAACCCCTTGCCTTGATCTATCCACTATCCTTCTCCACATCCTTTCCTCTAACACTCCTATTTCCTCTCGCTCCAAATCTTCTGTAACCCCTTGCCTTGATCTATCCACTATCCTTCTCCACATCCTTTCCTCTAACACTCCTATTTGCTCTCGCTCCAAATCTTCTGTAACCCCTTGCCTTGATCTATCCACTATCCTTCTCCACATCCTTTCCTCTAACACTCCTATTTGCTCTCGCTCCAAATCTTCTGTAACCCCTTGCCTTGATCTATCCACTATCCTTCTCCACATCCTTTCCTCTAACACTCCTATTTGCTCTCGCTCCAAATCTTCTGTAACCCCTTGCCTTGATCTATCCACTATCCTTCTCCACATCCTTTCCTCTAACACTCCTATTTGCTCTCGCTCCAAATCTTCTGTAACCCCTTGCCTTGATCTATCCACTATCCTTCTCCACATCCTTTCCTCTAACACTCCTATTTCCTCTCGCTCCAAATCTTCTGTAACCCCTTGCCTTGATCTATCCACTATCCTTCTCCACATCCATTCCTCTTTCACTCCTATCTGCTCTCGCTCCAAATCTTCTGTAACCCCTTGCCTTGATCTATCCACTATCCTTCTCCACATCCTTTCCTCTAACACTCCTATTTCCTCTCGCTCCAAATCTTCTGTAACCTCTTGCCTTGATCTATCCACTATCCTTCTCCACATCCATTCCTCTTTCACTCCTATCTGCTCTCGCTCCAAATCTTCTGTAACCCCTTGCCTTGATCTATCCACTATCCTTCTCCACATCCTTTCCTCTAACACTCCTATTTGCTCTCGCTCCAAATCTTCTGTAACCCCTTGCCTTGATCTATCCACTATCCTTCTCCACATCCTTTCCTCTAACACTCCTATTTGCTCTCGCTCCAAATCTTCTGTAACCCCTTGCCTTGATCTATCCACTATCCTTCTCCACATCCTTTCCTCTAACACTCCTATTTCCTCTCGCTCCAAATCTTCTGTAACCTCTTGCCTTGATCTATCCACTATCCTTCTCCACATCCATTCCTCTTTCACTCCTATCTGCTCTCGCTCCAAATCTTCTGTAACCCCTTGCCTTGATCTATCCACTATCCTTCTCCACATCCTTTCCTCTAACACTCCTATTTCCTCTCGCTCCAAATCCTCTGTAACCCCTTGCCTTGATCTATCCACTATCCTTCTCCACATCCTTTCCTCTAACACTCCTATTTCCTCTCGCTCCAAATCTTCTGTAACCCCTTGCCTTGATCTATCCACTATCCTTCTCCACATCCTTTCCTCTAACACTCCTATTTCCTCTCGCTCCAAATCTTCTGTAACCTCTTGCCTTGATCTATCCACTATCCTTCTCCACATCCATTCCTCTTTCACTCCTATTTGCTCTCGCTCCAAATCCTCTGTAACCCCTTGCGTGCTAGTGGCTTCCAGCTTTGCCTGAGGTGAAAAGCTTAAAAAAAAAAAGAAAAAAATGTGCCGTGTTGCTTCAGGACGAAGGCGATCATGGCTCTCCACAATTTCCTGTCCTTTGTAGCTCTTAGTAAATTTTTTCTTTTCTAATCCCTGTTCTGCCAACCATTTACACAAGTTCATAAGTTAGGGGTCCATTGAGTGCAGAGACCAGGTCTGGGCATCACAATCTGAAGCTCCCATTCCTCATTATGTGCTTGAGAAATTTCAATTCATGTATTCAATTCTCTTTTTCTGATGTTAAATATAAGAATCCTTTTTATCTCTATTTCTCAGCTGAGATATTGTAATTATTTATTATTGTTCAGACTGTCCTCATCTTTATTGCTATATTCACAACATTTTGGCTGTTGTATGATCCGGCCTTCTTCAGGTGATTGGAATTTTCAAACTGAACCCATTACTTTGTCCAGCAGAATAGATTCTTCTAGTGCCATGCCTTTTTTTGGATGTCTCGGTTATCTCCCTTTAACTCAACTCTCCAATTTTTTGTTCACTGAACTCAACAATTTGGGTCAAGTCACTGGATGCAACCAACGCTTTTATCCATTGTCCTTGAGGGTATCAGTGTATGAATTTTCGGGACTTATAAATTTAATGTTTCAGTAACCTTTTTTTTTTTTTTAACCAGAGCTCATATTGCAATTTTCTTGTTATTATTGCTTTTCTTTAGCACTCTGTATTCCCATATTGTATTCATTTCTTGGCCAGCTTAGGAGATTTGTTTTTGTTGCTTAGCATATGTAATGATTCCTTAAGGTTTTGTATATTTTGAGACATCTGGAAGAATCCTAGCATGTGGAACCTAGTGGTCGAAATAAAGGGTTCAGTACAAAATTCCAATTACCAAAAGAATGCTGATGTGTACAATGGTCAAAACGGTGTGAATATGGCAATAAAATCTAAATAATGTAAATAGAATCCTTTTTGCTTTCATTTTTCTTTAAAATTACGTTGGTGCTCACATGTTCAGTCCATGGTATTCTTAGCATCATTCTATAGAACCACATTTCTGTTGCCTCAAGTCTCTTCTGTGAAGAGATTGTCCAGCATTCACTGCCATTTCAAAGGACTGACCTTACATGAGAGTTCAGTACCCTTTTCTTTGTTTTGAACAAGATTTTCCTGTTTTTTAATACTTTGCTTAACTTTTAGAAATCATTTTTTGGTATCACAATGCACTTTAGGTTATTGAGTACATTTGTACTAGTGAGCAAACCAAAATGAGCTGACTCATTTTATAGTACACCCATAGAAGGTTAACCAATCAGAAGACTAGAAATATTCGACCCAATGTGTATAAAGGCGGCCGTTTTGTTTTCTTTTTCGGAAGATCTACTGCTAACCTGTTAGATCAGGACACCTGCAAAAGTACGTTTTCCTATTCTTTCCAAATATCCACTGCCAACCTCTGATATGGAAGACCTTAAGAATTCTTGAATAGCTGCTACAAGACATTGGTGCTGTTACATAGGACAAATTACTTCCTATGTCGGATTGCTACATTCAAACTACATTAAACATGTATTTCACCTTCCAATTTCCAACCTCTGCTAAAAAGCTTCCCAGATACTTAATTCTTTTGTACTTGTTTGATTTTTGGTATCTCCAATTTGTAATTTGTGCGTTGGGCCATTCTTTTTGATAACAACTGTGCATCCTACCTTCTTGCAGTCGATGTCTGGTTCTTTTTGTTCACCTAATTGAACATTTTCCCAGTATTATTGAACTGTCAAACTAATGTTGAGCTTTTATTTTTCAGATGTGGATGTCAATGGACATATCGCTTGCATAAGAAATCCGTCTTCAGTGTTGGATTCTTGGAGAGCGTACGATTAGTGGCATCCTGTGATAGCACTGTACATGTACGTTAAAATGTTACAATCATTTTTATATCCTGTCTTTCAACAGGAACTAGTTTACCTTTGCTGTAAAGAAAGAGGTCGGAGCAGCATATTTTCTTATGTCCTTACTATTGTTTGTAGTAAATGAGATAAAAAAAGGGTTCATTTATGAGAGTTTGATTAATGTGCTTCACTGTGACTTATAGTTGTAATACTGCGATTAGTTGGTTGGTGAATTGGTTGACTTTGTTTTCATCAATCAACATTTATGACTGAAGTTCAAAACTGACAAAAAATTACAGAAGAATAAAATAGATACAGTGTAAGTCTCTTATATCCAGGTTTCTCTTATATCCGGGTTTGGTCTATTTTATATACATTAACACAGGCTCTAATTGGGGACCAGAGAAAATCTCTCTTATATTCGGGTTTCTCTTATATCAGGGTCACACTGTATTTATGAATTATTATATATGGAGATATCATATATAAGATAATATATATATATATATATATATATATATATATATATAGAACATATAAATTTTCTATAATAAATTTTAATAATATAATTAATTATAATAATATAATAGGAATAATATATATAATATATAAAATATATTTGTATCCATGGACAGGCCACTGTATCTCAGCTCATCAGTGTAGCTAGAGACATCCGATTGCCTCAAGCCAGGATTGAAACCCAACCATATATATATATTATGGAAATAAAAATGGCAAGACGAGCTTTACCTCCATGCCATATTAGTAATGTGATATACCCGTTTGGATGTAGTTGTGGAGCCGACTACATAGGTAGAACTACCTAGCGGTTAGACACACGGATAAATCAGCACGTATCTGGAAAAATTAGGAATAGTATGTTCCAATCGAGTGACAAGCTCAGGAACACATACGGCTCTAAACAATCTAAGTTGTGCCACCAATTTCAGCATTGACTCATGTTCATTTCCGTCTGATCTTTCCACCTTTTGTGTTACATTTAAAAGTATTGGAAACAATCTGTCAGGTCTGGGCAGCCCTCCCTCTGTAAACAGCGAGAATGCCTGTTAGGGCTTGACATTATTTCCATCTGATCTTTCCACCTTTATTTCATCACATGCTTCTCATGTTTTATATTGTAATATTTAATCTTCCCTCAGTTCTGTTGATGAAACTGGTCGGCTGGTCAAATTTCTTTTTCTTTTTTTTTTAATCATGAATTTGTCTTGCCGTTTTTATTTCCAGTATGAAATTTTATACTCCTAAGAAATATATATATATATATATATATATATATATATATATATATATATATATATATAAGTTTACATAAAAAGAATAGAGATAAACTTTTATGATTGTCAAAGTTTGAAATTGACAAAAAAAAAAAAATTACACTTTTTTTCTTAAGCCAAATGCCCCCTCCCCAATTTACCAAATCCCTCCTACTCTCAATCAATTCTCCCCTCGCCAATTCTATTGCGCTTTGTATAAGGTGAACTTTAGCAAAAAAAACAAAAAATACAAAGAAATTCTGATTAATACTTTTAAAATAAAATTAGAATAGGCATTAAATTTGTAACAATCTTGTATATTTTTTCTTTCATTTAAAAAAAATTGTTTGTATATTTTTTTTCTTGCTATTAATTCAAAGAAAGTTATTTTTATTATAAATCCTAAACCTTAATGTTGTTTCCTTATTTGCAAAGAAAGAATTATTTGCAACAATGGAAGAGAAACCAATGTTTCCATTCTTCATGTTTTTCAGATCTGGGATCCGTTCCGTGGGGAATGCGTGAGGCAGTTGGAATCTTCAAAGAACAGTCCAGTGATTGCCCTTGCTCCAATTCCAGCTCCCAGTTGTATGATGATAACAGCTACGAATGACTCTACTCTCAGGTCGGCCTTGTCTGCTTTCTCTTTAAAACATTATCTCCAAATGAGTTTGAAACCAGGAGTGAAACCCAAAGCAACGGGTCAAGCATGCTATTTACTATTAAAGGAGAGATAACCCACCTAGGGCAATGGCTCCTTAGTCATTTGATGTAATCTTCTTCAGACTTCACACCACATATCCCAGTGTACCTGCAAAGTTCTCTTTTAGGATAGCTGCCAGCTGCCTTGTGTTTGTCTTAAGTTAATCCAGTTTGTTCTCGACTTATTTTCCCCCTGGTTCACCCCTTTTCACCATAAGTCAGGATGTCATCCCCCACCTTTCCAAGATTGTCCGACTCAAAAGGTGCATTCCAAATAATATGCATGTATTATTGAAAGTCTTCATTCTTTTCCCTATGAGTACGTATACATTTACATAGATTATTTTCGTAGTGGCAAAAAACACCAGAGTTAGCGGAAAGAAAACCCAGTGTGACCTCTCAGTTGCCACCTTGGGGAGTCGGAAAGTTAACATTTTGAGTCTACCAATCTGTGGCTCCAATTCCCCACTGGTTGAGAACCCCGGATCTATTCCCTGGCTTTTCAATGCTGAGTCTTAGCTTTGGGAAAACTCAGAAGTAACAGAGAGCCAATTCTGGACTGTAGGGATGCTGACAGTTCTGGCTGGTGCAGTGTTTTGTCAATTAAAATCCCTGAAACATGAAGAATATATTTGCTATGTCATTGTGAATGCAATGGGAACACAGTACACAAGCTCACTTAATGGCATCTCACTAATGAGTGCCGATAAGGAGAGCCTATTTATGCATGTATAGTTAAATTTCAGGGACATCTCTGCTGACTGAGTAACTGCATAGGAGAGTGTCTGTTCGTGCATGAGTAGTAAAATTTGATTTTATTGGTTGCCAAGTTGTATCATTATTGTATAAACGGTTCTTAAGATATTAGAAAATCACTACATACATTCCAGACAAACCTTGTATATTGCTCTTCAGAATAGTACCCTAGGATTTCATGCAAGAGTGAATACTTTAAAAGTGTGATGCTAAATAGGTACTGTCATTTGCAACTCTCTCCAACTGAACAATCAACATTGGCTACTGTACAGTGCTTTGCCAATTCTTTCAAGATTGCCTATTTTAATTTCCTAAATATGGACTCCTTTGGCCGGGTAGGTCAGATTTAGACTAACTGGAAATAAGGCGAGCAAAAATGGTACCATTCCCTCACCATGGCTCCAGAAAAATGCATTAAAATGGTACCATTCCCTCACCATGTCTATAGAAAAGTGCACTGAAATGGTGCCATTCCCTCACCATATCTATAGAAAAGTCCATTGAAATGGTACCATTCCCTCACCATGTCTACAGAAAAGTGCATTGAAATGATACCATTCCCTCACCATGCCTACAGAAAAGTGCATTGAAATGGTACCGTTCCCTCACCATGGCTCCAGAAAAATGCATTAAAATGGTACCATTCCCTCACCATGCCTACAGAAAAGTGCATTGAAATGGTACCATTCCCTCACCATGTCTATAGAAAAGTCCATTGAAATGGTACTATTCCCTCACCATGTCTACAGAAAAGTCCATTGAAATGGTACCATTCCCTCACCATGTCTACAGAAAAGTGCATTGAAATGGTACCATTCCCTCACCATGTCTACAGAAAAGTGCATTGAAATGGTACCATTCCCTCACCATGTCTACAGAAAAGTGCATTGAAATGGTACCATTCCCTCACCATGTCTACAGAAAAGTGCATTGAAATGGTACCGTTCCCTCACCATGCCTACAGAAAAGTGCATTAAAATGGTACCATTCCCTCACCATGTCTACAGAAAAGTGCATTGAAATGGTACCGTTTCCTCATCATGGTTAAAGATGGAAGAAACCAATAAAATGCATTAAAAATTACAATCTTGTTTTTATTTTCATACATTTGGACCAGTTTTATGCTTTTTTTTCTTGTGACAAAGTTTATTTCAATATAAATATACTCTGACCTTTGCTTTGGTATCTTTTGTATTTACTAACCCCCTTGGACGGTGTAGTAACATGATTATAAGTAAATTAAGAATTCATTTAATTTACTTATTTTTTTTTTCTACTTTGGAGGATTACGAAATGATATTGTTGTAAGGGCAAAACAGGACGGATGCAAATGTGGCATATTATGAGGATATGTAGGATAGATAATGGTTGACCTTAAACTTGAAGATGTTAAGATTGTAGTGAAGCATCCTCTTGGGACTTTGTTCTATAATGAAATTGTTCTAGAGAAGCTGAGTGGAACTTTGTTCTTACAAATGGAATATGAAGGGAATTGAGGGTGATACACTTCAAAGTATGTGGCATAGCAGGTTCTCTCGCTGTATAAGTCTAAACTGGTGGAACCAAAGATTGTATCTAGCTTGAACATCTGTCAAAAAAATAGTGTTGTGAGTGGCTCAGAATATTTCTAAAAGAAAGGGCTTCTAGGGTAGAAAACAATTCATCATCCATTCTGGGTTGTCTCGGGATCACCATGCTACTACATAAAACTGTATCAACTAAAAGTGTCGTTTACTTTTGGTATTTGTTTTATTAAGAGTGGAAGCTTGTATTTTAAGAGGAATGACATGACAGGAACGCCTGCTGCATGTTGGCTCAGAGTCCATCCACATGTGGTATTAGCTGGTCTCTCAACCTGGATGTGGGAAGCATATCAATGCTTCAGAATTCTTGAAACCCTCTGTTGAATTTGCACTGTTTTGGACTTATGTCCAAAACCCAGACAAAGGTAATCCATCACTGTCGGAATGTCCCACCCATGACTGATCATTCTGGCTTTGTCCTTCACATTCTGTCACAAAATCTCAGCAAATACTTTTGAACTCCGCCATGAATTGGTGAGCCAAGTTCAAATTTCTGCCTAGTGTGTTGCATTTGCTTTCAAACATGCCCTTGGGAAAGACATACATGAATTAATATTTTCTTCTCCCAGCAATGGTTTAAATAGTAGGGTAGACTGGGCTCCCTAGCCTTGGGTGGCAACTTGCATAAAGGAAGACTATTAAAAAAAAAAAAGACAAGAGAATAGGAAATCACTTTTTTCTTTTTTTTCTTGGATTTCATGGCAATTCGCAGATAATAAAAAAAAGAAACTGCGGAGAGCCATGATCATATGTTGTTATAGATGAATATAGCATTAAATAAAAAGCTACAAGTATTGTGTCTGGTGTATTTCCAGGTTCTTGGATCTGCGGAAAGCTGAATATGCTCATGAATACCGCTGTTCTCCCCTATCGGCAGGTGAGGGACATTTATTGCTCTTTTGGTTTCATTTTTTTTCTCTCTTTTATTACCTCACCTCTTTTCCTCATCTCTCTTCTATCCTGATCACTGCAATATTTTTTTTCTCTCTTTTTTACCGTGTTATTTTCTTTCCTCTTGAGACATCTTCGGAACAACAGGTACTGTAAGCAGTGGACTACAACCCCAAATATGTTTTGGCTTTAAATAACCCATAAAGGGTTGATAAGCCGTAAAAAATAAATCAATCAATCAATCCTCATTTTCTCTCCTCTCACTTTCTCTCATCTTTTTTCTTTTTTTCTTCTTCCAATTAAGGTATTTCTCCCAGTATTTTGAGTACGTCCATGAGAGAAAGAAAGATGAGTGCTCAGCGTTTGGAAAGATGTGTTAAAAAAAAAAAAAAAAAAAAAATATATATATATATATATATATATATATATATACGAGAAAGAGCCACTTCAAATTTTTATGTAAAGTCAAAAAGAAAGATGTTGAGAGTGTTGTTTAGAATGAATGTGTTTAGGATGTTTACTCGATGTGTTTAGAATGAATGTGTTTAGGATGTTTACTCGATGTGTTTAGAATGTTTAACCAATGTGTTTAGAATCAATGTATGACTAATTAGAATCAATGTAGAGATGATAAATATTTTTGTAGAAAAAACCCCCAAAAAACCTTTTAATGTAAGTTAAAATTAAAAGCACCAATTTAAATATGCAAATGGATCCAATCTCTGAAGTAATGCTCATTCCCAGGAATTTTGGAGTGTGTCTAGGAAAGCTAAAATTATGAAAGCTTTGACAATAAGCCCTGGGGTGGTAGGTAGGGCAGCATGCCACCAAGCTGATGACCTTATGTGAATGAATGGCTAAACATAGAGTAGGAGGTAAAAAGACAAACATTGTTAAGAGCTATGAAGGATAGGAAGTAGTAGAGAGCTGTGATCATCTACTTCCTAAGGAAGGTGCTGAGAAATGGAAAAAAATTTGTTATTCTTTCTTACAAGTCTTATTTCTTCCTTTAGAATATTCATCTCTTATTGTGAATGTTAATATAGATAGATTTGTATTTATGTTTTTTTCTTCATTCTGTGATTATTAATATTATTAAATGTTTCAAAACCTTTTTTGCTATAATGAAAACAAATATCTTTGTTATAAAAAAAAAAATTCCTGCTTTGGTAAAAATCTGTCTTTTTTTGTATTCAGTCTTTTTTTTCTCTCCATTCCCAGGCCTGATACGCTCAGTGACTGTGAGCCCTGACAGTAACTGGGTAGCAGTGGCCTTTTCTTCAGGAATTGTGTCCGTCCTTGATGTCCGAACAGGCACTCTTCTTGGACAACGTAAAGGACATGATGGCGACATACTCCAGGTAAATAACACACATAAAAAGCAACAAAAAAAATAGGTGTAAGAAAATCAGTTTATTAATCTACATAAGGCCTGAACGTTTAGAATGTATGAAGGGCCCTGTAGCTAGCAGAAAATTGGTCACAAGAGTTAATTTTTTGAGTAAATTACTGAGTGAGAAATTGGTACAAGTGGACTATTGCATCCCAAAGAAGGCATGTTTTAAACAAAATCAAAGGTCATGCATCATTTTTTAGTCATGGTTGACTGTTCCATTTTTCTTTTTAGTCAGAAAAGTTTAGATTTAGTATCTGATACTTTGTTACACACTTTCTTATGTTTTGGCCCCTGGCTTTGTGATTTCTTTTAGATATTCAAACATTTAAAATTTTTAGAAGATTTATTATAGCTGAACAAAACAATTCGGATCTTCTCAACCTACCCCTGGCACACATTTTCTTCAAACAGATGACAAGGAAATGCCAGCTCTCTGTGTACCCTGCTCACTGATTTCCTTTCTTGGGAATTTTCAAAAAGGATTCTTCCCAATGTTACAGTGTTGGAAACCTGAATTTGATTTGGCTCTAGTCAGGATGAAATCAATTTTCAGTGTGAGTGAGATAGACATGTAGGGAGAGGGCGGCAGAGACGGGCATGTAGGGAGGGAGAGGGCGACAGAGACGGGCATGTAGGGAGGGAGAGGGCGACAGGCATGTAGGGAGAGGGTGACGGCGACGGGCACGTAGGGAGGGAGAGGGCGACGGGCATGTAGGGAGGGAGAGGGCGATGGGCACGTAGGGAGGGAGATGGCGACAGAGACGGACGTGTAGGGAGACTGACATATATGAAGATAGTTTTCCCCCTGTATACATTACACGGTAGGTCTCGGCTGCAGGTTTGAACTGGTGATGAGTTATTTTTATTGTATACCTTTTATATGAAACCATTTTTTGTTGTTATATTCATGTTTCATCTCTTATACTCTTTGGCCTTGGGCTTATGTCCATAACACATTGAAATACCTGTTCCTATATGATCACTGAAGTTCAGCAACCTTGAGCCTGGTTAGTACCTAGATGGGTGACTTCTTAGGAATACCAGGTGCTGTAAGCTTGAATGTGCAGGTGGTGTCATGGATAATAGCTTCGAATTGTTAATAGAGAGCAGAGTTCCAGTTCCAGTTAGGTTCATTATATTCCCTTACATGCAAATACCCTTCAGAAAGGTATGAATCCACCACTTCTCCCTCCCAGCCATGGATTAATTAGTAAGACTTGTATCACTAAATCATTATCGCCCCCACCAAATTCTTACAATCTAAAAATATTTTCTGGCTTTAAATAACCTGCAATGGGTTGATAAGCCATAGAAAATGAATGAATCAGTCAATGTTAGATTTATTTACATTCTCTGGAATATAAATGTGCATAAACTAACATAGCCACAAAATGAGGGATCAGTTTATGTATTGATTTTAATATAGAATTAATCCCCCACTTTATATCCCCATTATAATTTCTTGTTTATCAAATTCTGATTAAATAAATCCAGCTCTTTTTACCCGAAGCTATGGGTTAATTAGTAAGACATGTATCACTAAAACCATTATTATCTTAAAACAAAAAGAATTCTTATAATCTAAAAATATTTTTTTGGCTTTAAATAGCCTGCAAAGGGTTGATAAACTGTAGAAAACAAATCAATACAAAAATACCTTTGCCCTTCTTTGGATGTCTTTGTACCTAGGGACGTTCTTAGAATTTTTAAACTGAACCTTTTATTCTTAGGGAGATGTTTTATATTTAGCAGTCTTATTCAGATTTGTGTTGATCAATCCTCTGGTAAGGCAATGAAGGCTGGACAATCTCCTCACAGATGAAGAGAAAACTGGAGGCAACAGAAATGTGATTCTACAGAAGGATGCTGAGAATATCATGGACAGAGGGCATAAGCAACAAAACATTTTCAAGGAAAATGGAAACAAAAAGACATGTACTAATATAAACCCACCTACCGACAAGGGACCTTTTTTTTGCTTTTCTTTCATTTGCAAGTCACTAGTTCCTCTAGCTTGTGTGTGTAATACTGACCTTATAGTCAATCGGCTTTCTTTTCCTTAGTTGGAATGGGTGTGTTGTCTCGATAGGGTTGTTTTGGGTTTCCTAAAATCTTACGATATTGGGATTGACAGTAAAGTCAAAAGTAAACTTCTAATATACGTTATGTACTATGGGCAGAACTGCACAACCCTGTTAGAGATTATGCAATTCCTGCTGAAGATTATGCAACACTTTACATAGCTGTGGTAAACTTTTGTCTGGGTGCTTGTTCGAACCCAGGTTCACCCTGACCCGGGGTGGTAACACCTGTTAGGGTCCCAGCTATGGGCAAATATTTAACCCTGAAACTGAGGTAAAAAGCTTTATAAAAGTGGGAAAATTTAGGTTTTAATACTTTGTAAAAAATTATTACCAGCAATAAGTTTTTGAAAAAAAATATTACCAGCAATAAGTTTTTGAAAAAAAATATTACCAACAATATGTTTTTGAAAAAAAATATTACCAACAATATGTTTTTGAAAAAATAATAATACCAGCAATATGTTTTTGAAAAAATAATATTACCAGCAATATGTTTTTGAAAAAATAATATTACCAGCAATAATTTTTGAAAAAATAATATTACCAGCTATACATTTTTGAGGAAAAATATATTAACAGAAATAGATTTTTGACAAAACAAAAATATTACAAGTAAAAAAAAGAAAGAAAATTGTTGGCATTAAATGACCCATTGAGGTTGATATGCCGTAAAACAAAACAAACCAAACTGATCACTTTATATTTTTTAGATTTTCAATGGTGTGAATGATTCAGTGAATACTCCTCGTATTATATAAATCAATTTTTGTTGAATATTTTCATGTTAAAAATTTTGTGTTTACTATAACAATAAAATGGGAAATATCTCCCAGAAGAAAAAAATGAACAGATTGACACAGATGGCGATGACACGGCTTATTTAGATACCAAGTTAAGGCAATGCAGTCACTTAAAAGTATCTGAGTACCTCACATGAAAGGCTTGAACAAACAAGACTGTACAGGAGTAAAGGAACTGAGTAATTAAATGGTTCATTTTGCTTGTGAAGTAATTTTCTCTAAATGCAGGTAAATATTTGTATAGATTATTAAAACAACTCAGGAAAGTAATTACTCATAAATTTACTCACTTAAGTTGATTTACCTTCCTTTCCACTACAGATATACAGAAAATATATAAATACACATAGATAATTATTACATGGTTTGATTGTTGATTATCATAATATCTTTTTTTTATCCCTCCTCTTGTCAAATAAAAAATTGTTCTTTTAACTGAATATCATTCTTTTCAGATCAAAGCCTGTAATCGGCACACGTTTGTGACTTCATCCTTTGATCAGAGCATGCGGCTGTGGAACGCCAGCGACCTCAAAGAAATCTGCCAGTTTAAAGGTAAGTCATGAAAACACTAGGTTGATTGAGTTTCTGAATGAAATCATATTTACTAAGGTTATAATATAACAACCTGAGCAGTTACGATAAAAAGCAACTGAAATTAAGATGAAAGAAATAATAATAAAAATACATTGGCCCTGATCTGTCATCTCGTCTGCAGTCACTCTCTCACAGAGAGACATGAAGCTATTGGAGTAGAAGAGACATCTACATCTAACAGTTACAACAGTGAAGGGGTGGCAACGGGATGCCAGCCTCGTAGGACACTTAAATTCATGAGGCCTGGGAACCAGCGAAAGCAGCTCATTGGAGCAATTACCGTGAAAGTATTTGTAAAAAAGACAGACCTTAGAAGCAGGGAGCTTAAAGACAACATCCCAGGGGACATCGCAGAGGAAATCATTGAACGAGTCCCAGTCAGCTCATTGATAGCAGAACGAAGCTCTTTGCAGGGGGTGGGGTTGAAGGAGATGTTAACAGACACTACAGCATGATCGGAGTTAACAAGAGGGCAGAGCTGCGTGGTACTACAAGGCTTGGGGATGGAGGTAAAACACAGATTGACAAGAGAGGCCTTACTGTCTCAGTTGTAGGCAAAATGCGTGGGGAAGTCAACTATCTGCGTGAGGGATTGAGAAACTGAAAAGTTAAGAGTATGAATGTCTGCAAGGTCAGTAGTAGCATTCTTAAGCCACTTGTTATGACGCGTTAAAATCTCCAAACACAAATATGTGAGCGAACGGATGGAGAGAGAGAGAGAGAGCCTCGTCTATGCTGTCAGAAAGGCTATCGAGTATTCCACAGTCTTGAGAGGATGGAGAGCAATAAAGGAAGAAGAGATAGCTTACAGCATTGAGAAGAGATAGCCGGAGACACATGTACGAATGGTCTGGCGATTCGAGAGACAACTCTCTAGCCAGAGGGAGATGGTCCTTGATGTAGACGCCAAGGCCATGCATGTGGGTTAGAGAGTCTTTTCTGAGGAGAGGAAGGTAGCCTGGGATTGAGAGATCAGAGGAGTGGAAAGACGAGTCAAGGTTGGTCTCACACAGAGCCAGTATATCCGGGCAGTTTGCAGTGAGGAAAGATTCCACACTGCAGAAATTGGTTCTAATGCCACGAATGTTGGAGAACGAAACGTTGAGGGGTTTGGGTGATTTTTGGAGGGCTGGTTTAGGTTTACTTTTTCGATCTTTGTAAGTCATCATGTGGAATTATGGTTGGAAGATGAGAAGACATGAAGTACAAGAAGCCGATGGTTATCGACCGTGACGTGGGCAGAGAGAAGTTGGCACAGCCTGCATCATAATGTGGCCTCAGGGTTGCCCACCGGAGCTGACTGCAGGTACACCTTTCCATGCACGACATGGCACTATAGACACCCTGGTATTATACAACTGTTGATCAGAGCGGCCGCTAAAGACGCTATGCAAGAGTTAGGGCTCCTAACTACCAGTCGGAAACAGCAATCAGGGAACTGTCAACTGTGTACCCTCAGAATGAAGAGGCAATGCCACAGACTGCACATATCACGGGAGAAACACAGCAGCACTAGTACAGAGGCCAGAGAGAGAGAGAGAATTCCGGGAACCCCTTCCTAAACAAAAAACAAGGTGTGAGCCTCTACTCATGTCCAAGAGAAGGGGGAGGAGTGTTGACCGGTCGGAAGGAAAGCCTACCTACTCCTATTACATATAACACATACAAGAACAACAAAAACAGAGGGGGAGGTAGTTGTCAAAGTGTCCGGGCTGACACTAGATGTATGTACTGGGGGATAGGAATAGCATTTTATTTGTATTTTGCCCTTTCACAACACTAAGTTTCAACTTAGTATAAGTCCCATTGTCCTATTCTAAAAAAGAAATTAAAAAAAAAATATGGTTATCCAGCTTTGTGGATATGGCATAAACGCCAACCCACTCATGGCAGCAAGTGTTCATGGCTGTCCGCTTTCATTCTCATGGTAACTAGTGATTGTTCGGCTTACCTTTATCGCCGAGCTTCAACTTTCAATGAACGCAGAACTGGGGAGGGGTCAACGGGCATTCCTCCCCCCACCAACAATGGGCTTGGGGTACTTGCTTTCAATAAAATTAAAATCAACAAGGA
>OZ038512.1:68899489-68906989 GCA_964036315.1 Acanthosepion esculentum
TGCTTTTTTGTGATATAAAATTTTTGTGATTTAAATAAGGCTTTCAGCAAACTTCTGAGATTTATAGCTCCAAGGATATTGCATCAATGAAAAACTTAGTTTCACTCATCTGTGTTGGTTTGTAATATTCCTTCGAGTTATTTTCTACTTTTTTTTTTTTTTTTTTTTTTTTTTTTTTCAATCATTTCAACTAAGGCAGGGCAATAACTTCACTAATAACACAGGTTGAAGTTACATGGAGTGAAAGAGATTGAGAAGATTTTAGTGGTGTTTGAGGAAAGGACAAAAAAAAAAAAGGAACCGGTTTCAGCAAGACATAAGATAGTGATTGACGTTGCATTTAAATTTTTGAAGATTATGGTTGGCAGGGAAGCAAGAAATCAGAAGGGAACAGCCATGGGTTGGAAGTGTAAGTAAAAAAAAAAAAAAAAAAAAAAAAAACCCAAAAAACTGTTAGTGTGGAAGTGGCAGTTGCATCTCGCTATTTCAACAGTAAAACAGTGAGACCTAGTTGCCAATCTAGTAGCATATTCAAATTCATGTAGTCATGGCACCAGGTGAAAAAAAAAAACAAACTCATAAGTTGCCATGAGTGATTGTTAAATAGCTCTAGAGTTGGGATGCTGAAGTTGACACCAGTCAACTAAGTAACAAACTTTTATATTTGTATTAATGAGATCATATATATATATATATATATATATATATATATATATATATATATGGACAGCAACCTTTCTTTCAAACGTGTTCCATTGAATACAACAGATAAGGAAAATTTGATAAATTTTTTTGAGTTTTTTGCAAGTATTTTTACTTTTTTTCTGTTTGGTAGGAGTAAGCGAGTGTAAAAATTGTCCGCAGTGTCTAACGTCCCAAGCACTTTTGCCCACTTCTTTTTCAAGGGGTTTATTAATTGTTGTTAATTTTTTTCCTGGTTTTCTTTTAAGATGTTGTTGCGTGATTCCTATTGAACGGTAGTAGCATTTATTCTGAACCTCACAAAAGGAACGTGACTTGAACTGTGTATTTTTATTTCATTTTTTTTTTCTTTTCCTTTTTTTTTTTTTTTTTTTTTTTTTTTTTTTTTTTTACAGTAAAGTTCACCCTGTACAAGTCCCAGGGGCCACTTGAAGTAGAGGATTATGTTAAGAGGTGCTTTATATGGATAGGAGTGGAAGATAATGGTTGACTCTAGACTTGAACAGGTTAAGACTTTAGTGATCAGGGAAACATCTTCTTGGGAGAAGCTGTTTGAGTGGAACTTACTTCTCACCAGTGGAATCTGGAGAGAATGTGGATAGTTTATTAGTATGCAAGTGGCATTGCGGTTCCTAGCTGTGAAAGTCAGATTTGGTGGAATCAGGAAATGCAGTTTGTATGAACACTTATCATGGTAGCAGTGAGAAACTTGCCAAATCCTGCCTGTGAGAGAGAGCTTGGAGGAAAGGACTTGGATATACTTTTGAACTCCTATCAAGTGAAGTTTGGTCAGCTCTCCTTAGATATGGCAACAGTACTCCATTTTTGGCCTGACCTGGCCCTTATAAAGATAGAGAATAGCATGATGAGTCAGGAACTTACTTGAGCAGTACTGTGAGCCGACCATTTTACCTGCATGTGATGGGTCATATATAGGAGTTCTACTTGCGGTTGGATGTGAGTTTGAGGCCCAATATCCTATCAAGGCGTGGGTCCTCCTCGTGGGGACATCTGTTGATCAAGACTATTCATCAAGTTCGGAGTCTGATCAGCAGTGATGGAATGTAACCAGTTTGATTTTCAAGGCATTGAATGTAACCAGCCAGTTTTTTCCCCACTGGGAAGTTAATGTTATGTCCAAATCGAGGTCGGCTGCCAATCTCTGATTATCAAGAGTTTTAGAGGTGCGCTCATATATTATCGTATCATCAGCATAGATGTTTAAAAATGATTGGAGTCTATTCTTAGGTAGATCATTTATGTAAATCAGAACGAGAGTTGGTCCAAGAAGTGACCCCTGGGTGTGCTTCTGTTGACTGCTAGGGCCTCTGAGGACTGGCCATTAATAACTTCCTTCAGAGATCTACCTGTTAGGAAGTATTTTATAATAGAGAAAACCCTTCCAGTAATTCCATATCTGGAGAGCTTGTGTAGCAAACCTTTGTGCCATGCCTTGTCAAGGCCTTTGAGATATCTACTGTTATGGTCCTTACAGTGTGTGTCGTCAAGGGGCTTACTAATTCTGTGTGTAATGGTAGTTAGGACATCAAGGGTGGATCAAGCTGATTGAAACTCATACTGCTTGTTGCACAACAGGTTGTTCCTATTCAGGTGCTTGATGACCTTCTTGTTGATTAAGGTCTCAAAAAGCTTACTGATGATACTTAGGAGACTAATGTATCTATACTGGGAGGGGGGAGGATTGGTCACCCACATTCTACAGGCTTGGGAAAGATTTCTCCTTCAAGCAATGGTTAAATAACCTTGGTAGGATCAGGGATAATTCTGGGTTGATATTCTTAAAGACAACCACTGGAATTTTGTCTGGGCCAGTAGCTTTTTGGGGGGTCTGTGCTCTTGATAAATCTAGAGACTTCTTTTACTGAAATGAGTATATTACTGAGTGGAAAGTTGGAGAGAGGATGGCCTTCGTCATCTAACCTTGAGTTTGAGGCAAAGATCAAGGTGAAGAGCTTCACCTCGTCTGTCGAGGAGGCCATTTATAATAGTGGGCACAGCTGCTTTACCGCTATTCTTAATTTGGTTGGTGATCTTCCAGAATTTGTGACATCCAGTTTTAACCTTTGACCTGGACAACTTGCACATAGCTGCACTTTGCATTTTCCAGAACACTCTCTCTTACAGCAATTACGGTTGGTTTTGAAAGAAGTAATGGCTATACTACACTGCTTCTTGCAATAGATTTTGAAGTAGTGTTTCCGATGAGCTATGATTGCAGTGCATTCAGGGGTGGACCAAGGCTGACTTTGGTTTTTGCTGGAAATTTTTTTGGGGGGTATAAAACATTCCAGAAAGGATTGATTTGAAGATTAGGGCAGCAGTTTTGGGGGATCGTGTGTGTAAATATAAGAGTGAACACTGAGGTTAACACTGAGTGGCAACAGTCTGTTTCATGTTTGAATGCATGAAACAGATTGTGGCTACTCTGTATTGCCCTCAGTGCCCACTTTTATATATAAACATCAAATTTTATTCCCCTCCCCATCAAAAAAAGTTGTTGGTCAGGATAATTCTGAAAGATAATGTTTATAAGGCAAGCACTCTTTGTAATTATAGTGTAATGCTTGGTATAAAGACACACGGCATTAACAATGAGTAAAGAGAACTAAATTTATTTACTTATCTTTTGAAAGGCTTATGGCTGCATCATGTTCAAACACTGGTTCTTGTATGGTCATTGAAGTTAAGCAATGTTGATCCTGGTCAGTACTTAAATGGGTGACCACTTAGTAATACTAGATACTGTAAGCTTGGATATGTGAGTGGTATGGTTTATGACCATATTATGTTGAAACACTGGTTCACATACAATCACTGAATTTAAGCAATGTTGAGACTGGTCAGTATCCAGATGGGTGATGACTTGGAAATACCAGGTGCTGTAAGCTTGGGTGTGTGGGTGGTGTGTTATGGATAATGGCTTGGAATTGTTAATTGGAGAGTCAAGTTCCCATACAATCACTGAAGTTAAGCAACATTGAGCCTGGTCAGTACCTAGATGTAATACTGCTTGGGAATACCAAGTGCTGTAAGCTTGTTTTTACAGGTGCTGTAAGCTTGGGTTTGCAGGTGGTGTAAGCTTGGGTTTGCAGGTGGTGTAAGCTTGGGTTTGCAGGTGGTGTAAGCTTGGGTTTGCAGGTGGTGTAAGCTTGTTTTTACAGGTGCTGTAAGCTTGGGTTTGCAGGTGGTGTAAGCTTGTTTTTACAGGTGCTGTAAGCTTGGGTTTGCAGGTGGTGTAAGCTTGGGTTTGCAGGTGGTGTAATGGATAATGCTCCAAATTGTCAAGCAACATTAAGCCTGGTTAATACCTAGATGGATGGCCACTTGGATGTGTGGGTGGTGTAATGGATAATGGCTCATTGTTAATTGGAGAGCCGAGTTCCAATTCCTGTTGGGTGTGTTATATTCACCTATGTGCAAATACCCTTGGGAAAGGTATGAAAACCTGTTATCCCCTTCAGCTATGCGTTAATTAGTAAAACTTGTATCCCTAAACTATTATTATTCCCCCCTCAAAAAAAATTATTGCACTCTTAAAATATTCCATGGTTTTAAAAAAACCTGCAATGGGTTGATAAACTATAAAAATGAATGAATGAATCAATCAATCATTATCTTACAACTGTTTAGTGTTTGAGCTTCAGGGAATTGTATGAACTTTTAAGGAGACTTGATGGTAAACATAATCCTATGAAACTAGACAAATAAGTGAACAAATTTTTTTTATTATTATTATTATTTATTTATTTTATGTATATGTTGGTTTCAACCTTTGGGGATAACCTGAGGATTTCTTCCTAACCAATAAAAATGAACCAATTCTCAGTCTCATCCCTGATATCTTTGGTCTTGTATTGAAGTCAGAACATATAATAACTCGACTGTATCCCTTTTGCATGTGAACACAATTCTTTGTGAACTTTTTACCTTATTACAGTTGTTTTGTCTATTTTTGACTTGCATATATGTTGTTTGCTTACTATTATTTTGCCCTGTTCTTTCTTTTTTTTTCTCCTTTTCTTATTGCTTATTGAGAACTTTGTCAATTCCACTTAAGCATAGCCAATTACTTTACAGTATATCCCATTATGATTGAAAGGCTTAATCTCTACTGAAAGTTGATTTTAGAATTTTGAAATTTTGAAAGCATAAAATAGGCAGTTTCTATGTTTGATTATTTAATTGCTGTAATTTTTTATTTTGCAGGCAACATATACAAGCACGAAGCTTCATCCAGAAATTTTCAAAGGGGTCCTTGCCAGCATGGCTGTTCTGCCACTCAATCGTACTTTGCTGCTTGGAGCTGACAATGGTGCCATCCGATTGCTCTGCTGAAAACATGCACGCACTTAGATATATAGCATTTGTGTCAGCATATATGTAAATGTGTAATATATACGTGTATGTGTTTTTGTGTGTGTGGAATTTTTACCATCTCTCATATTGCAAATAAACTTTATTTAAGATCTAACTAACATTAGTTGATCAGTAGTATTATAAAGATAACGCGTGAACCACACAAGCTTGGTTACCTGATCATGGAACAGTGGTTAGCATGCTAGCCTTGTAGGCCATTATTAGTGTAGTGAGTTCAATACTCACTGAATGCTCCACAGTTGGGGCCTTGTGCCAGACTAAAGAAATGTTAGGAAATACATAAGTCACACAAATTTGGATAAATGGTTTGTTTATTTTTGAGTGTGTTAGCTTCTGATATGATATTAGATTAGTTTTAAAGAATATTCTACAACCTGAAAGCACCCCTCTGTTGCACCAAAGGAAAGAAATAAGAGCACATTACTTTTTTTTTTTTTTTTTTACATTTGTAACTTTTATGCTTGTGAAACAAATATTGATAATTGCCTGGAAAGTTTTTTTTTTTTTTTTTTTTTTTTTTAGTTTTTTGTTTTTTTTAGTTTTTTTTTATTTATTTTGATGAATATATTCGATGTCAAGTGTATCACTTCTTCTTCCATTTTTTTTTGTTCGTCTACATCAATGCTCGGCAACCTTATCTGTGTAAGGCCTGCTTTTCAACATTGGGAATCTGGAATGCCCACAAATCAATCATTTCTGAATTAACAGAATTAATTTAATAATTAAATTTTAATGACTCTGACTATGAACGGAGGTAAATGGAAACAGAACTTTGTTTTTTTGGATACCCATTTATTTACGGATTATAAAATACAGATTGCAACACACACTAGAACAAAAAAATAAGAGCAAAAAGCTAATGCTATTCAATGTTTTCCATGAGTGAGGGCCGAAACATCTGGAGAAAAGTTTGTTAATAAGAGACACAAATTTTCTTTTCTGTAACACTGCGACAATTTCATGATTTCACTCATGTGATACACCCTGAAGAATGCTGTTTCTGCAGAATATGAGATGGGAAAGAGGAGGAACATAAATTTGAACTTCAACCACAAGTTTGGATACCTGGCAGCAATATTCTTGTGTGTCCACATGACTTGATGACCTTGCCTGCGATTTTTAGATTCATCACCATGTTGTGACATTTGAAATTCTTCAACCAAACTTGGATCTCTCACCTGATCTACATCAAGAATGAAAGGATCAAAGATCCATTTAGGCTTGTCTAAATTAATAATAACTCATTACAAAAAAAAACCCACCTATGGGTATCATCAGATGCCTATCAGTGTAGCGCAATATCTATCAACCCCCCAAAAAGGCTGAATGCCTACTGCAGCCTGTCAAATACTCATTGGTGGGTGCTAGCATCCAGGTTGCTAACCACTGATCTACATTGTTTCTGTTTTATCATGGAGACATTATGATAGTAAACTGATCTTTTAAAAACAAAATACAATTTCTTGCCAAATGAGATTATGTTTTATTGAGGGGGTGGGGGAAAGAAAAGAAAAAAACTGGCCATGTAACTTATCTCTGTAAATGAAACCGAGAAATCCTGAGATAAAACGCAGACAGGAGAAAGAATTACTCCTTAAAATATCATTTATTGGATGCAATCAAAATGGAATAAACTGAAAAGGGCTTTTCCCAAAATTTGATTAATTTAGTCCTGTTATGCTGATTAAATGCTCTTGTTAACGTGTACAGTAAATCATATGAAAATTCTGTTAATTCTTCTGTGTATCTCCCTCTCTAAATATATATATATATATATACATACATATATATGGTAAGTGTATAAGGCAGTTTGTAAAAATGTTATTTTGGCCTCTGTTGCCAATCAATTTACTGACTTATTGACAAAACATGTCAAATAAGTTTTACAAATTCTTATATATTTGCCATTAAGTTGGATTCTCACCAAAATGTAGATCATCTTTTTCTCTCATTATATATATATATATATATAATAACTATTTTAATCTGATATTTACGATAGGCATTGAACACATTGGATAATTTCATAGGTAGGTGTCTGTCTTTGGTTTTGTTTGTTCTTTTTCCATTTTTTTGCTGTTCTTCTTTTTATTCTATTTCGTTTCAATATTTTTTTTTATTTGCCAGGCTTTGTATTGGAGTTGCATTTACAATATTTACCAATACCAATGGTTTGATGCTGTTTTTATATATATATATATATATATATATATATATATATACACACACACACTAACCACTTATGCTATGATGGTTTCCACCAATATATATATATATATATGGATATGGGATTAGTATTTAAAAGGTAAAACAAGGACGTAAACAATGTAATAAAGATACCAGCTTACCTCGGTATGGATTCCGGAAATAAAAAAACAGATGTAGTAATAAGACACCATT
>OZ038512.1:68911989-68919489 GCA_964036315.1 Acanthosepion esculentum
ACTAAAATTGCAGAGCATGATATTTTATATGATAAAGTCAGGTGTT
Organism: Acanthosepion esculentum; assembly: GCA_964036315.1. Classification (NCBI taxonomy): domain Eukaryota; kingdom Metazoa; phylum Mollusca; class Cephalopoda; order Sepiida; family Sepiidae; genus Acanthosepion; species Acanthosepion esculentum. Next base: position 68,912,036 of record OZ038512.1, read on the forward strand.
CTTATGACTGGCCATGACTACCAGTTTCCTTTGCACTATTGCATGCAGTCACCTGTCGGCCAGTATGGGTCATTGGTGATATGGGAGTATGTGTATATATAATATATATATATATATATATATAATATATATATATATACACACACACACAGTGTAACCCGGATATGAGAGATTTTCTCTGGTCCCAAATTAGAGCCTGTGTTAATAAAACAAAATAGACCAAATACGGATATAAGAGACTTATCCGGTCCCGACAACTCTCTTATATCCGGGTTACACTATATATATATATATATACACGCACGCACACACACAGAGAGAGCACATTAAAATAGTGCTCGATGTAATATAACAGAGCTATTAAGTGTATATTAATAAATATACATTTGTTTTCCTCACCAATAGTGTGACACAAAGTTCAATGCAAAAAGCAATCTTAAGGTGGTGAGTAGGTCAGCCTCTACTCAGCACCTGAAGATTGTGTTGTGCATGAAACTCACTGGTGCGACTGGTGAGGAAAAAAGTGCGTTTGTGTGTGTATATATATATGTATATATATATATATATATATAAATAAATAAAACAGGTAAAAATCTGTCGGTAAGTAATCCAAGTAGATCCTATTAATATAAAATATTAAAACTGATCCACAAGAGAGCTCAATATAATCTTTATTATAGAGCATATAATGAATTACAGTTAATGAGATCCAAACGATTTACCTCATACAGATGATTATTTTATCCATGGGAAAGTATTTTTTCCCTCAACTTATCAATGCAAATAAATTGTAAATGTATTTGCATTAATAAGTCCAGGGAAAAACTACTTTCCCATGGATGAAATGATCATCTGTATGAATTATATATATATATATATATATATATATTATATATATAATGTGTGTGTGTTCATGCATATCTTTAAGATATTAATGGATTTTTATCCATAGTCTGCAATTTTTTCTCATATGTTATATTTAGTTGTTACAGGTGTTTGAATAGATATCTGTCTTATGAACAGTATATTCTTAAAAAAGAAAATGTACTCTTTGAATTGATCGGGGGAAACAACCATGAAGTGAATCTAAAATCACACTAAGCGATACAGTGTTTACCTCTACATAAGGGAACAAATGTTCAAATTTTACCGACACTCTTTATTAAAGACTTGAAAAACTTGGGCTTATAAACTAATATACTGTTTAAAAAAAAACTTGCATTTATTCAAACGAAACCAGCAGTAAAAAGGAAAAAAATTTTTTTTCTCTCTTCCATTCAACCCTTTCCTGATGCATAAAAGGAGAATAATTTTGGAATAAGGATTAAAACAAAAAATAAAAAAGATTCCCTAACTGATAAACAGCCACACCAGATGTTAGAAATATACCGTATTTCTGAAATACAGTGTAACCCGGATATAAGAGAGTTGTCGGGACCGTAGAAGAAGTCTCTTTATCCGGGTTTCTCTTATATCCGGGTTTGGTCTATTTTGTTTTATTAACACAGGCTCTAATTTGGGACCAGAGAAAATCTCTCTTATATCCGTGTTTCACTATATATTTGATACGTTCACTTGACAGTTACAAGTACAAATCAGACATTTTAAAGAACCAGAAGTTTTAGGACCCAACCAGTGCCCAATTTACCTTAAATTGCCATGATTAGGCAGGAAGCGACAATTTCTTGCTGACAAAGTTTTTGGCTTGTATTACTTTGTGCTATAATATGTTTAAGTTGCATACTGTCTTTCCGACTAGATTTTTGTTTCCATCCTTCAATAAAGATTGGTTACCTTATTTTCAGAATAGCTCTGTTATATACAAATTTAAATGCCGTTGCGATATGGTATATATAAGATGAACCAATCAAAGGTTGGAAACTCACATTACGCAACGCCTTCCTGCTTATTTATGATCCAGTAGTCAGTTGTTTCTTGGGAACCATCCAGTCTGTTCACAATTCATCCATTGAACAACAATTATTAGACAATCCGGAATGTGCTGTTGAATATAATGAGACATTTTTCTTTATTTACATAAGACTTGTGAGGCTGTGTACATTAAAATTCATCAGTGTAGCCTATGTCAGCAGAAAGATCATTTAATTCATTCCTTGTATTTGTTCAGGGAAATAGGAGTAAAACCTTTTTCTATTTTGTACTCCTTTTGGAACCTTTTATTATTTGCTTTTAATCGTCAATTTGTTTGCAATTAAAATCGATTTTAATCGAGTTCCAGGTTCCCCTCCTCATTGGCTATTTCTGCAATTGTGTCTATATTGTTCTATTTGCCAATGTCCACCCTTTGATAAAGTGTTGGCCGAAAAGTTTTCCTTCAAGGGATAATGACGTCTTCTTTCTTTTTCTGTGGGTTTAAGTCTTCATTTTCATATATATATATATATATATATATATATATATATATATATATGTATGTATGTATGTATGTGTGTATGTCGCCCACAGACAGTTTCACTGTATCACAGCTCATCAGTGTGGCTAGACACATGATTGCTTCAAGCCAGAATCGAAACCTGACTGATTTGATATCAGTTGGAGTCTCTCACCCCTAGCATAATGTATGGATACGTTTATGCTCATTTTCTCTTTATATGGGAGAATATGTATAGCTATGGACGTATGTAAATATTTGTTTGTATCTACATATAAATGAGTCTGTATTAAGCTGTTTATGAAGGAAGGTATAGTGTGTCTCAGTTTGTGTCTGCATAATTCTATAATAATTCTACAATATGTAGATTTATGAAGATGTATATTTGACCATTTGATTATTCTTCACATTATTTGATGAAAAAAGAAAATATATATATTCTATTTTATACTCTTTTTGGAACTTTTTTATTATTTGCTTTTAATCGTCAATTTGTTTGCAATTAAAATCGATTTTAATCGAGATCCAGTTTCCCCTCCTCATTGGCTATTTCTGCAATTGTGTCTATGTTGTTCTATTTGCCAATGTCCACTCTTTGATAAAGTGTTGGCTGAAAAGTTTTCCTTTAAGGGAGATTGACGTCTTCTTTTTTTGAAATCTATTTTCTTTTTCTACGCGTTTATTTGTATACTTTTGTTGTAGGTATCCCAGAAACGTCATCAATTAATCAATCAACATAATCACTCTATTTGCTTGTGGTACAAGGTCAACTCCTTGAGATTAAAACAATGTTTTCTCGTATCTTGTTTGTCTTGTATTGTTGTCCTGTCTTTCATTAGACGAAGTTTGCTGAAAATTAAGATCACTTCTTTTCCAGTTGAGCGGGCCCTTTATTAAACATGAGTTAGATAAATTGTTTGATTACTCCTCTTCATGCTTGTGCTTGTTTCGTTCAGTTTTGAATAACATTAGAAGCAAGATAACGTTTTTAAATTTTCTGTTTTTCTCTCTATCAAGCTAACATTAGGTTACAGTTAGAAAAACGTGTTACAACGAGAAATAAAAATTCCTTGAATAGTCTTGTTGCTAGAAGGTTCGGAGCTAACCATGAAAATTTGAATAAACACATTTTTAAGTTTTCCATTATTACTCTGACTGAGATTGAACAGATGCTTCTCTTTCATGGACTTGATTTTTGCATTCCCCCTTCTAAAATTAACAAGGAACAAATTTTTTTCTAAGTTTGAATTTATATACTCTCAAATCAGTATGTCCCTTCCTCTCCTGATAATGTTTCTGTAATTAAAGCTAGATTATTTACATTGTTCGGACTATCGTCCTCATCTTTGCTGCCATATTTATTACAACGTTTCAGTTGTTGTATGCTCCGGCCTTCTTCAGGTGGTTGGAATGTCGAACTGAACCCTTTATTTCGCTTGCTGTAGTAGACTGTTCTAGTTCCACATGCTACGTCTTATGGATGTCAGTTATCTCCTGTTAATTCCCCTCTCCAAGTTCTCCACCGCCTTAACCAGGTATTGAACTCACACTCTTTGGACAAGGACACATGGCACAGTGGATAAAGGCATTAGTTAGATCCAGTGACAGGACCCAAAGAGTGTGAGTTCAATACCTGGTTAAGGTGGTGAAGAACTTGGAAAGGGGAATTAACAGGAGATAAGTGATAACTGACATCCATTAGACATGGCATGTGGAACTAGAACAGTCTACTACAGTGAGCGAAATAAAGGGTTCAGTTCGACATTCCAACCACCTGAAGAAGGCCGGAGCGTGCAACGTTGCGATAAATATGGCAGCAAAGATGAGGATGATAGTCCGAACAATGTAAATAGTGTACATAATACCTCATCTCAGAAATATAGACAGATACTGAAGCTAGATTGCTTGAATTTTCTAGTAAATATTCTTTGTTCACCGCGGAGCAGGATTTTCTAGCATGGCAAAATGTTCATTTTTGGATTAGAAAATCCTTGAAATCTAGAAATTATATTTGTATAACTAAGCCTGACAAAGGTTCAGTTGTCATCTTAAACAATCAAGATAATATTGAGAAGATAGCTATCATTTTGAATAATTCCTTCAAGGAATAATTCCTGAAGAGGATTTCTGGTACATGTGTGAGCTTACCCACCTCTGCAACTCGTTGCACAAAGATATAGACCCCACGTCGTAGAATTTCTGTGCGGCGGATCGAGCGAGAGGCAGGCTCACAGGCAAAAGAAAAACACAACTACAAACTTGGGTAGGACGAAAAGAGGAGGGAAGGCGTGTGACCTTTTTGTGGATGATAACTCTGGGCTGGTTCTCGGCTGGCGAAAAAAAATATATATCTTATTCTTAACTAACAATGTCCGGCTGCTAATGGGTCGCTCTTCGATGTTACTTGCTCCGGCCTAAATCAATCTTCCTCGAACCTAAACTAAGTCTAACTAACCCCGTGGCCCAAGGCGCTCCCGTATATATGCAGAATCCTCTTTCAGCATTTCCGGACAAGGGACACCCACGAATAAACCCATAACTTTTTCATGACCATTTCTCTCTTTGAAGAAAGTGGACATAAAAATATTTCTTAGCCTAGCTGACTCCGATTCAGGCACATTAAATTCAAACCCTTTTAAGTTTTGACCAGAGCCGGTCTTTTTCCTATCTTCGTATTTTGACAAGTACTTAACACTTATCTACCCTTTTCGCCATATGTCCAAAACATGTTTTTATCTAGATTCCTAATCTAATCATTTGGTCTTGAAGTTTGATACCCAGGTCAAATCTAACTAATCTTCTCGCACATATGTGTGCGCGCGCACGCACACACAGATGTGGGGGTGTATATATACACACACACAGATGTGCGGGCGCGCACACACACACGCGTGCGCATATATCCAACTCATAGTGTCACACATGTGATAACACTAGTAAGTTGTAGGCAAGAAATCAAAGATTGTTGCTTTCAGTATTTAAGAAGTACCTAATCTCTAATAATGTTTATAATGTGTGAAACTGATCCAGGTAGTTGCTTTCCCAACTGACAAAGTCTCTTCATATATGCAGTACCACACTCATGTTTTATCTTGTCCCTTTTCTCTTGTGCGTGGTGTTTTTATGCCGAGCTGATCTCGTGAAAAATTTGCATACACCCAATCACTCTTGCCAATTCTCCTAGCTTTGAGACCGTGTCTTTCTTAAATTAAGGTGTTAGGATTGGCCATATTTCTTTTTCCTTTCTTTCACTCGTTTTGCACGCCAGTCATATACGTGCTTGCTTTGCCACATGAGTTAAGTCATCTTCTCTTCCACTGGAAGTAATGCCAAATTGTAAATATAATTTTGAAAGACAAATTTTGTTTTTATTACATTTCGGGCATTTTTTTGAACACGTATAGAATTTTTGGCGCTACCTGTATGAAACTGATCCAAGTAATCTCTTTCTAACTGACAGTGGCTCTCTGTATAAGCAGCACCACGATCATGAGCGAACTGTCTATTCTTTCTCGCGTGGTGTTTTTTTTTATACCGAGCTGATCTCACAAAATATTTGGATACGTCCAAACACTCTTGCCAATTCTCCTAGCTCCGAGACCGTGTCTTTCTTAAATTAAGGCGTTTTGGCAGCCATATTTCTTTTCCCTTTCCTTCAATCGTTTTGACCGCCAGTCATATACGTGCCCCTTTTGCCATACAAGGTAAGTTATCTTCTATTCCACATATAATAGGGTTACACCTGTTGGTTCTCAGTGACCTAGAATGTATGGATTACCTAAAGTGCATAAGACTGGTGTACCACTCAGACCTATTTTGTGAGTGATAGGATCTGTATAGCACGAGTTGGTAAAATGGTTAGCTGAATTTCTCCAGCCGATATCCGATCTTTTTTCCACCCATAATATTTCTGATTCTTTTAAGTTTTCAGATTTCATAAGAAATTTAGAAATCCATTCAAAAAATAAACTGATGGTGTTTTTTGACATTGTTAGTTTATATTCGAGTCAATTGCATCATCCACCGCAAGGAAAGTTGGCTCCCTGTGCCGAGCCAGGACATTTTTCTCGCTGGAATCGATCCTCCAAATCTATAAATCGACCATTCGCCCTTGCATGGAGTATTGCTGCCATATATGGTCTGGAGCCCCTGCTGTTTGACTCAGAGTTCTTTATAAGATTCAGAGACGGATATGCAATGTAATTGGCCCATATCTGTCATCTCGTCTGTGAGAGATGACATCTCGTCTGCAGTCGCTCTCTCACAGACGCGACGTTGCCTCGCTCTGTCTTTTTTACAAATACTTTCACGGTAATTGCGCCGATGAGCTGCTTTCGCTGGTTCCTAGGCCTCATGAATTTAAACGTCCTACGAGGCTGGCATCCCGTTCCCACCCCTTCACCGTTGAAACTGTTAGATGTAGACGTCTTTTCTACCCCAATAGCTTCATGTCTCGCACATCTCGCCTGTGGAACTCCCTTCCTTATTCCTGTTTCCCTGACAAATACAATCTCCAACTATTTAAGTGTAACGTCAATCGACATCTCCAGTTGCCTTGATCTATCCACTTCCCTTCTCCGCATCCTTTCACCTTTCATTCCTATCTGCTCTCACTCCAAATCTTCTGTAACCCCCTTGCCTTGATCAATCCACTATCTTTCTCCACATCCTCTTCTTTTCCACTCCTATCTGCTCTTCCTCCAAACCTTCTGTAACCCCTTGCGTGCTAGTGGATTCCAGCCTTGCTTGGAGTGATAAGCTTAAGAAAAAATATGCAAATGTGCCCCGACTGGATACCATACATATACGTTCTGATGCTCTTTATAGAGGTAATTTGGGTCCCACTACTATTCCTGAAAACTTGTTTTTGGAATGCATGTGTCTGGTGTCAAGTTCAGTTTCAACAATATTATGTACACCCAAACAGACAGGGTTTCGATGGGTAGTCCTTTGTGCCCCATGTTTGCTAATATTATCATAGGATTTCATGAGGGACTTTTCTTTGAAAAGTTCCATAAGTCCTGCATTTATATGTGGTATGTTGGCAACACCTTTTCCATTT
>OZ038512.1:68926989-68931989 GCA_964036315.1 Acanthosepion esculentum
GGTCCAACTACATAGTAATGTTGGACTTTGATGGAGTCCAAAGAAGACAAATAAACAAACAAGACCGATATATATGTACAAACAAATATATATTAATAACAAATAGATTAATACACGAATTACAAATACATTGAAGACATGAATAAAATGTTACAGTGTCTGTATGGAAAGTTGTGTGTGTGTTGTGTTTCCGTACGGATGTGTATTTTGTTTTTAGCGTGTTCCCAGAATATGGGAAACGCTGGTTGTGTGAGAGGTCACATATTGGTGTAAGTGGAAAAGAGAAAGTTTTATACCTCGCTTGACGCGCGAGGTTGCGGCCCGCGGCCTAAGTCGAGATAGTTGCTCGCACGTGCGCGTAAGCAGAGAAAAGAGAAAGAGAGAAGGGTGAACAAGTATTTATGCACGTGGGAGAGAGACCTCTGTTGAAGGGTTAGGAAATGAGAAGGAGATAACCCGATACTGCTAACACACAAGTGGTTACAGGGTGTGGAAGAATTAGGAAGAGAAACATTAATAATAAACAGAAAGAGAAGAGAGTAATCAGGTGGACAGTAGATAGCAATTGGCATTACATTTAAATTTTTGTAGATTCAAGTTGGCTGGAAAGCATGGAGCCGGAGGGTTGTTCCACAAGTTCCATACGGTAGATGTCCGGACGTGTTGCATTCCTTAGTACCATCAACTCGGTCCTTCACAGCTAGGAGCGAGCCGCCATGCCGTGATCACAGTAGCAAATCACCCCCATTTCATTCCTGTTCGTTTGATAAAAAAACAAGTTCCACTTTAGACAGCTCTTCTGCGAAACAGAGTCCTTAGTGAAAGAAAGGTTCTCTGACAACTACAATCAGGGTCACTTTAAAACCAGGGTCAATTTTGTAGATACAAACTTAATGAAAGAGGAAGTTAAAGCTTCAGTCAAAAATGCGAATGACGAATACACATTCGTTCGCAGGTAGACTCGGCGCAGAACTTCCGTCTCTTTCAACTTAAGAAATTCGGATTGCATATTTCAACCAATCAGAGAACTGTCAGCCTAAAAGACTGGCATGACGCAAGATCCAACACTTGTTTCAACAAAGTATATATAAAGAAAGTGGAATTAGCTTTAGGGTCCTTTTGTCAAACCAGTGCTACTGGAAGCCACATTGGTCATTTCTTTGATACGTTTTCAAGTACCCAAAATTTAAGACTTGGTTTTTCTCAGCTGATAGAAACATTCTTTTCTTTCATACAGAAAACTACAGAAATATTATAAATCTGTTTTCTTTCACATAAATATTCAATACAAAATCAGAACACCAATTAATCTGATATTTCTTACTAACAATCGCACAGTCATTTATGAGAATCTTTACTCACTTGACGGAGTTAGCTCCTCCTTAATTTCCTAATTGTCACTAGGGGTCTCTCTCCATACACTATAAATATTGGGCAACTTCTTGCCTCGTTCTCTTTTTCATTTCTTCATTCCAGCGAACACATCCACAATGTAAGATCTCTTAGAAGATAGCGTTTCCCACCTGTGGGAAGACGCCATGAACATTATACACACATACACGTACGTACGAACATTCACCAAAGAACAAGCACAAATGTTCACACACACACAAATGTTATTGTCTATGTCCATTGTAAAATTGTGTTGTTTAATACATACATTTGTTTATATTATAAATTAACTGATTTAAAATGTTTTTTCGCTACACAGTAATAACCATGTTTCAAAAATGAAGGCTAAAAACTTCATATTTAATTTTATAATTAAATCAAAAGCATTAGTTCCATTTCATCTTCAAGCGAATATTGGAAATGACTTATTTTTAAATTTACTGAGTTTATTTACATTGAGCACTGGTTTGTAAAAATAAAAAATATCAGTAAGAACACCGGATTATATATCTTACAGGTCTTTCTTTTTATTTATATATACATATATATATATATATATATATATATATATATATATATATATATGAAGAAATATAGTCTTAAAATGTGCTATATTTATGGGATAAAGTGCTCAATATCAGAGATAGAGCGTGTGTAAATATATATATATGTATATATATATATATATATATATATAGCATAATGAGAAGCCACGTAGACTTTCTTAATATATATTTAATATAGAAAAAACAACTGAAAAGTTTTTTTTGTGAAAGTATTTATTTATATTTTTATATATATATATATATATTTGATATTTCAGATCGGTCCCGATCTTTCATCAGAAATGACTGTTTTCAGAAGTTTGTTTACATTAAGTAGCGTCCGTCGCGAGACGCGGACGTCACGTGATATGGAATACAGCTGTGTTTGAATATTTCTAACGTAAATATAACTGTAGTAATATTTTAGATGTTGTTTAAAAATTTTTTTTAACTATATCTAACAAAATTTTTTTGTTTAACTATTGAAATATTTATAAACATTTAAAATACCCAAGTCTTTATTTTTTTTTTTTAATTTTTTTTTAAGCTTCCAGCCAAGCAAGGCTGGAAGCCACTAGCACGCAAGGGGTGACAGAAGGTTTGGAGGAAGAGCAGATAGGAGTGGTAAAGGAGAGGATGTGGAGAAAGATAGTGGACCGTTCAAGGCAAGGGGGTTGGAGATTGTATTTGCCAGGGAAACAGGAATAAGGAAGGGAGTTCCACAGGCGAGATGTGCGAGACATGGAGCTATTGGAGTAGAAGAGACGTCTACATCTAACAGTTTCAACGGTGAAAGGGTGGGAACGGGATGCCAGCCTCGTAGGACGTTTAAATTCATGAGGCCTAGGAACCAGCGAAAGCAGCTCCTTGGAGCAATTACCATGAAAGTATTTGTAAAAAAGACAGAGCGAGGCAACGTCGCGTCTGTGAGAGAGCGACTGCAGACGAAATGACAGATCAGGGCCAATTACATTGTATATCCGTCTCTGGATCTTATCAAGAACCCTGAGGCAAACAGCAGGGGCTCCAGACCATATATGGCAGCAATACTCCATGCAAGGGCGAATGGTCGATTTATAGATTTGGAGGATCGGTTCCGGGGAGAAAAATTTCCTGGCTCGGCACAGGGAGCCAACTTTCCTTGCGGTGGATGATGCAATTGACTCGATGTATTTGTTCCATCTCAGATCAGTGGACAGCGTGAGACTGAGCAGCCGCAGAGAGGAGCGCTCGAGAAGTTGGTCTTCAGACATTCTAATGGGATGCAGGGATGGATCCTTGTGGTGGTTAATAGAGAGCAGTTTTGTTTTAGAGGCGTTAAAGTTAACCATCCATTTCTTGCCCCAGTTCACAACCGATTGGAGGTCCTTTTCTATTCGAACTGCCAGGTTAATTTTGTCAGCATCACTAGATTTGTGTTTGAGGCAGGAGTAAATTGTGGTGTCGTCCGCATAGATGCCGACTTGGGAATCTATGGGGTCAGGAAGGTCGTTTATGAATATGAGGAACAGAGTAAGGCCTAGGATGGAGCCTTGAGGAACACCTGCATTAGTGGGATAGGAGCTGGAGATGAATCCATTGAGAACGACCTTCAATTCACGGTTTGACAGCAATGATTGTATTAGGTCAAACAATCGACTTGTGATACCATAACCCTGGAGCTTGCGAAGAAGGCCGGCATACTAAACTCTATCAAACGCTTTGGAGATGTCTAGGCCCACGGCACGAGCTTCACCGTTATTATGAATAGCTTGGTAGAAAAATTCAGTGATGGCCGTAAGCACATCGGCTGTAGATCGGGCAAAGCGGAAACCATACTGCCTGTCTGAGAGCAGATCATGGGATAACAGGTGATTAATCACTTCGATGTTGATAATGGCTTCGAAGACTTTGCCGAAGAGGGGTAGGAGACTGATAGGACGGTAATTAGAAGGGTCGGAGGGGTCACCAGAGTACTTAACGACAGGAAAAATGGTTGAGGACTTCCAGCAGTCAGGAAAACAAGACTCCTTGAGGCAGTGGTTGTATAATTTAGAGAGGGCAGGCGCCAGTTCAGGCGCGCATTTCTTCAGGACAATGGCTGGTATCCCGTCACCACCAGTAGCCTTGTGTTAGTTAGAAATAATGCCCAATACCAACGACGGGGATATGTGCAATCCGCTCAAAAGGGCCTCGGTTCTGGGAGGGAAATCAGGCATGGGTACCCCGGAAGAGTCTAACGTTGAATTGGAAGAAAACTTCCGAGCAAAGCATTCAGCCTTGTCGGTAGAGGTGGTCAGGACCTCAAACTGATTGAACAGGGGAGGAATGGAGGGATTGCTGTTGTTCAGAACGCTCTTGCAGAGGCGCCAATAATCTTTGGAGCCGAATTTGCGAGATGCAATACGTTCCTTCATCCGAGCAGCAAATAGTGACTTAGCTTCGTTGAGGATACGCTTACACTCGTTACGGGCAGAGGTAAATAGGCGTCTATTACAGTCGGACATATCACTACGAAAACGGTGGAAGAAGTGGTTCCTGTGGGCAATGGTGGCTGAGCAAGCAGCTGTGAACCAAGGGGAGGAGCGCGGTTTGACCTTGAATTTCCTTGAGGGGATGAAAGCGTCAATTCCAGCTTTAACCCAGGAAGAGACCTCTGAAGCACATTCTTGAATGGGGAGACATCGCGGAGGAAATCACGAAACGAGTCCCAGTCAGCCCGTTGGTATCAGAATGAGGTTCTGATGGTAGGAGGCCCCTTGCAGGGGGTGGGGCTGAAGGAGATACTAACAGACACTACAGCATGATCGGAGTTACTGATAGGACAGAGCTGCGTGGTACTATAAGACTCAGGGATGGAGGTAAAACACAGGCCGGGGAGAGAGGCTTTACAGCCCCGGTTCTAAGCAAAACGCGTGGGGAAATCAATTATCTGTGTGAGGGATTGAGAGACTGAAAAGTTGAGAGTATGAATGCCTGCGAGGTCGGTAGTAGAATTCTTAAGCCACTTGTTGTGATGGGCGTTAAAATCGCCAAACACAAATATGTGAGCGAACGGATGGAGAGAGAGGGCCTTGTCTATGC
>OZ038512.1:68936989-69031989 GCA_964036315.1 Acanthosepion esculentum
ATAAAGTTATAAACCAAATCAGCACATTAGGATTTCATTAACTTCAGTCGATTTTTATTAACTTTAGTCGATGCACAAGTTTATATTCTGTCCTATATTCAAACCTCAACTGTTGAACAACTACGATTTTAAATTTGATATTCTTAGGTGACTATAGAAAACATTTTTTTGTTGAATAAAGCAAACAGGTTGGAAATATTTATATTTTTAAGTAAGTTATTCAATTTTAAAAATAACTGTAGTTTTTGTGAGTCACGCAATTTATGGAACAATGAAAATTCTTCATTATAATGGCAGAGACAACTTCAAGTTTTATGCTTAGTAAAACTGTCTGTTGGTGTGTATCTGTGTTAGTATGTGATATGCATGTTGCTAAGTGGGTGTGCATGTAAAGGACAAAAAGAAGGAGATGCATTTGATAGAAAATATCTTTTAGGGAAGACATACGAGTGGAATTCAGTATTAAAAATGTGGATTGTTAATGGCAATTAATGGGAAACCTGTGGCAATAAAAGGAACTGAACTGCTGGTTAAAAAAATGAACATATTAAGCATGAATGACAGCTACAAATAAATTGGAATGCGATTTCGGAAAATGAAAGAACATCAAGAGAATCTTAGAAGCAAGATTGAACAGTAGATATCAAATAAAATATGCGAAGACATTGGTAGTGTCTTGGTTGTTTTTAGACTGAAATCAAAGAAATTTCGATGGTTTGACCAATAAGAGAATCCATGACAAGGTCTACATTCTACAAATGAAACTAACAGAGACGTCTTGTATAGCAATACGAGACATCATAAAGAAATAGATAGGTGATGAAAAATATCATAATCAATCACTGAGCCTGGAAAGCCTCCGTCTGATATAAATAACCTTGTGGAATGATTGACTGGTCTCTGTAAACCTGGTGAGATGTTCTAGGTATCTGCTCTTGGCCGGAATTGAACTGTTCCTCCGCGGAATAAACGTCCACAAATTCATTTTCGACTTTGAGAGGACAGCAACGGCTGTGGATTTTCAAGAGATATTCCAGACGTTCTTTTTCCTCTTCCAATTTGGTATTTCGACACTTAAGAATTCGAATATCGTTGTTAAGGTCTTTGACAGTCTGTAAAAAAAATAAAATAAAATATCGGATTATACAAAGTAACAGAAACCGGAGATGAACACTTTGGAAATATTCGCTATTACTATTTAATAAGAATTTATGGAGATGACACTACCATTTACTCCTGTCTCAATAGCAAAACCCAGAGATTGGTAAAACTCAGAGATTGGCAGCTGGTCTTGAAAAGGACTTCTAATCAGTTGTTAACTGGGGCAAGAAATGACACGTAAATTTTAACACTTCCAAAACAAAACTGCTTTCATTTAACCACCACAAAGAATCTTTTCTGTCTGCTATCAGCACGGATGACGTTAGACTCCCGGAGAACAACACACTGCACCTTCTTGGCCTCATGTTTTCCACTGACATGAAGTGCAGCGATGGAGCGACAACACCGAATAAATAGCTATATATCTAGTGCATATCAACCGAACATAATTTACTCTTCCCAATTCTCTCTGTTTCATATTCTTCTGTATTAACATATGTTTTATAATAATAATAATAATAATAATAATAATAATAATGATAATAATAATGATAATAATAATGATAATGATAATAAGAATGATAATAATAATAATAATAATAATGATAATAATAATAATAATAATAATGATAATGATAATAATAATAATAATAATGATAATAATAATAATAATGATAATAATAATAATGATTATAATAATAATAATAATGATAATAATAATAATACCGCCCAGATATAGTTATTAGAGACCGCAAAAAAAAACGCCTCCTTATTGATATGGCAGTCCCTGCAGACTGCAATGTATCTTTGAAGATCTGCAAAAAGCTATCAAGATACAAAGACCTTGGAATCGAAATCTCAAAATCGTGGCACATAAGAACATCAACAATCCCTGTTGTAGTTGGAGCCCTCGGATTGGTTGGAAAAGATTCCAGTAGACTAATTGAAGCGATTCCTGGAAGTCCATACCGTAAAGAAATACAAAAAATTGTTCTTACGAGTACAGCCCACACCTTACGAAGGGCTTTATCTATATAAAATATGTTTGTGTTTTTTTTTAATTGGTCAGTGAAATGTCATGATACCATTTCTAACCTTAGAGCTCTGGACGGGACCCGAAAAGAAATGTGTACAGACCAGAAATCAAAGGAAATAATAATAATAATAATAATAATAATAATAATAATAATAATCAGTAATAAAAAAAACCAACAAATTCAAAAGAGAATTTCAATTGGGTGAAAAGTTGCAAGTAAACCATAATACATCTACTGCAGCGGCAAAGAAAGCAAAAAAAAAAAGAAACCAAAAGCAATTGTAATGTACAAAATGCAGAAACGATAGCAAGATAAGCCTCTTTGTGGTCAATAATCTGCCCGTACCAAACAAGTTGATGTAGATATACCCCGCACCCATCTATGGCTACGTAGTGCAGGGTTAAAAGCTGAAACCGAAAGTTTTATTCTTGCTGCACAGGACCAATGCTTGCTAACTAGAAATTACCAAGCACACACACTGAATAATTGGTTAACCCGAATTGCAGATTCTGTGGTAAATATCTAGAAACAATTGTCCATCTTGTATCAGTTTGCACGGTGCTATTACCTAATGAAAATAAAATTCGACATGACAGAGTGGGCCAATATCTGCAGTAGGAAATATGCAACTTTTACGGGAAGGAAACTGCATGAAGCTGGTATGAACATCATCCAGACCCGGTTTCGGAGATAGGACCTGCAACGATTTTATGGGACTTTACAATTCACACAGATAAAAACAATCACAAACAATAGGCCAGACATGGTGTTCAAAGACCACTAAATCAAAATGTGCTTTCCTATTGACATGGCAGACCCCGCAGACTGTAATGTATATTTGAAAATCTTAAAAAGATATTTAGTTTATTTATTTGTGTGTTTTTCCTCACAAAATGCTCAGTGGAAAATGTCATGATGCCATTTCTGACCTTAGGTCTCTGGTTGGGATCCGGAAAGAAATGAGTTACACACCAGAAATCAAAGGAATTATTATTAATAATAATAATAATAATAATAATAATAATAATAATTGTTATTATTATTATAAATTGGTATGTACCTACTGGTTAGAAACATGGAACCTATAACTATTTTATGGAAACTGAAAGAAATTGGTATGAACACCACCCAGACCCGGCTATGGTGATAGGAACTGTAACGATTTTATGGGACTTCAGAATTCACACAGAGAGAACGACGACGAAGAAGAAAACGAAGAATACGACGACGACAATGAAGAAGAAGACAACGAAAGAGAAGAAGAAGAAGAAAACGAAGAATACTACGACGACGACAAAGAAGAAGAAGAAGAAGAAGAAGAAGAAGAAAGCCAACAGATTCCCAAGGAAATTTCAAATGGGTGGAGAAGGGCGAATAAACCATAATACACCCACCACAGTGGCAAAGAACCTAAAAAAGAAAGCAAAAGCAAATGCGATGTATCAAATGCAAAAACGATAGCGAGATAAGCCTCTTGAAGATCTTAAAAAAATATTTAGTTTATTTATTTGTGTGTTTTTCCTCAAAATGCTCAGTGGAAATGTCATGATGCCATTTCTGACCTTAGGTCTCTGCCCGTACCAAACAAGTTGATGTAGACAAACCCCGCACCCATCTGTGGCTACGTAGTGCAGGGTTAAAAGCTGAAACCGAAGGTTTTATTCTTGCTGCACATGACCAATGCTTGCTAACTAGAAATTATCAAGTACATATACTGAATAATTGTGTTAACCGGAAATGCAAATTCTGTGATAAATATCATGAAGCAATTGACCATCTTGTATCAGGTTACACAGTGCTAGCACCAACTGACTATAAAACCCGGCATGACTGAGTGGGTCAATATCTGCATTGGAAAATATGTTACTTTTACAGGAATGAAACTGCTAGAAACTGGTATGAACGCCACCCAGATCCAGTTACAGAGATAGGATCTGTAACAATTTTATGGTACTATTGAGTATACAAAGAAAGAACAATAAAAGCTTAACGCCTAAACATCGTGATCAAAGACCACAAAAACCAGTGTGCTGTAGAGTGTAATTTATCTTTGAAGATCTTCAGAAAACTTATCAAAATACAAGGATCTTGAACTGGAAATCTAAAAAATGTGGCACATGAGGACATCACTAATTCCAGTTCTAGTTGAAGCTCTTGGATTGATTGGAAAAGGTTCCGATAGACTCATTGACGGGATTCCTGGTAGCCCATGCCTTAAAGAAATACAAAAAAAATTGTACTCACAAGTACATCTCACATATTACGAAGAGCTTTATCTATGTAAAATGTGTGTGATCTTAGGGGTTTGGTGGGTGTTACAAAAAGAAGATACCATGAAGTCATTTCTGACCTTAGGTCTCTGGTTGAAACCCGCAAAGAAATGCA
Organism: Acanthosepion esculentum; assembly: GCA_964036315.1. NCBI lineage: Eukaryota > Metazoa > Mollusca > Cephalopoda > Sepiida > Sepiidae > Acanthosepion > Acanthosepion esculentum. Next base: position 68,941,513 of record OZ038512.1, read on the forward strand.
ACAAATCCAAGGAAATAATAATAATAATAATAATAATAATAATAATAATAATAATAATAATAATGTTTCTCTCTCTTCACGAGCAAGGGTAGTTGCGTCGTACCGGGTGTCGGGTGTTTTTTTTTAAAAGTTTCATAGATGAATCAGTGAAGGTGACTTGTGAGTCAGATCTAAAATATTTAGGGACACTCTAATTTGACACCACCTCAAGGAACTAGCCTTCCTGACCTGAAGACATTTCTAACTGGGTTCGGTCTGCAAAGTTATGCTCTGCATATACCACAACCTGTCACCATATCGCGGACATTTACCTGTGAAGCATATGCCCTTAACAGACTTTTTGGGCAAATTGCGCTTTATAAAGCTGACACCACAAAAGCTCTTGCAGAAGGTAGCAAAGTAAAGAGAGAAGAAAGGACTAAGTATAAAATACAAGGAAACAGAATGCATTGTTATTAGCACAAAGGGTGAGCCCAAAATGCAAAGTACAAATCGGGGATACTAAAATCAAACAAGTACAAAAATTTAAATATCTGGGAAGTGAGAACGGAAGACGTATTGGGATGGCTAAAAATGCATTCCAAAAATATCTAACCGAAAAAAAAATGTTGGCACAGCTAACAAGTTAACTAGGCTGTTCGAAAAAAACGTGAAACAATTTGTGTGGAATAATTTTTGTGGATTGTCATTCATGAGACCTTTCTCCAGCCACCGACATTTGTCAAAATTGAAAAAAAATATTGATTGTATTTTTGTCATTTTAGAAAGTAGGGTCCTATTCATAATATAAACTCAGTGACAAATTGTTATTTGATCTAAAGAGTTATCTGTATTCTGTTTGTATTTACAAATGTCAAGTTTGTAAACTATACTTACGTTCTTGATAACTGCTATTAATGGCTGGTCGCTCGTTTCAGAGTCTGCTTGTCTGTTACGGTGGTTAGTCAATTTCTGTTGACTACTCAGGAACAGTAGAGTAATGGATAACGGCTCGGATTAAGGAACCAGAGAGCCGAGTTCGAATTTCAGTCGTGTTCATTGCATTCATTTACGTGCTAATATCCTTGGGAAAGGTATGAATCTATCTCTTCCGTCTCCACAGTAAATAGCAGGACAGGCCGGACCCTATAGCCACGGTTTGTAACTCTGGATTCAGACCACCTACTGATTTGTAGGTTTTGCCTTTTTAACTTCTGAGAGAAGGGACGGGGTAGTGTCAACATCCCCGGTGCAAAAGGAACCGGTAAGCCATTGCACTATTCTGCCTTGAACCACAATTGTGAGATGAAGGGGAGTGGTGACCACAGCAGCGGAGCTAAGTGAATGACCCAGGCACATTTATATTTGTTCAACACCCAACGTGTAGTTAATAGTGTAGCAATGTTGAGCAGACCTTAGTTACAGTTTCCGGGTGAAAGCACATAATGTGACTTTATCAGCAGTTAGAATAAGGCCAGTACGCTGAAACCCTTGGTCACGATGACTTTTGATTTCATGTTAACCTAACCATCGACAAACCATTTCAGCTGCACAATTTCATTGATAAGGCTTAGGTCAACCCGTGGTTTAATTTTTCAGGTCCTTTCCAAAGTTGCTGCATGCTGGGATCGCCTCTGCAGGCCGATAATCTTACTATGTTCGATTCGTCAGCAAGGTGTTGAATCGACCATAGCGAAATTCGAACTCGGGTCTCTCATGAAGGGAAAAATCGAACATTGTTACCGTAAGACAATTTCACCGCATTTTTTTCTTCGATACCCTTATCATGAACGTCCCTTTTGGAGTAATGTTCCAATATGTGAAGTACCTCGTTATCAAGTATATAGGGATGTCTTTTTTACGGGGTCAAACATCAGAAAGGAAATTAAACATTTATTTAAAAAATAAAAGACTAAAAATATATCAAATTAACAAAGAAATAATTTAAAATGTGTGCAAATTCCAAGCAATGCTTCGTAAATAACGTGTTTGTTTTGCGTTGGACTGTAATGAAACATTTTTCACTGAAGTCTTGAATTGATATCAATATATATTTTTTTCATTTGTACTGCATCTAAAATATGAAATTGCGTGAGGTAGGTACTGGTGTCAAGTTGAATTTTTTGCGAGCCTCAATGGCGAGGATGAATGATATAAGATTTTGATCCTATAACTTCGCTTATTAAAATGTTTAAATTGAAGTGAAAATAGTGTGAGCCAGATATGCTTGATAACAAGGTACTTCGCATATTTTTAAAAAATGGGCGAAATTGTCTTACGGCAAAAATCCTATACGGTAAATTTTGTTACGGTGAAAATTCCCGAGGTGAGTTTTCCTACGGCAAAAATGTTTACGGTGTTTATTCCTAGAACTGTTGTTTCGCACGACACAGTGAATCAACTTTCTTAGCAGCTGATCGAGCATTGGATTCAATATAGTGTTTCCAATTCATCTCATCCGAGAACGTTTGCCAGTATTTATATTATGAATAGGACGCCGTTTTTAAAATAATAAAGAAAAACATTATTTTTCGTTTCAGAAAATCTGGAGCAGAAGTAGGTTTGCTAATCCCCCAAAATTATTTCCTGCTAAAATTTCCCCATTTTTTTTTTACGAGCGAACCACTCAATTTAAATACTTCCCCGGGTTTTCATCGAATTGTTCTATAAAATAAATTAAATTCTTACATTTTCCAGAATTCTTATTTTTTCTTTCTTCTTTTCTCGGCATTTTTGGGCAGCTTTACGGTTCTTCTCGCGTCGACTCTGAAGAATATAATCATTTTCCTCATCACTAGGATGCAACTAAAAATAAAGAAATAAATAAGTAGGTGAGAGAGAATATAAACAAACTTCGCTTTCATTGTATTACATTTGGGGTGCGGTTTCGCCCAGAACTATATATACATGGTCGGAGAAAAGAAACTCCCTATTGAAAATTACTTGTAACTTTTGTTAATATCAGCACATTTGTATGAAAAAAATATATTGTGATCCCTAAAGTGGTAGAATTTCTGTTTTGATTTCAGAATGACAAGTGTCAACCAGAATGACACAGCGCTTGCAACTACATTATTTTCCAGCCTACATTCCCTTTCTCACAAACGAAATGTCGCAAGTCTGCCGCTGCTTTATCCCTATTTCCATGGAAAGTTTTCAGACGAACAACATTCCTTAGTTCCGCCAGTTCTAATTCTTCACGGCTAAGATCCACCAGGCTATGCACATTGTAGCGAACCAGCTTCATTCCCTTCGTATTCCATTTGTGAGACCTAACTTACCCTTGAGCAGCTTCTTCGCATGAACCACTGAACTGTGGAACCAATTCCCAAGAGAATGTTTCTCTGATCACTACAAAGCTTAACCCGTTCAAGTCTAGGGTTAACCGTTATCTTCCCCATATATACTCATGCCTCTTACACTGTAACGCTCTAACTCGAGTGGCTATTGGGCCTTGTACAAAATTAATTTCATTGTAAAAAATATATACATTTAAAAATGCACATAAGAAAACGTATTAATATTAAAGAATTAATATATACCCTTATTTTTTTTTACAGGCTGGGTGGAAATAAACTCCCTATTGAAAATTACTTGTTAATATCACCACGTTTGCATGGAAAAATATATTGCGATCCCTAAGGACAAGAATGACAAGTGTAGGCCAGAATGGCACAGCGCCTGAAACTGCATGAGCGCCCTCAGCTAGCATCCCCATTACGAAGTGTGGCAGTCGGTGGTAATAAGCGCAGAGACGGTGGCGCGGTGTTTATGGAGCTTATCCTTAGCTGATGAGGACAGGATCTATGGTAGAGACCCGCAGAAGTGGTCATCCTTGAACATCTTGATTGAAAGAAAATGCACAAAATGTATAGATATTCTGTCCGGTATTTCAACCATTACACGGTTCAAATAAAACATGAAAATCAACCAATATGGACTACTGGATAGCAGCTCGGATTGAGGAATCGGAGAGCCGAGTTCGAATTCCAGTCGAATCCATTACATTCTCTTACGTGCTAATACCCTTGGGAAAGGGTATAATCCTCTTCTCCCCCCCTCAAACACGGGTAAATAGCAGGACAGACTGGGTTCTATAGCCTTGGCAACTGGTCTACCGCAGAAAGAAATAGCAACCTACTGCGGGGAACAAATCTGCCTTGCCAGTAATGTATCGAAAGATACATGATCGCCTAAGCGTGTATCACGCATGGCACATAACTGAACTGAATTGATAAAGTTATTAATAATTTTAAATAGGGAGTTTCCTTTCACCCACTCTGTATAAATTTATTTAAATTATTAATTTATTATTTAGCAATGCATAAAAATAATATAAAATTGAATATTTTACCAGCTCTGTCATAATGTCCGTAAAACCGAGAGTTTATTGTATTTTAAATACATTCTTAACAACTTCATACAGGTCTTACTTTTGTTAATCATTCTGTTTTTTTTCTTCCATGAGATTTTCAAATAATGACGGATTCCTAAAAAAAAACATTGTGATCCCTAAAGTGGTAGAATTTAATTTCTAATTTCTGTTTTTATTGCAGAATGACAAGTGTAAACCAGAATGGCCCTGCGCCTGAAACTGCAGGAGCGCGCTCAGCCAACATCTCCGTTACGAAGTATGGAAGTTCGCGGTACAAGTACCGAAATGGTGGCGCAGTATTCATAGACCTTGTGCTTCGGGCAATCGTGCATCTGGTGACTCATCAGTAGGGGGAACTATACGCAGTAGAAGTGGTGTTTCTTGGGCAAGATAGCCTGACGGAGTTCAACCCTGTCCAGATTCTCGGTTTGAAGTTTTCCTTCTTCTAAATCTGTTGCTAACCTAGACTATTTTACTTGTGTGTGTGTGTAATGGATCCGAGGAGAATCTCTGATTCTTCTCAATCCGAGCCGATGTCCATTACGTCACTGATTGCCCCCCCCCCTGCTTCAATAGATGCCAAAAAGCATCAGGAATTGTCATTCCAAGCTCATGAGTATGGGATTTGTGGTAGATACCTACAGAAGCGGTCGTCCTTTAACGTTCAGATTGGAAGTCAGTCGAGGATACACCCAGACGACGATTACAAACACTGGTGGACAACGCTGGTGCCTATGTAGAATTGGAACACTCAACACCACTTCCGCCATTTTACTGTTCAAAATAAAACATGTTTTATGATAGTTGACCTATAATAAATAATGTCATTAACAATATTAAATAAGGAGCTTTTCTTTACATCGACCTTGTATAATCTCTACAACAATAATCTAATACCGTCCTGGGTAAGACGATAAACTACATCCAACAGCAAGGCCTCTGATGAGGAGGTTTTGGGGAGCGTGGAACCACCTCTTAATTGCTGGTGTTCCCAGGTCTACCCTGACCCGGGGTAGTAGCACCTGTTAGGATCCCACCTATGGGCAAATAGTTAACACCCAAACATGTGTAAACGTCCTGGGTATGACGATAAACTACATCCAACAGCAAGGCCTCTGATCAGGAGGTTTTGGGGAGCGTGGAACTACCTCTTAATTGCTGGCGTTCCCAGGACCACCCTTACTCGAGGTGGTAGCACCAGTTAGGGTCCCAGCTATGGGCAAATAGTTGAACCTCCCAAACTGGGATCAAAACACCAAAGTGTAAAAATAGGTTTTAATACCAGAAATACTTTGTAAGAGATTATTACCAGCAATGAATTTTTCAAGAAAAACTATTACCATCAATATATTTAAAAAAAAAAAATTACCAGCAGTAAAAATTTTCTTGGCATTAAATAACACATTGATGTTGATATACCGTAAAACAATAATCTAATAGAATTTTATTGTCTGTTATGTGCGTGTCAAGATTTATTGCATATAAAATAGAACTGAGCCACAAGGCCTAAAAGGGTGGGGATGGGTTGAGGCTTGGATTGAGAAATCGGAGAGCGGAGTTCGAATTCCAGTCGCGTTCGTGACGTTCACTTACGCAAAAATATCATCTTCTCTCCCTGGGTTGATGAGCAGGACAGGGTTAGACCTTATAGCCTTGGTCGGTAACCAGTCTACCGCAGAAATCTGCGGGAAAAATCCTCCACCCAATCAGTCATGAATAGAAAGAGACGTGATTGCTCAAATGTGTTTAAATGACTGAATGGGAGTGTCGTCAATCTCCTTCCACCTCACTGAATCCTGTTCTAGTATTTTCTTTTCTCTTCAGTAACCACTCCAACTCCTTATGTCTTAGTGGCTTAAAGAGGAATCATTCGGTATTCAGTCAGCCAGTGCTACTAGAGCGACGCTTTTCTTTACTCCTTGCCTATCAGGCTGCGATCAAAGTGTAGTAGTAGTTCTCATCACTCACTTAAACAAACAAAAATAAATGGGGTTTCTTGGTCCCGGAGATTCCAACCCTGCGTCAGCACCACTCTCATTGCACCAAAGAGGCAAGTCGACGCTATCACGACGTTAACTGCGGGGACTGGGCAATTTTTGAACTTGGCCCATATGCATGCTTGGGATCACTACTTTAAACTGGCCTTGTGCCATATCGCGTCACCAACCGGGGGAGGGGGCGAGTAAAAGCGAAGTGTAGTATCTGTCCTCCTCATCTCTAATAATAATGATAATATTGGCCGTTTTCTTATAAGGAAACATTTGGCATTCATTGACAGCTACCTTCGGTTGAAATTTATAAAAACTTTTTATTCAAACGATTTTTCAGGAAAATAGCTTTCTCAAGTCCAGTAACTGTTATCGTTCTTTCAAATATTGATGGGATTTGCCTTCTTAACCTCTTGTTAGAAATAGCGTGGAATGTCGACCTAGCCCTGATCATTAAATTCCGGCACAAGACCGTCTTGAGAAAAAAAAAACCCAAAATAAAATAATAATAATAATTTGACTGAAAATGGTTCAGATAGACTCATTGAAGGGATCTCTGATGGCGTATGCATTCATTAAAAAAATACAAAAAATTGTACTCACAAGTACAGCTCGAACCTTACGAAAGGCTTTATCAATGTAAAATGTGTGGGATCTTAGCTTTTTTTTGGTGTGTGTTTATGTGTGGTGGGGGGTCGTTGGTTGTTTTATTTTTATTATTTTTGCAAAAATGTCATGATGCCATTTCTGACGTTAGGCTTCTATGCCAAAAAAAATAAAAAATATACAGTGTAACCCGGATATAAGAGAGTTATCGGGACGGGAGAAGAAGTCTCTTATATCCGGATTTCTCTTATATCCGAGTTTGGTCTATTATATATACATTAACACAGGCTCTAATTTGGGACCAGAGAAAATCTCTCTTATATCCGGGTTTCTCTAATATCCGGGTTACACTGTATACATAAATAAATAAATAAATAAAGAAGAAGAAGAAGAAGAAGAAGTAGAAGAAGGAGAAGTTGTTTTACTTGGATATATTAGAATTAATATTAATCCAAGATCTGCACTAATTCTTATTTGACGTGACCTCTCCTTGAAAAATTAAGGTTGGTCTCTTTGACGTAATAAGAGGTTAAACTAAGTTCGTGCACGTTGAAAGAAAACAGGATGTGTGTGCCTTGACCTAAACTGAATGAAGTATTTCTTGAGACGAGAAAATGATGTTCAGTGGGAGTGTGAAATTAAAGCAAAACAACATCTATTGGCATCTGAAGTGTACAAGATTTATAAGGGGGGGTATATTTTCGGAATATCGAGTGTCGCGGTCAGAAAACACTTTCTGATTAATGGCGCTGTTTTCTTTGAGAGTAAATGATTCTCTTATAATTTTCCCTTTTTCTATGTCATTTTCAGGGCGTGGGTAATCACGGCTCTCCAAAACATCCTATCCTTGGCAATGCTTATCTTTTTGCGATCCTTCCCAATCTCAGCTATACAATCCATTTGCACATGCTTATTTGATTACCCAAGCTTTCCCTCTAGTCCCCTTGCCTTCAATATGTCCTGGGTGTGTCAAATTCTCCAAGCCCGCTTTTCTTATTATGTATCCCGGAAAATTTTAATTACCGTATATAATCGAATATCATGCGACTTTTGAAGACCTAATTTTAAAGCTAATTTTAAGGGGGTCGCATCATACACGAGATATTAAATTAGCATATGTATTGCTGGCTCTGGCTACGCCGTTGACCAAACTATGTATCCATTTACTGTAGTCAAATTAGCTTCAAAATTAGGTCTTCAAAAGTCGCATGATATGCGAGTATATACGGTATGTCTTTTTGAGTCTTATCATAAGTATCCTTTTTGCTTCCTTTTTCTTTCAAACTTCTTCGTTGCTCACATTCTGTGTCCATGGTATTCTGAACCACTTTCTATGGAATCACATTTTTGTAACCTCAGGCCTGCTCTTTATCTGTGAGGAAATTATCTCACAGTCACTGCTGTATAGGAGGTTGGATATCAACTTTGATCTCTATTAAAGGTTAAGAAAACGGGAGGATGTTACTATTCAGATATTAAGGCGTATTACTGATATCTATCTATATCTATATATATCTATATATATATATATATATATATATATATATATATATATATATATATGTATGTGTGTGTATTTTGAACAATAAAAAATTAAAATCTTCAGACACACTGGGTTGTATATTAATATTCCTTCGTTTTTATTATTTCATTTAGATTCCTCGACTAGTTTCGGCCAACATGGCCATCATCAGGAGAAAAATAATTTTCTGCTTGCTGGTAGCAGTGAACTACAGAAATGAATGTCTTGATGGAGAAAATGAACTTTTGTCTGTAGTTTTCATTTGTTTATTTATATATTTTTAAATTTTTTATCATGACTTTTGGTCAGTCCTTGTGTGGTCAAACAATCTCTTTTAAGTTGTTATTTGAGATAAGAGCTGGATGGATTCATGCTGCTCTGAATTCCCTTGGTCATTTTGACAATTTTATTGGTTCCTTGAAAGGGGATGTGTCTCTGTTAAGTGTGTGTATTACAGTGTAACCCGGATATAAGAGAGTTGGCGGGACCGGAGAAGAAGTATCTTATATCCGGGTTTCTCTTATATCCGGGTTTGGTCTATTTTGTTTTATTAACACAGGCTCTAATTTGGGACACGATAAAATCTCTCTTATATCCAGGTTTCTCTTATATCCAGGTTTATCTTATATCCGGGTCTCTTATATCCGGGTTACACTGTATTTGGTTCTTAGGGAGTGAGGAGTATGATGTACGTAAGAGTGTAAATTACTATGGGTGTGTGTTATCATTTGGCTCATTAGGGAGTGAGTGAGTATGATGTGTGTAAGTGTGTATATTCGTGTGGGTGTGTGTATAAGTGTGAGGGCTCAACACCTCCGTAAGCATGTCTGTCTTGTGTGGGTAAGAAATGTGGGTAGGTTTTGATTTGTAGGGTTATATATTAAGACTATATTGTTAAATTTATAGTTTAGCCTGGCTGGATAATGCGTTTTTAAACGTTGTATCCACTTATTTTCATGGAACTCTAAAATCTTTCTAATGTTATCTGCTCTGGATTTTTCTATTCTCTCAATTATAGTGAATTTGACATGGGTTTTAAAATCGTGTTTTTCTTGGCGGAAATGTTGTCCTACAGGTAATAATCTTTCTATATATACACAAGTGAACATTGAAGTCAACACTTAGAGGCGACAGGCTGTTTCATGCTAGACACAGTCGTCAGGCCTGACGATTGCGCCTAGCATGAAACAGCCTATCGCCTCTAAGTGTTGACTTCAATGTTCACTTTTATATTTACACACGCTCTATCTCTGATATTCAGCACTTTAGCCCATAAATATAGCACACCTTAAGAGTATATATATATATATATATACTTCAAACGTTATTATAATAGACAATCGTATTTCAAATAGACGTCCCATTTTTATTTATTATACAGCGTGTATTAGGTCCTGTCGGTCTGTGCATTCGGTAAATGTTAGTAAAAAAATACACTCTCCGACAGGTATGGAGCTTGCGTCCTCCTATGATCTGGTGTGCCTTACCGCTCAGCCACGGAATAAGTCACAGCAAGCAGAGTTCTATTTTCCTCTTTTTAAGGAAATATATACTCCTCAGTCAAATTATTTCCTAGAACGCCTCATATTAGTTTAGTTTAGTATACGAAACGTAAACAAAGTATTATTGGATGTATTTTTAATTCGACATTTTATTATTTAAAACTTTATTAGAGTGGACACTTCTTATTTGAAATAGATGCCCCATTTGACTTTACACACACACACACACACAAACACAAACATATATGTATGGGATTAATACAGATATGAAATGTGTCCCTTAGCTGATTGATGTTATATTCAACACCCCGACTCCAGAGTTTCGTAGACGAACTCGTCAGGAGGTATTACAAAATTGTCTGCTGATTTTCTCATTTTTGTTTTTATATTAAGTTTTTAAAATTTGCGCTTTTTTATTGGTATTAGGTTGATTTTTCTTCTTCTTTGTGTGTGTGTGTTTGTGTTTATGTACGCATGTGTATGCGTGTGTACGTCTGTACGTATTTGTAGGTGCACATGTGTAGAGTATCGTGTTTATTTCTTCTTTTCATGTCTCCTTATATTCTCTCCTTGTTCCTTTTCCTTTTTCTTTCTATCTTTCGGTTCAGTGTGTCAAAGATTAGGATGGTAGTAATCAAGAAAGAAAGAAAGAAAGAAAGAAGGAAAGAAGGTGAGAGAAGTTAAGGAAGAAAGAAAGAAAGAAAGATAGGAAGGAAGGAAGGAAGGAAGGAAGGAAGGAAGAGGGCGAGAGAAGTCGAGAAAGAAAGAAAGAGGATGAGAGAAGTCAAGGAAGTAAGAAAAAAAGATAGAGGGCGAGAGGAGTCAAGAAAGAGAGCGAGAGAAGTCAAGAAAAAAGAAAGAAAGAAAGAGGGCGAGAGAAGCCAAGAAAGAAAGAAAGAAAGAAAGAAAGAGGGTGAGAGAGTTTGAGGAAGATAGAAAGAAAGAAAGAGGGCGATAGAAGTCAAGGTAGGAGTCAAGGAAGAAAGAAAGAGGGCGAGAGTTGTCAAAAAAGAAAGACAGAAAGAAAGAGGACGAGAGAAGTCAAGGAAGAAATAAATAAAGAAAGAAAGAAAGAAAGAAAGATGATGAGAGAAGTTAAGAAAGAAAGAGGATTAGAGAAGTCAAGAAAGAAAGAGGGCAAGACAAGTAAAGAAAGAAAGAAAGAAAGAAAGAGAGCGGGAGAAGTAAAGAAAGAAAGAAAGAAAGCCAGAGAAGTCGAGGAAGAAAGAAAGAAAGAAAGAAAGAAAGAAAGAAAGAAAGAGAACGCGAGAAGTCAACAAAGAAAGAAGACGGGAGAATGCTGAGGTAAAAAACAACTACTTTGAAGAGAAAAGATCAAAGGCAATATAAATGAACTTCGTTGTTATATAAAAATGCTTTTCTCACTCGTTTATATTAACGTTTCTATTGTAAGCTTAACAGCGGTTGCGGGAAGAAAAACTATCCAGTCGTTCCACATATTATTTTCTTTGTGACATTTCATGGTTCAATTCATTCCTCCTTTTGTATACATTTAGCAACCTCACTTGTCTATTGGATTAATTTTATGTTACGTCACTGTGTCTTTATCCAATCACAAAGTTCTTCCCCACAAAGAGTAAGTGCCGGCAACGTAACAGTTATTGGACTGGAAAAATGCAACCGGTGGAACGAGTTCAAATTCCAGCCTCATCTGCAGCGTTCAGTTTTGCACTTGGGAAAAGTATTTTTAAAAATCAATTCATCCAAAGCAAGGGAATAAAGCCACTGAGATGGGTTATTGAGTGTGATAGAATATGAAAGAAAAATAAAAACATTATTAAGGAGAAATAACAAAAGAAGAGGAATTAAGACGACAGAAAATAGCGATTGACGTTGCATTTAAATTTTTGAAGATCAAAGTTGACTGGAAAGCAAAATGTCGGAAATGAGTTCCACAAGCGGGAAATGCGAGAAAAGAAACTCTTATCATAGAACTTACGGTTACATCTGGCCATTTTAACTTTAAAAAGATGTGACCTAACTGCCAGTTTAGGATTGCGCTTAAGATCTTAGTCTAGATATCAAAGGGGAAAACCCGCCAAAAAAATTAGCATGAAAATATTTATACATAAAAAGGCACAGGGAAGCTACATTGCGGCGGTGAATGCATTTCGTCACCACCCACCAGAAAGGGTTTAAGTAGCAGGGTAGACAGATTTAAGTGACAGCTGGTTTAAGAAAAGTATGTTGTAAATGGGAAAACATGGAGAGGGTAACGGGGGATCCATTTCACTATATTTCCTAAATAGTTATGACATTTCAAGGAATTTGTGCAGAAACATAATTCGACTTGAGATTTTAATGATTTTAAAGATCGAGATTTTAATGATTCTGCTAATGATTTAATTGAGCTTTTAATGATTCTGTTAATAATTTAGTTGAGATTTTAATGATTCGGCTAATGATTTAATTGTGCTTTTAATGATTCTGCTAATGATTTAATTGAGATTTTAATGATTTTGCTAATGATTTAATTGAGATTTTAATGATTCTGCTAATAATTTAGTTGAGATTTTAATGATTCTGCTAATGATTTAATTGAGCTTTTAATGATTCTGCTAATGATTTAATTGATCTTTTAATGATTTTGCTAATGATTTAATCGTGATTTTAATGATTCTGCTAATGATTTATTGAGCTTTTAATGATTCTGTTAATTATTCAATTGAGTTTTTAATATTACAACTGTGATGAACCATGATTGAAGGAATCTGCGGCGAGCCCTGATTCGTTATGTACTGAAGGACGATAGCATAACTGAATTAAATTTAATTAATGGCGTATGAGGTGTGAGTGTGATGACAGTGCGGCAACAATTTTCCAAGTAGTGAAGGCCCTGAAAATCAGCATTGAAAACCCCGACTTTTATCCCACAAGGGCGAGAAATATTCATCTCTTTCGAGGCAAGATTAAATTACAGCTTAGTCAAAGCAAAAAATATAATGTATTTATTGTGGATCGAACCCATATTAGTATGAATAGTCTATGCTCGAGAAATACAAATTTTGACACAGTTTAGAGAGATTCAATTAAGACGATACGCCGTAATTTGGGCTTGTGCCAGACTACGCTTAAACGCCTCGCCTTGGGGTAATGGTTAGCGTGCATTTCTAGCGGAACGTTACTGCAGTTTTATTAAGTTGATCATCATTGAGTGCGCTACATTTGTGTCTTTGAGTCAAACCTAGGTAAGTTTATGGCAATCGATCACTAATATAATCACGTGACCTTTAACACATTAGGCTTATAGGCACACCGTATGTACTGCAAACATAGCAGGTGTGTCCAGAGTAATTTAGCCTTACAGGGTCTATCCTTCTTCAGAATGGTTTGGAATTCAAAGGCAATCTTTCGAAAATGGTAAATAAATTAAAAAGAAACACCTACCAAATCGTAAACGATAAATATATAAATAAAAATAAAATAAACATTTTGAAAAAATACCACCCGTAAAAGCAATATATCCATTTATTTCAACTAAAGTGGCGGCATGGTGAATAGCGACACGGATTGAGTAATCGGAGAGCCGAGTTCGAATTCCAGTCGATTTATTTACATTCACTTACGTACTAATTCCTATCTATGGGCAAATAGCATGACAGACTGGGTCCTATAGCCTTGGTTGGCAACCAGTCTAAGAGAAGGAAAACTCTGAATTCAACCCATCTCCTGACTTGTAGGTCCTCTGTCTCTTTCGGCAATGTCTAGATGGTAATTTCAAAAAAGAAATCCACCTCTGAGAGGAGGAACGGATCAACGTCAACATCCCCCGGGGCAAAATGAACCGGCAAGCCATTGCATTATTCTGTCTTGAATTTCATTATGAACCACAAATGTGAGACGGAGGGGAGGGCTGACCACAGCGGCGCAAAATTCGATAACTGAATGAAATGAATGATAAATATCAGTAAAGTTTATTTTCTGTCTTTTAGATCCCCGCATCTTTGAAAAGAAAGTTTGATTTCTTGATCGAATCATTTCTGAGATGAGGTATTATGTACAGTATCTCAAAGACACATAGCACAGTGGATAAAGGCGTTAGTTAGATCCAGTGACAGGACCCTAAGATTGTGAGTTGAATACCTGGTTAAGGCGGTGGAGAACTTGGAGATGGGAATTAACAGGAGATAACTGATAACTGACATCCATCAGACATGGCAAATGGAACTAGAACAGTCTACCCTAGTGAGCGAAATAAAGGGTTCAGTTCGACATTCCAACCACCTGAAGAAGGCCAGAGCGTACAACGGCCGAAACGTTGTAATAAATATGGCGACAAAGGTGAGGACAATAGTCCGGATAATGTAAATAGTGAACCTCCAACTTATTTGTTAAAAGATGTTTCAATTTTACTTGCGTAACGGAAGACCGACCGTAGCTGGGATCAGACATTGTAACTTCCACGATCCTTTCGTTAACTGCATGTAGCATGTGTTTCGCCAGGGCGATATATGGTTCTCAGTTCAAAGTTGTCCTTCTCCTAGACTGGTTAACAACCAAAGCTGAAGAGCCCGGTCTGCACTAAATATTTAGCTCATAGCTGAGGAGAGAAAGGATGGATTGATACCTTTCTCGAGAGTTTTAATGTAACGAAAACTCGGCTAGAATTCGAACTCGGCTCTCCGATTTCTCGTTACCAGCCACTACCCATTGCATCACCTGCACAAAATAGTGTGGGGGTGGGGGATAAAAATAGTCGAAAGAAATTGTCGCATCTTGAACGCTATTTTTTTCATTTTATTTCGTGGCTCATGACGGGTTGGTTGATTTTACAACATGCTAACTCTTGTTGAGTTATTTTTTGTTGGATTTTATTTGAAGCACACAGTGAGGATCGTAATCACTACTAACTAATGGTCAGTCAGAATAGCCACGCTAACCACTGCAATACGGCGATGAGGATATATATAGAGGCTCAAGATACAAATCTCGTTAAAGAAAATTTACATACGATGTAAGAGAAATACATCAGTGTTGGAATGTAGAACTCGTTTGAAACGCTAAAATGTATTATACATGGTGCGTTAATTCTCAATTTCCAGTGATGACCAGCAGAAGTCTTGTAGTAATATGGAGACATGAAACAATAAGAATAATAATAATAATATTTGTTTTCAAAATTGCTCAGTGGAAAAAGTTAAGATGCCCTTTCTGACCTTAGCTCTCTAGACGGGACACCAGAAATCAAAAGAAGTAATAATAATAATAATAATAATCATAATAATCATAATAATAATAATAAAAACTTAGAAAAGAAAGCAAAAGCAAATGCAACCGACCAGATACAGAAACGATGGCAAGATAAACCTCTTCACCGTCAATATTCTGCTCGTACGAAACAAGCTGATGGAAACAAATCTTCTGCCCATCCTTGACTAGGTGGGGCAGGGTTAAAAGCTGAAACCAAAGGTTTTAGTCTTGCGGCACAGGACCCATGCTTGCTAACTAGAAATTATCAAGCACATATACTGAAAAATTGTGTTGGCCCCAAATTCAAATTCTGCGATAAATATCCAGAAGTAATTGACCATTTTTTTAAAGCGTTTCACCCCAGGCAAGGCGGGAAGCCACTAGCACGCAAGGGGTTACAGAGAGTTGGAGCTAGAGCAAATAGCAGTGATGGAGGTAAGGATAGGGAATAGATCAAGGCATCTGGAGACGTCGATTGACATTACATTTGAATAGTTGGAGATTATAGCTATCAGGGAAACAAGAAAAGGGAAGGGAGTTCCACAGGCGAGAAGTGCGAGACATTAGCTATTGGAGTAGAAGAGACGGCTACATTTAACAGTTTCGACAGTGAAAGGGTGTGAGCGAGATGCCAGCCTAGTTGAACGCTTAAATTCATGAAGTCTGGGAACCAGCGAAAGCAGCTCATCGGAGCAGTTACCGTGAAAGTATTTGTAAAAATGACAGAGTTGACGGCACGTCTGTGAGAGAGCGACTGCAGACGATATGTATCAGGTTGCACTGTGTTGGCATCCACTGAATATAAAACCCGGCATGACAGAGTGGGCCAATATCTGCATTGGAAAATCTGCAACTTTTACGGAAAGGAAGCTGCAAGAAATTGGTATGAACACCACCCAGACTCGGTTACAGATATAGGACGTATAGCAATTTTATAGGATTTTACAATACACGCAGACAGAACAATCAAAGTTAATCTCTCAGACATCGTGCTCAAAGTCCGCAATAACAAAAATGTTCGTTCTTAATGACATGGCAGTCCCTGCAGACTACAATGTATCTTTGAAGATCTTCAAAAAGCTATCAAGATACAAGGACCTTGAAATAGAAATCTAAAAAATGTGGCACATGGGAACATCAATCTCTGTTGTAGTTGTGTCCCTCGGAATGATTGGAAAAATTTACATTAGACTCATTGTAGGGATTCCTGGTAGCCTATGCCTTCAAGAAATACAAAAAATTGTCCTCACGAATACAGCTCACACGTTACGAAGGGCTTCATCTATGTAAAATATGTGTTTTGGTTTTTTAATTGCTCAGTGGAAAATATCATGATGCCATTTCTGACTTTAGATCTTTGGTTGGGACCCGTAGAGAAATTAGTACACACCAGAAATCAAAGGAAATATAATAATAATGATAATAATAATAATAATAATAATAATAATAATAATAATAATAATAATAATAATTTTCTCTCATAGACAAGGCCACACCGTCAGGCAAAAACATTTCAACAAAGAATTTTCAAAGTATAAATATATGGAAGTAGAAATTGTATGTAGCATTTGACTTACAACTACTATTCCAGTAATAATAGGAACACCAGGAATGATTAAAAAAAAGTACTGATACAGCCATTAAGAAAATCTCAGGCAAATAAAACCAAAAACAAACATGGGCTAAGGATCACCGTTCGCACACTCAGAAAAAAACTCTCTCAACGTAAGAGGCTCAACAACACTTTTGAGAGACTTTCTTTTAGCCTAGGTCTCAGGGAAAATTCATGGTAAAGGACGGCTTTAAAGGGCAAATAGGGAAAACTAGAAACAACAACAACAACAACAATAATAATAATAATAATAATAATAATAATAATAATAATAATAATAATAATAATAATAAAACAAACAAACATACTGAAAACAAAATGTGTGTAGATCCCAAATGTAGATTCTGTAACGGATATCTAGAAACAATTGTCCATCTTGTGTCAGGTTTCACGGTATGAGCATTCACCAAATATAAAATTCGGCATGACAGGATGGGCTAATATCTGAACAGGAAGATCTGCAACTTTTATCGATATAAAATGTGTATCTATTTGTAGTTCTTTTGAATAAATTTGTAGTCTTTTTTATGCACAAGTGTGCAGTGGAAAATGTGATGATGTCATTCCTGGGCTTAGGTCTCTGGTTGGGACCCGAGAAAAAAACCAAGTATGCAACAAAAATGAAGCGAAATAATAATAATAATAATAATAATAATAATAATAATAATAATAATAATAATAATAAAGCCAACCGCCCAGACATTGTTATTAAAGACTACAAATAAAATAAGTGCCTCCTTATTGATATGCCAGTCCCTGTAGACTGCAATGTATCTTTGAAGAAATTCGAATAGCTGTCAAAATACAAGGACCTTGAAATAGAAATCTAAAAAATGTGGCACATGGGAACATCAACAATCCCTGTTGTATTTGGAGCCCTTGGACTGGTTGGAAAAGATTCCAGTAGACTAATTGAAGGGATTCCTGGAAGCCCATGCCTCAAAGAAATACAAAAAAATGTTGTCACAAGTACAGCCCACACTTTACGAAGGGCTTTATCTATGTAATTTTTTTTTGTCAGTGGAAAGTGTCATGAGGCCATTTCTAACCTTTGGTCTCTGAGCGGGACCCGGAAAGAAATGTGTACACACCAGAAATCAAAGGAAATAATAATAATAATAATAATAATAATAATAATAATAATAATAATGATAATAATAATAATAAAAGTGGCACATGAAGACATCAATAATTTCAGTTGTTGTTGGGATCCTCGGTTTGACTGGAAAAGGTAACGATAGACACATTGAGGGGATCCCTGATGGCTCCTACCTTAAAGGAATACAACAAATTATCCTTACAACTACAGTTCACACCTTACAAAGGTATTTATCTAATTAATTTGTGTGTGATCTTAAGTTGCTTTATTTATTTATTTATTCCTAAAATGTTCAGTGGAAAATATCATGATGCCATTTCTAATCTTTGGGCTTTTTGTTGGGGCCCGGAAATAACTGAGGGAATCTCTTCGATTAATTTACCCAAAATAATGTAAAGTTACTTATTGCAAATATTAATTTACCTCAACATATAATAAAAAGAAAAATCTGTTTTTGGCTTGTTTATCAGGATGAGCGCGAACGCTAACCCGATACTTTAAAATAGCGCCCCCGAGTTACCCACATTTGGGGCGATTGCAAAGGTCAACCCAACCGGAATGCAATGGAAGGGCCTCGCTCTGGGAGAATTTGGTGTGAATTTTAGGAGATAAAAATTCTTTTTATTTTGAGTTGAATTAACAGAAGAGACCAGAAATAAGAGTACACACCAGAAAGCAAAGAAAATAATAATGATAATAATAATAATAATAATAATAATAATAATGATAAAGATGATGATGATGATAATGATGATGATGATAATAATAATGATAATGATGATAATAATAATGATGATGGTGATAATAATAATAATAATACTGATGATGATAATAATAATGATGATAATGATGATGATAATAATAATAATATTAATAATAATAATGATAATAATAATAATAATATTAATAATAATAATATTAATAATAATAATGATAATAATAATAATAATATTAATAATAATAATAATAATAATATTAATAATAATAATAATAATAATAATAATAATAATAATAATATTAATAATAATAATAATAATAATAATAATAATAATAATAATGATAAACAAAAACTTATAAAAGAAAGCAAAAGCAAATGCAATAGACCAAATACAGAAACGATGGCAAGATAAACCTCTTCACGGTCAATACCAAACAAGCTGATGGAAACATCCCCTACCCATCCTGGACTAGGTGGGACAGGGTTAAAAGCTGAAACCAAAGGTTTTATTCTTGCTGCACAGGACCCATGCTTGCTAACTAGAAATTACCTAGCACATATACTGAAAAATTGTGTTAGCCCCCCAAATTGATGATGATGATGAGGAGGAGGATTAGGACGGTGATGATGATGATGAGAATAATAATAATAATAATAATAATAATAATCCGTTAAATCGAAAATTATTTTTTCTTTATTTACCTGAGACTGAGAGTCTGCTCTAAAGGGCGACGATGATGATGATGATGAAGATGTTCCCGTAAAAGCGTTATCACCTTCGGGCATTACAGAAGAATCTGGTAGTAGAAAGTCTTTGCCAATTTCCAGTGCTACACTAGCACAAACATGATTGCCTTCTCCTGAATCGCAATGAATTTGTTGTTGATGATGCCGAGGAGCCATTCGTTTAAAAATATGCATTGGGATATGAACGGGTAGAAAAAGAAAGGAAGCTGGGATAGCGAGGGATAGCGAGCGAGAACGGGCGAGGATAAACGAGCAGACGAAAATAGGTTATGAAGACAGCTGTTGTTCTCAGTTCCTTCCACACTTACTTCTCTGTAGAATAAATAGATACAGTTTCTTTCTTTTTTAAATAGTAACCGTCACTTCCTTTGTGATATGTTTCAATAATCTTTTTAAAATTTATTTTGTGTTTACTACTCAGAATGTCTTTTTATCACTCCGTCCACAAAACTGTGCTCCGTGTTGGGCTCCTACCAAAGCATATATTAAACATGATCAAATGCACAAAAATAAAGATTTCCCATGTTACTATAATTTGACGGGAATTCCCCAGATCTCATTTGACGAATCAAAATTCGTTTTAGTTCCGCTAAAATAAGTAAAGGAAAGCAAACGTTAGTCAATTACTGCTACTGCTACTAACACGTAGAAAAACACCACACCTCATTTAAGTGTGCCTCCAGTTGAAAATCTGACCCACTGATTTATAAAAGCAAATTAATTTTGCGTCAGCATAACTCATTTTAAACGAAGCGAAACGGAGCAAATATTAAATCTAGTTACCTCCAAAATCTATAAAAAAAAAAAATGAGAATAATATGAAAAAATATCCCAAACTTAATAAAAACTAAGTTTTATCTTCACCATTTTGGGGTTATCATTAAGAGGAGAAAAAGACCAAAGAATTTCTGATCATTACATTTTAAATTGAATATTCTAGTCCGTTTAAGAACATTTAAAATTTTCGTCAATTTTTTTTGGTGGGGGTGAGCAAATGACTATATTAATATAGTAAATTTTAGCGTCGAAAACTTTTTGAGTGAAAAACACATTGATTTGGAAATTCTTGCAAAAATCAAAT
This sequence comes from Acanthosepion esculentum, assembly GCA_964036315.1. Classification (NCBI taxonomy): domain Eukaryota; kingdom Metazoa; phylum Mollusca; class Cephalopoda; order Sepiida; family Sepiidae; genus Acanthosepion; species Acanthosepion esculentum. Next base: position 68,961,953 of record OZ038512.1, read on the forward strand.
AACTCTCGGATTTTAATGAAACTTTTAGGACTTATTCAAAAATGAATGAAATTATTTTAGAAATGTTTCCTATTCAGAAGATTTTGGTAAATATATATTTTTTTTATCTGTCTATATTTCTGAGATGAGGTATTACGTACACTATTTACATTATTCGGACTATTGTCCTCATCTTTGTCGCCATATTTATTACAACGTTTCAGCCGTTGTACGCTCCGGCTTTCTTCAGGTGGTTGGAATGTCGAACCGAACATTTTTGCTGTTATCACATTATGTTTTTACCAGAGCTCATATCGTAATTTTTGTTGTTATTATCGCTTTTCTCTGGCACTCCTTATTACTGGTTCCCATATTGTATACATTTCTATGCTTGGTCGGCTCAGGGGATTTTTGTGGCCTAGCATATGTGCTGATTCCTTAAGTTTACGAACTTTTTCATAGTGTTCTTTGTCTATGGTCTCAACCTGATCCCACAGCAAAAATTGCAGTATGAGCACCCGGGAAAAATTCTTGCTGATGACATTAGGTTTATAATACCCAGAAATTCATACACAGATGTCCTCAAGAACACATGGCACAGGGAATAAAGGCCTTAGTTAGATCCAGGACCCAAAGAGTGTGAGTTCAATACCTGGTTAAGGCGGTGGAGAACTTGGAGAGGGGAATTAACCTGAGGTAATTGATAACTGACATCCATTAGACATGGCACGTGGAACTAGAACAGTCTACCCCAGTGATCGAAATAAAGGGTTTGATTCGACATTCCTGCCACCTGAAGAAGGCCGGAGCGTACAGCAGCTGAAACGTTGTAATAAATATGGCGACAAAGATAAGGACAATAGTCCGAATAATGTAAATAGTATATATATTTTTTTACATTTGCTAGCTACCACTTTCTTGATTTAAATGAATTTCGAGAAATTCATTTTTGTGGGGCTTACGTTTAATGTTTATATTAATTTAACCAGAATTCCTCAGAGAATTACCATCATAAATTTCTTTTTGTAAAATAGCACCTCCAGAAAATAGCACCCCCGAAAAATAAAAAATGCAATAAAACTAAGCGATTTTCAATTAGAAAAAATTTATTTGCTTTTATGAATAAGATATATTATCGACATTTTGTCTAAAGAATTTTTTTTCCACGAACAATGAATTTTTGCAAAAAAATGCTTTCATTTAAAAAAAAAATTGAATTATAATAATTTATAAAGGTTTAATTCTTTTAAAATTCTGTATTAACTTGCATCGTTTAAATAATATTGTTATTAAGACAAAACTCAAAACTATACTTACTAATCATAAGTGGAAAAGCTTCCTACGAAAGATATATATATATATATATATATATATATATATATAAGAGAGAAAGAGAGAGAAAGAGAGAGAGAGAGAGAGAGAGAGAGAGAGAGAGAGAGAGAGAGAGAGAGAGAGAATTGCATTTTTTTAACATGGAGGTAAATATTTTATGAACTCTATTGACAGCCTGTCAGCTCTGTTGACTGTCGTAAATTTAACTCATTTTTTCTACGAGGGACATATCTGTAAAAATTACTTGAGGAATATAACATGAGCACATTTTTATATAATTTTAACTATCCAGTAATGATAAAAATTTATGAAAATATTCTCTGTAATGTAATGTTTTTTTGAATTTTAGCTACATTGGCTTTAAATTTACTATTGTTACCATTCTTATTTCCCGGTAATGTTGTGTATGGACGTCCATATTTACAAAAAATTGGCATGTTTATACGTACACAATAAAATTCAAAATTCTTTTAAAAATGCTGGGGGTAGCTGAATTGTAGTAGGCTTTTCCATTTGTGTATAGTAAATATACATATTTTTTTTTTACTTAATAACAATATCGCCTAACCGGTATAAATTAATACATAATTTTAAAAGATTTAAAACTTTATAAATAAATTATTGTATTAAAAAAATGAAAACAATTCTCGTAAAACTTAATTATTCGTTGAAAATAGTGTCGATAATATATCTTATTCATTAAAGTAATTAAAAGTTTTTTTAATTAAATAATATCTTGGTTTTATTGAATTCAGAGCAGATTTTTGGTAACTGGGAGTCTTATTTGGCAAAAAACAAAAACAAAAAAAACAAACAAAAAAAAAACTGATGATTTAAATTCTCCAAAGAGTTTTGCGTTGAACTAATATACACAATAAGCTGTACAAATATGAATTTTTCGAAATTTCATTAAAATACAAGTGAAAATACAGGCGGTAAGAGATTAAAAAAATATTTTTACCAAAATTTTGTAAAGCAGAAATAATTATATAATAATTTCATTCATTTCTAAATAAATCCTGAAATTTTCATTAAAATTCAACAATTATTGGATTTTTTTTTCAAGAATTTCAAAATCAGTGTTTTTTTTCCCTTTGGTCTTTTCTCTTAATAACTCAAATATTTTGACAATAAAACTTTATTTTTGTTAAGTTTAGGACATTTTTTTCATCATCTGTGTTCATTTTTTAGCGAATCTTTGGAGGTAACTATTTTTTTTTTTTTAAGCTTTTCACCCCAAGCAAGGGGTTACAGAAGGTTTGGAGGAAGATCAGATAGGAGTGGTAAAGGAGAGGATGTGGAGAAAGATAGTGGATCGATCAAGGCAAGGGGGTTACAGAAGATTTGGAGCGAGAGCAGATAGGAATGAAAGGTGAAAGGATGTGGAGAAGGGAAGTGGATAGATCAAGGCAACTGGAGATGTCGATTGACGTTAAACTTAAATAGTTGGAGATTATATTTGTCAGGGAAACAGGAATAAGGAAGGGAGTTCCACAGGCGAGATGTGCGAGACATGAAGCTATTGGAGTAGAAGAGACGTCTACATCTAACAGTTTCAACGGTGAAGAGGTGGGAACGGGATGCCAGCCTCGTAGGACGTTTAAATTCATGAGGCCTGGGAACCAGCGAAAGCAATTCCTCGGAGCAATTACCGTGAAAGCATTTGTAAAAAAGACAGAGCGAGGCAACGTCGCGTCTGTGAGAGAGCGACTGCAGACGAGATGACAGATCAGGGCCAATTACATTGCATATCCGTCTCTGGATCTTATCAAGAACCCTGAGGCAAACAGCAGGGGCTCCAGACCATATATGGCAGCAATACTCCATGCAAGGGCGAATGGTTGATTTATAGATTTGGAGGATCGATTCCGGGGAGAAAAATTTCCTGGCTCTGCACAGGGAGACAACTTTCCTTGCGGTGGATGAAGCAATTGTTATATTTATATAAAAATCAAGTTTTTCGCTTGCTTTCAGAATAATCGATTCTCACTATTCCTCTCTGATTTTCCCCGTTTTCGTTGGTGGTCAATATTCTGTTGTTTGCGTTTGAATCAATTTAAAAAAACAGGAAGACGCGTGCTGGTTTTTGTAAGCAAACAAACAGAGCAAAACAATCTGTCTCTAGAACTTTCGAAAAAATTGTTTGCCTTTAAAATTTGTACAATATTTATGCAGTGTACATATCTAAATACAGACGTACAGTAGAGTAATGGATAGCGAATCGGATATAGAAATTGATGGGCAGAGTTCGAATTCCCTTCACCCTTCCCCCCAAATACGGGTAAATAGCAGAACAGATTGGGTCCTACAGCTTTGGTTGGCAACTAGTTTAAGAGAAGGAACAGCCTGAATTTAAATCAGCTTGTTACCTTGTAGTTTCTTTCCTCTTCAGGTAAATATTAGAAGAAGGTAACTGCAAAAGAAAAACAACAATAATACAAAACAAAAACAAAACAGAATGATGCGTCCTGATTTTCCGAAGCAAACAAACAGACCAAACCAATCTTTCTGTCTCTGGAACTTCCAAAAACATTTCTCTTTAAAATGTACAATGTGCAATATGCATAATGTACAATATGCAGTGTACATATCTAAACACAGAAGCACAGTAGAGTAATGGATAGCGAATCGGATATAGAAATTGGAGGACAGAGTTCGAATTCCATTCACCCTTCCCCCCAAATACGGGTAAATAACCGAACAGATTTGGGTCCTACAGCCTTGGTTGGCAACTAGTTTAGGAACAGCAAAATATCGTTTGCTCTTTTCTCATAATAATAACAAAGATTTTGACGATAAAACTTTTTTTTATTAAGTTTGGACATTTTTTCATCATGTATGCCCATTTTTGAGCGAATCTTTGAAAGCACCGACATATATGTAAATTATAATTTCATTCATACTATATCAACATATATTGAGATAAAATATAATATTTCGGTATCTGGATGTTCATGAAGTAATAAAAAATATTTTGTCGATTTTATGATTCAGATGAAAGAAATTAAGCATAATTAAGAAAAGAAAACATTGTATAAAGAAAAAGAAAGTTCCTCTCGGATGAAGCAATCTTTTTTCAATAAGATAAAAATGTTTTATACATTTTGAATTCGTCTCTCCTGGCTTTAAGAAGAATCTATTTGCAATTTAAGTTGACGTCTTGCTTAATTCTAGAGACTTCTTAGAGACAATTATCGCGATAAAAGAGAAAATGATTGAGGTGGTGGAGACAGTAATTCTTTAGCAGAGTTTACAATGACGCATATTATCTTGAAGGAAAGCAATTTTGTATATTGGACTCTGAAGTTGTAATAGATATAAAAATATTTTTATCAAGATTTTCTGAAAACATTTTTAAAATAATTTAATTAGTTTGTGAATAAGTCACGAAAGTTTCATTAAAATCCGACAATTATTTGATTTTTGCAAGAATTTTCAAATCAATGTGTTTTTCATTGCAAAATGATACAAAAATTTTCCATAATTTATGGTCACCCGCTGACGCAAAAAAAAAAAATATATCTAAAATTTTGAAGATTTAAAAAAAATATAATTTAATACTAACCCCCCCCCCCCAAGCTTTTGATGATAAAACCTTGTTTTTTTTTTAAAGTTTAGGGCCTTTTTAATCATGTATGTTCATTTTTTAGCGAATTAAAATTTAAAAAAATGTTATTTAAAAATCACTTAATACGTGGCAATGTTAATATTTCAAACATTAAGCATGTCAAGTTTTCAGAGGCTTATTAAAAAGCCACATTGTTATATACCGTACCTATGAACACTAATGTGTATGTCCCAATCCTCATAAATACGTTGGACACAATTTAAGTGGGGATAATATGCTGTCTAAGTAGTCCACCACTAGAAGTGGTTTACCTACTTCACGCCGCTGGCGAGTATTGTATTTTGTTGATGTTATAAAGATTACCATTTCATTTCAAGTCTCCGTTTTGGTTATTCCTTGTTCAGTAACCCGTTCTAGGTTACAACACACATAAAAAGAGGACTTTCGTTGCTAGATTGTTCAGAATATAAGGAATTAAAAAAAGGTATTTTGTCGTTTTATGAATAGAAAAAATACCGAAACTCTTGGAAAATTTATGACGCCAGTCATAATCACGGGAAAATCATCACTATCACAAACATGATTACCTTCTCCTGAATCGCAATGAATTTGTTGTTGATGATTCCGAGGAGCCATTCGTTTAAGAATAGGCATTGTGCTATGAACGGGTAGAAAAAGAAAGGAAGCTGGGATAGCGAGCGAGAATAAACGAGCAGACGAAAGTAGGTTATGAAGACAGCTGTTGTTCTCAGTTCCTTCCACACTTACTTCTCTGTAGAATAAATAGATACAGTTTCTTCCTTTTTTAACTAGTAACCGTCACTTACTTTGTCATATGTTAATCTTTTTTCCAAAAATTGCTCATTTTTGGAAAAAGATCATTTTACGATCTTGGCTGATCGCAAAATTTAGTTAATAAAGGTCGTAGAAACCAATCAATTTCCAGGCAGGCCGAGCAATTTATGCCAGTCACTAGAGATAAACTATTTTTATAAGAAAAAAGTGTTTTTAAGTCAAAGATTTTAAAGTACCGAATTTTCCCAATTTATCGTCCAAATTTAAATTAACTGATAAACTTTATCAGTAATACACTTTAGTAAACCTGATAATTAATGTGACATAAAAAAAGGAAACTGTAAAATCTTTTAATATTCATAAATTTATCCCATCACCTTTATTCCTTCACTACGGAAGGAAATCAAGCCCATTGAGAGCATTTTGTTTTCATAGTTGGAAAGAAACTCCAACTAAAGTCATCCCAATTGAATGCATCTATTTTGTTGGGGATACGCAGAATGAACTAAGATTTTTGCTTGAGTGTTAGAATATATCAGAAGCATTTTTCGTCAGGTTGCGTGGTCTTTTCATGCATCCACAACAATTAATAATTCGCAATATAAAACAAGACAAAACATGTATGCAATTCAAACAAACAAATGCATTTATATACAATTCAAATATTATTTACAAAATGTTATTGCAAGGTATTATATGTCTTATGTTTGTTAGTGGACGAAGATTTTGTTTGCTTTTTGGTGCCTTGGTGTATTTGTATTACAGTCTATAAGAACTCGTAATTAGTGTTTAAACAGCGTTATTTATGTCCGTATTGTTTTTGTAATGTTTAGAATTGAGTCATCAGAAGTAGTCTACCCTTAACCGTAGGTATGTAATATGTTCGATAATAGTATTTACTTAAATTGTAGTGAGTGTTGATGATTCCCTTTAGATAAGTAAAGTCTTGCAAGTTTGAAGTTCTTTGTATTCACAGAGTAATCTTCGAGTCGAGTTTGTGGGTGAGTCAGTTGTAGTTTTTCGCGCGGGAAAATTATAATCGCAAGTTACGTGGATTAGATTAACGCTTCTATGTGTTCGCTGGACTGACTGATTTGGTCAGTTGGAAATCTTCCTTATATAAGGTTTTAGATGTCAGAATCGGCTCAAGTAAGTTTTGGCGCAATTTAACTGCCTCACGTGGAGTTTTTGAATTATCACGTTGCGAGCCAATAGAATTCGCTGCTTAGCACAATAAGGTTTTTGCTTGGTTAAGTTGATTCACGTAGGCGTGTAAAATGGAATGTTTCTGTTGCTAGGGGTGATAAGGTAAATGGACGAGTCCACAATTTCATTGTACAGGATACTGCTGGAATATCAAAAGGGACTTAAATAACATTGAACATGACAGACAATCAAGAAAGAGAAAATTTTTACCATAATTCTTATGTTCACGAAGATTTTATTTCTGCTGTTAGTTTATTAAATGATGTGATGAAAATACTTTTTGGTCTTGGTATTGTAGTGGAATCGTCAATGAATTTATGTAATAATCAATGAATACACAGGTTTTAATCAAGAGGCCCGGTAATTTACGTGTTACTTTTTTCCACAAACAATTTTTAAAAGAGAAGTCGTTCAAAATCATGCAACACCAAAACAAGAACAAATAATAAGAACACAATTTACTGAACGAGAAAACAACTTGAATAATTATTATACATATTATATACAAGTTTGTAATTTATAATAGTTTGTTCGTATCAGGTCTGTCGCAGTTAGCTCCTCCTCATTTCCTTAACCCTTCAACAGGGGTCTCGCTCTCCCGGGAGTATAAATACTGGCTGACCTTTCGCCTCTTTCTCTTTTCCACGGCTTCGCACACGTGCGGCCAAACTGCCTCTCCTTGGGCCGCAACCTCGCGCGTGAGGCGAGGTAGAAAAAAACTTTCTCTTTTTCACTTACACCACTATGTGATCCTCTCACACAAGCAGCGTTTCCCATATTCTGTGAACACGCTTACGCGTTCGTACGGACACTCAACACTCACACAACTTTCCATACAACACTGTAACATTTTATTCATGTCTTCAATGTATTTGTAATTCGTGTATTAATCTATTTGTTATTAATATATATTTGTTTGCATACATGTATATCGGTCTCGTTCGTTTTCTTTTGCCTTCTTTGGACTCCATTAAAGTCCAACATTCTTATGTAGCTGGACCGGCCAGCGGAAGTCTTAACCTAGAGATATCCTCTCATTCTCTTCACATCAACACACTTCACCCCCACCGCACGGTCGACTACAGGTCGATTCAGTTGAGGTTGTATGTTCGTACTGAATCTGTGTGTGTAAGAGTTCGTTCGTATCAGGTCGATTCAGTTGAGGTTAATTGTTCGTAAAAGATGTGTGTGCAATTAAAGGAAAAAGATAATTCGTACCTTTAAGTGGTTTGAGGCAATATTTCTTTGGTAATAGTTGGACGGGAAGAAGTCAACTTTATATAATATTAGCTCAAGCGTCTTTCGATGAGTTTGCTTATTCAGGTTAGCTGAGTTTCATGGAGACAGATTCGGAGAAACATTCGCAGATCGACGAAACGTGTGTTTGTCGGTTCGGATCTTCGTGCAAACTCATAGTTTCTAAGAAACAGCGCGTCCCATTCCGTTTCGAAGTTCGCGCCTTGGCGGGAACATGTATCAACCGACCTGATTGGTCGACTCTGTGTCAACGGACCCGATTTGCCAATCTTGCTACGAACGATTCATTTAGTATTTTGGGGGTGTCCACGGTGTATGGACTATCCCAACAGTATATTCAATCATGTTATTTTTTAATGAATTAGGGTCTGATTGTTATTGGAAAAATAGTATTTCTCTATAAGCAGACCAATATTTGTTGGTTTAAATACGAATTGAGAGGTTTGTACGATTTTATTTTGAGAAATATTGCCATTGGTCAATATGATATATACAGAAAACAAATAAAAAAATGATTTTTTCCAAAAAACAGCAAAAACGGTAGCTAACCAAGAAAAAGTAAGGTCATTTTTCAGATTCAACGCCCTCAAATTAGGTAAAAACAATGTTTGGCGTCTCGACACTATTTGAAAAATTCTTTTTTGTTGATCAGTATTATTTATATCAGAAATCACGAAAATAAAATGTAAAGATCTGATTAGATAAAAGGAATTTCAATCACTTGTCATTGACATTTTATTTTCTCATAATTTGCCAAGAACATTCATATTCATATTGAAGTCGTGTCCGAAACAATTCCGTTCACTCGAGAACTTGGCAACACGGAAATACCGGCGTCAATAATTTTATGTTGGTAATTCCTAGTTACGCAACGACTTCAAGAAGTGGTACATCCTTTGGAGATAATACAGTCCGCCCATCTAGTTTCCTGCGTCACATGGAATTGTGGTTAGAAACTGAATTGGGATCAAATATGGATCGGAATCCGACAGAATGAGACAAAGAACAAACAAGAAATGTTTATTATTTTAACGTGTTTCACTTTTATTTTAGCTTCATGTTTCCTTTTTGTTATCCTAACAAATAGATTAACATTCCTCAAGGACACGTCGCCCAGTAGATAAAGACGTTGGTTAGATCTAGTGATTAGATCCAGAGTTGTGAGTTCAATACCAGGCCACAGCAGTGGTGAAGCAAAAACATGGAAAGTTGAGTTAAAGGGGAATAACTGAGACATCCGTAAGAGGCATGGCACGTGGAACTAGAACAATCTACCCTCCCCATGGACGAAATAAAGGGTTCGGTTCGAAATTCGAAAGCCGGGGCGTACAACGGCCCTAAACGCTGTGAACATGGCCATGAAGATGAAGATAACGGTCCGAATAATGTAAATAATGCAAGTAATCATAATACCTCATCTCAGAGATATAGACAGGGATTAATATTTGAAGGCTAGTTCGCCTCCTTGATCATCTGCACAAGGTTGTTCAGCATAAAAATAATATGAATTCTTCATATTTTAGGTATTTCTTTCATACGATATGGTTTTCCGTAGTGAATACTGTGTAATTTTACTTGGCGCAGGATTAATCTCGCAGCCAAATTAGAAAATGTTTCGATCCCTGCAGTTTCAAGCTGTTTGGTGCAATCACCATCTTACGATTTCGCGATGTTCATGTTTACATGACGTGGTGGGGATTTACATTTACAAGTAACATAATATCAAGACCGTTTTGTTTAACATTGCTGCTATATGTTGTCTGTTGCTCCTGTTGTATATTAGAGATTCTGAATAAAATCCCAAGAAGAATTTGAAATATTACAAGTCCTGGGCTGGCATCTCGGCATCAGTCACTTTTCATATCCATAAAATTAATTCTTTTGTTGCATGCTATAAAATATCTTGCTTTTCAAATCCTTAAATGTAAAATATCCAGTGAAATCTAATATAAAAGAAATAATAAAATAAAAACAATATACCATTGAATCCCTGACAATTGGATTAAGAAGGCCTTTTGGATAGGAGGAATTGGTTACAAAGTCCGGATTTGAGGAATTGGTTACAAAGTCCGGATTTGAGGAATTGGTTACAAAGTCCGGATATGAGGAATTGGTTACAAAGTCCGGATTTGAGGAATTGGTTACAAAGTTCGGATATGAGGAATTGGGTACAAAGTCCGGATTTGAGAAATTGGTTACAAAGTCCGGATATGAGGAATTGGTTACAAAGTCCGGATATGAGGAATTGGTTACAAAGTCCGGATATGAGGAATTGGTTAGAAAGTCCGGATATGAGGAATTGGTTACAAAGTCCAGATATGAGAAATTTTTTTTTTTAATTTTTTTTTTAAGCGTATCACCCCAAGCAAGGCTGGAGGCCACTATCACGCAAGGGGTTATAGAAGGGTTGGAGGAAGAGCAGATTGGAGTGGTAAAGGAGAGGATGTGGAGAAAGAGAAAGACAGTGGATCGATCAAGGCAAGGGGGTTACAGGAGATTTGGAGCGAGAGCAGATAGGAATGAAAGTTGAAAGGATGTGGAGAAGGGAAGTGGATAGATCAAGGCAACTGGAGATGTCAATTGACGTTACACTTAAATAGTTGGAGATTGTATTTGTCAGGGAAACAGGAATAAGGAAGGGAGTTCCACAGGCGAGATGTGCGAGACATGAAGCTATTGGAGTAGATGATACGTCTACATCTAACAGTTTCAACGGTGAAGGGGTGGGAACGGGATGCCAGCCTCGTAGGACGTTTAAATTCATGAGGCCTAGGGACAAGCGAAAGCAGCTCCTCAGAGCAATTACCGTGAAAGTACTTGTAAAAAAGGCAGAGCGAGGCAACATCGCGTCTGTGAGAGAGCGACTGCAGACGAGATGATAGATCAGGGCCAATCACGTTGCATATCCGTCTCTGGATCTTATCAAGAAGCCTGAGGCAAACAGAAGGGGCTCCAGACCATATATGGCCGGAATACTCCATGTAAGGGCGAATGGTCGATTTACAGACTTGGAGGATCGATTCAGGGGAGAAAAATTTCCTGGCTCGGCACAGGGAATCAACTTTCCTTGCGATGGATGATGCAACTGACTCGATGTATTTGTTCCATCTCAGATCAGCGGACAGCGTGAGACCGAGCAGCCGCAGAGAGGAGCTCTCGAGAAGCTGGTCTTCAGACATTCTAATGGGATGCAGGGATGGATCCTTGTGGTAGTTAATAGAGAGCAGTTTTGTTTTAGAGGCGTTAAAGTTAACCATCCATTTCTCGCCCCAGTTCACAACCGATTGGAGGTCCTTTTCTATTTGAACTGCCAGGTTAACTTTTTCAGCATCACTAGATTTGTGTTTGAGGCAGGAGTAAATTGTGGTGTCGTCAGCATAGATGCCGACTTGGGAGTCTATGGCGTCAGGAAGGTCGTTTATGAATATGAGGAACAGAGTAGGGCCTAGGATGGAGCCTTGAGGAACACCTGCGTTAGTGGGATAGGAGCTGGAGATGAATCCATTGAGAACGACCTTCAATTCCCGGTTTGACAGGAATGATTGTATTAGGTCAAACAATCGACCTGTGATACCATAACCCTCGAGCTTGTGAAGAAGGCCGGCATGCCAAACTCTATCAAACGCTTTGGAGATGTCTAGGGCCACGGCACGAGCTTCACCGTTATTATGAATAGCTTGGTAGACATATTCAGTGATGGCCGTAAGCACATCGGCCGTAGACCGTGCAAAGCGGAAAACATACTGCTTGTCTGAGAGCAGAGAATGGGATATCAGATGATTAATCACTTCGGTGTTGATAATGGTCTCGAAGACTTTGCCGAAGAGGGGTAGGAGACTGATAGGACGGTAATTAGAAGGGTCGGAGGGGTCACCAGAGTTCTTAAAGACAGGAACAATGGTTGAGGACTTCCAGCAGTCAGGAAATCAAGACTCCTTGAGGCAGTGGTTGTATAATTTAGAGAGGGTAGGCGCCATTTCAGGCGCGCATTTCTACAGGACTATGGCTGGTATCCCGTCACCACCAGTAGCCTTGTGGTGATCTAAGTTAGAAATAATGCCCAATACCAACGACAGGGATATGTACAATCCGTTCAAAAGGGCCTCGGTTCTGGGAGGGAAATCGGGCAAGGGTACCCCGGAAAAGTCTAGCGTTGAATTGGAAGAAAACTTCCGAGCAAAGCATTCAAATTGGTTACAAAGTCCAGATATGAGGAATTGGTTACACTGTCTGGATATGAGGAATTGGTTACAAAGTCCCGATATGAGGAATTGGTTACAAAGTCCGGATATGAGGAATTGGGTACAAAGTCCGAATTTGAGGAATTGGTTACAAAGTCCGGATTTGAGGAATTGGTTATAAAGTCCGGATATGAGGAATTGGTTACAAAGTCCGGATATGAGGAATTGGTTATAAAGTTTGGATATGAGGAATTGGTTATAAAGTCCGGATATGAGGTGTTATATTTAGATTAAAACAAAAGAACTAGGTTTAACATTTATTTTCAATGTTTTATAGTAAACAAAATAAGCTTTAAATATAAAGGAATTGATTTTAAGGAATAGAAATTATGTAATGTTAATGAAAATTCATTAAATTAAATATGCCACATATACAAAACAAATAATTTAATAAGGATTTTTTAATCGTAGTTGCATGATGATTCTTTCTCTTCTAATGTCATTCTCAACTTTTTTTGCATTCCGTTTTGCTTTTATTCTTGAAATTCTTTAAACGAAAGAAACTTTTAACTCTGCGTGCATTATTGCAATCGTCTTAGGTGAATGCTGTCTTTCTTTCCATAAAACTGACAACCTTTTCAATAGCTTTTTCAATTTCATCACAATCATGCATTTCGTCGCTATCTTGTTGCAGATGTGTCTCGTTGGCAACCTTTTTTCTTATTCTCATCATCTTTTGCACTAATACAAGCCATTAGGGTGAAATAAGCATAAGCAATTATCCAAAGTATATCCAGATATGCGGGATTCCGGATATGAGGGATTCCGGATATGAGGGATTCCGGATATGAGGGATTCTACTGTAATACAAACACAATCTCTCCTAGTTATGAGATATACTCTTGTTATGGTGTTCAGTAATGCCTCTCATTACTAATGGTATTTTTCATTACTAAAAGAGATCAGGTTACATGACTGATAAATTATAGACATGAGAAAAATGTGAGCTCTAATACGATTAAACAATGATACAGAAAGTAAATCAGCATGGCTGATGCTAACCTCCTTCTCAGGCAAATGTTCTATGGCGACATAAAGAGGAAACATTATATTGAATCAATTGCTTGGTCTGCTACTAAGATAGTTGGTTCACTGTACGGCGGTAGTCAATTTTTCTCGCCAGAATCTATCTTACATATTTATAAGTCTAACATGCGTCCATGCTTCAAATATGCTTCAGATATCGCTGCAATATACGGTCTGGTGCTCCTGTTATATATTTAAAGATTCTTGATAAAATCCTCAAGAGAGTCTGCAATGTTATTGATCTTGGCTTGGCATCTCGGCCTCAGTCACTGTAACGTAGCTTCCCTGTGATTTTTCTATGAATATTTTCATGCTAATTGTTCTAATTGAACTTTTCTCTATGGTGACTAAACGTTATGAATTTAAGCACGGTATTAGATTGGCGACAAAGTCTCATCAATTTACAGTTGAATTGGCTGGATGTAACCGTAAGTCCTATGCTGTTTCTTTTCTCGTACTTCTCACTTGTGGAACTCTCTTCCGGCTTCTTGCTTTCCAGTCAACCCTGATCTACAAAAATTTAAATGCAACATTAATCGTTATCTTCTGTCTACTCGATTACCCCTTTATTGTTCTCGCTTCTTCATAATGATTTTTGTTTATTCTTTCACACCCAGTAACCCCTAATATTTTAGTGGCTTTATTGCTTTGCTTGGGGTGAAATGATTAAAGAAATTTCTCGTTAGAATCATTCACCTCAATATTTGTCTCGCTTTGTTTATTCTTTTGATTGAATGCTGCAAATAATTACCTGCTTTGTTGATAGAATGCAAATAATTACCTGCTTTGTTGATAGAATACAAATAATTAGCTGCTTTGTAAGCTCTTTCAATAGGCGCGTGGTCGAGTGGTTAGGCCGTTCTCTTTTTGAACGTGGGTGTCGTGTTCAAATCTTGACATGGTCGATCTTAAAGGAAGGTAATTTCTTTATGTTATCTGCATAAGGAAAACCGTACCACAGGTTGACCCCCAGCCTTGTGAGTGAAGTTAGCTAGACGGAACTATTCGCCGGCGGTTGTTCTAGCACGAAGGCACAAGTCATCGTGACCGAGGGTTTGAGCGGGCTGGGATTGTTTAGACTCTTGATGATGCGACTCTTGATGATGCGACTCTTGATGATGCGACACAGAAACTGTAACTAAGGTCCACTCAACTCATCGTAATTGCACTATAAACTGCAGCTAGGCCCTGAAACCAAGATGTGCCTGAGACGCAGTATGCTGTAGGATTAGCTAGCAGTTTTAGCAGACAGGCTGTTATGGCAATTTACCCACGCAAGCATTGACTCTCCCAGCTATAAATAGGAGCAGGTACTGCCTTTTTGGAGAGGGAAGTTTCCAGCAGTCAGCTCTGACAGTTGGACCGAACATTCCTGCTGTAACATTCTCGTTTGTATTACTGTTTCTGTTAATATATTTGTTCAACTCAATTCATCTCTTGGGTCTTTATTTCTGGCCCTAACAAGGCCACAACACAGGCAGTCTCGGAAACGTGCAGCCAGCCATGAACCTTTATCACTATACTAGTATAAATTTAATATTAATGTGTATTTTTTTATCATTTAGGGTTCTTTTATGAGATATACTACAGGTCCAGTGCTAGCTTAATATGACCTTGTTAATAATATGTTTGCACGTCTTCTGGTATTAATTCTTGTTTTACAACAGAGCATGTGGAATTTCTATTGAATAAAGGTACTAGTCTCTTCCATGTGCGGTTTCTCTTCAGGACGTAGGCGATCATGGCTCTCCGCAACTTCCTGTCGTTTGTAGCATTTAGTAAGGTTTGCCTTTCTGCTAATCCTCCTAATCCCCGATCTGTCAACTATTTAAACGAACCACGTTAGGCTAGTTATTCGCCACTTTCCTCTGTCCCTCTTGCCTTCAATATGTCCTGTGAGTGTCAAATTCTCCTAGCCCTATTTCCTCATTATACTTAGAGTCAGTCAATTAAAATTTCTTTATTTTTCTTCACAGACGCCAATCTAATTTGGTGCCAATATTTCTTGGAAATTAACTCTGATGGCTTTCCCGTGATTATGATTGGCGTAATAAATTTTTCAAATTCTTTTTTCTTTTCATAATAAATGTCGGGTGTTTTCGATATGGAAACGACTATTTTTCACCAATACTATTAGAATGTTCCATTGTCCCATCAAACGTTGTTACACTAACGATTCAAATGCATTTGGATAGTGTTGTCAAGTAAAAAAACACTCATTCTGTCAAAACGCAATCACATTTCCCTTAAAAAAGAATAAAAATGAATAAAAATTATGAGATGGCGCATAGCAAAAAGGGCCGATGCGTCTTACTCTCGAAACCACCGGCCATAATCGGATAATCGAGGAGGTACTTGATTTTTTTTATCATTTCATCTCAAACAAGACAATAAAGCCACTAAGATGCAAGGGGTTTCTGAGTGTTAGAGAATATGAGAAAAACACATTATTAAGGATAGAAGACAATAAAAGAACAAGAATTAAGAAGGCAGATGATAATGTTGACATTACATTTAAATTTTTTAAATTAAATTTAAATACAGGAGAAAGTTTGTATTATTATCATATTTTTGAAGTTCAAATTGGAGACTTCGACGTCGGGTAGTGGTTAGCAATCTTGTTTCGCTACATCAATTATGACTGACTAGTGAGTTCGATCCTCACTGGCAGGTCCGGCGCATTTACTCCCGAAACTCCTCGATTTTTATGGCATCTGCCATTTTTTTCGGCACTGTTTTATGACCATCAGCCATTTTAAAAAAATTAATTTTAGACTGACATTACATTGTCAGTCATCAACTAACAAACACATCGTGTATCTGCATGGCCGGTGCGATGTGTACTAGGCAGGAACCGCCGAGGAGGTTGGAATCCCAAAGGGGCTAGTTTTAGCAGCGTTTTTTGCTTTTGTACTTTTTACGTTTTCACAGGAATTAGCAGTTGAGCCTAGAAAGAAAAAATAAAATAAAATAGCGAGCCTATGTGAAATACTTTTTGATATAAAATAGAGAGCCTATGCGAAAAAAAAAGGAAAAAATCAAGAAGAGAGTCTGAAGTTATGTGAAAAGTTTCATTTCTGTTCACGCTTTCAGCGTTCAGATTTTCGCCAGTGTCAAATTACTCGCTGATTATATAGGGTGACCCCTCCCAAAACGGGAACTTTTTAACAATCCAATAAAACCAAGAGTGATGAAAGAAAAATATTTAATTCATAGTAATTGAAACCTTAAAACATGCCATTTAAGAAACAATGATGTAATTTTCATTTTTAAAAATTACGTCCTGTAGATGGCGTCCTCCTGTACGAATGCATTCTTGAAATCTGCTGTTGAGATTCCTCATTGACTGCTGCAACATCTCAGCTGGGATACTGTGAATTTCATTCTCGTTACTAAAATGGCGAAATGTTTACTTGCTAAAGGTCACTGTCTCGCTCATGTCTGGCAATACGCCAGTTGCACATGTCTGGCAATACGCACTTCAAAAATTCCCGTTTTTTTGGGGGGGGGGTCAGCACTTGGCACCTCAAAGAACTTTATTTCAACAATTCAAGAAAGCTAAGTATTTCAAACTATCGCTCTTCATCTACTTTTAAATGTATGAAACAGGATTAATCTCTTTAACCTTTGTTTTAAATATTTTGAACATTATTTTATTTCAACATTTCCTCTTCATGATAATTCGTTGAAACTCCGGGCTTTAAAAAATTCTTATTTATTTTCCTAAAACGAGCTGCTGACACAACTTGAAGCATGTAAATTCGTAAATAAATTCCTTATCATGTTTTTTTATTTTTTTCTTATTACCCCTATATTTCCTCGTCATTATCTGCCTCTATCAGTCTTCTTGGCTTGAGTAAATCAGTTGCGTGGCCGGACATTTGGCCGAACGGACCTTTGACCGAATGGACATTTGACCGAACGGACATTTGACCGACAGACATTTAGTTTAGAGACATTTGGCCGAACGAACATTTGGATGAGAGACATTTTCCGAACGGACCTTTGACCGAACGGGCATTTGACCGACAGACATTTGGCCGAGAGACATTTGGCCGACGGACATTTAGTTTAGAGACATTTGGCCGAACGAACATTTGGCCGAGAGACATTTGGACGACGGATATTTAGTTTAGAGACATTTGGCCGAACGAACATTTGGATGAGAGACATTTGGCCGAACAGACCTTTGACCGAACGGGCATTTGACCGACAGACATTTGGCCGAGAGACATTTGGCCGACGGATATTTAGTTTAGAGACATTTGGCCGAACGAACATTTGGATGAGAGACATTTGGCCGAACAGACCTTTGACCGAACGGGCATTTGACCGACAGACATTTGGCCGAGAGACATTTGGCCGACGGACATTTAGTTTAGAGACATTAGGCCGAACGAACATCTGGCCGAGAGACATTTGGCCGAACGGACCTTTGACCGAACGGGCATTTGACCGACAGACATTTGGCCGAGAGACATTTGGCCGAGAGACATTTGGCCGAGAGACATTTGGCCGACGGACATTTAGTTTAGAGACATTTGGCCGAACGAACATTTGGCCGAGAGACATTTGGACGACGGATATTTAGTTTAGAGACATTTGGCCGAACGAACATTTGGATGAGAGACATTTGGCCGAACAGACCTTTGACCGAACGGGCATTTGACCGACAGACATTTGGCCGAGAGACATTTGGCCGACGGACATTTAGTTTAGAGACATTAGGCCGAACGAACATCTGGCCGAGAGATATTTGGCCGAACGGACCTTTGACCGAACGGGCATTGACCGACAGACATTTGGCCGAGAGACATTTGGCCGAGAGACATTTGGCCGACGGACATTTAGTTTAGAGACATTTGGCCGAACGAACATTTGGCCGAGAGACATTTGGACGACGGATATTTAGTTTAGAGACATTTGGCCGAACGAACATTTGGATGAGAGACATTTGGCCGAACAGACCTTTGACCGAACGGGCATTTGACCGACAGACAATTGGCCGAGAGACATTTGGCCGACGGACATTTAGTTTAGAGACATTAGGCCGAACGAGCATCTGGCCGAGAGACATTTGGCCGAACGGACCTTTGACCGAACGGGCATTTGACCGACAGACATTTGGCCGAGAGACATTTGGCCGAGAGACATTTGGCCGACGGACATTTAGTTTAGAGACATTTGGCCGAACGAACATTTGGCCGAGAGACATTTGGACGACGGATATTTAGTTTAGAGACATTTGGCCGAACGAACATTTGGATGAGAGACATTTGGCCGAACAGACCTTTGACCGAACGGGCATTTGACCGACAGACATTTGGCCGAGAGACATTTGGCCGACGGACATTTAGTTTAGAGACATTAAGCCGAACGAACATCTGGCCGAGAGACATTTGGCCGAACGGACCTTTGACCGAACGGGCATTTGACCGACAGACATTTGGCCGAGAGACATTTGGCCGACGGACATTTAGTTTAGAGACATTTGGCAGAACGAACATTTGGCCGAGAGACATTTGGACGACGGATATTTAGTTTAGAGACATTTGGCCGAACGAACATTTGGATGAGAGACATTTGGCCGAACAGACCTTTGACCGAACGGGCATTTGACCGACAGACATTTGGCCGAGAGACATTTGGCCGACGGACATTTAGTTTAGAGACATTTGGCCGAACGAACATTTGGCCGAGAGACATTTGGACGACGGATATTTAGTTTAGAGACATTTGGCCGAACGAACATTTGGATGAGAGACATTTGGCCGTACAGACCTTTGACCGAACGGGCATTTGACCGACAGACATTTGGCCGAGAGACATTTGGCCGACGGACATTTAGTTTAGAGACATTAGGCCGAACGAACATCTGGCCGAGAGACATTTGGCCGAACGGACCTTTGACCGAACGGGCATTTGACCGACAGACATTTGGCCGAGAGACATTTGGCCGACGGACATTTAGTTTAGAGACATTTGGCCGAACGAACATTTGGCCGAGAGACATTTGGACGACGGATATTTAGTTTAGAGACATTTGGCCGAACGAACATTTGGATGAGAGACATTTGGCCGAAGAGACCTTTGACCGAACGGGCATTTGACCGACAGACATTTGGCCGAGAGACATTTGGCCGACGGACATTTAGTTTAGAGACATTTGGCCGAACGAACATTTGGCCGAGAGACATTTGGACGACGGATATTTAGTTTAGAGACATTTGGCCGAACGAACATTTGGATGAGAGACATTTGGCCGAACAGACCTTTGACCGAACGGGCATTTGACCGACAGACATTTGGCCGACGGACATTTAGTTTAGAGACATTAGGCCGAACGAACATCTGGCCGAGAGACATTTGGCCGAACGGACCTTTGACCGAACGGGCATTTGATCGAGAGACATTTGGCCGACAGACATTTGGCCGAGAGACATTTGGCCGACGGACATTTAGTTTAGAGACATTAGGCCGAACGAACATCTGGCCGAGAGACATTTGGCCGAACGGACCTTTGACCGAACGGGCATTTGACCGACAGACATTTGGCCGAGAGACATTTGGCCGACGGACATTTAGTTTAGAGACATTTGGCAGAACGAACATTTGGCCGAGAGACATTTGGACGACGGATATTTAGTTTAGAGACATTTGGCCGAACGAACATTTGGATGAGAGACATTTGGCCGAACAGACCTTTGACCGAACGGGCATTTGACCGACAGACATTTGGCCGAACGGACCTTTGACCGAACGGGCATTTGACCGACAGACATTTGGCCGAGAGACATTTGGCCGACGGACATTTAGTTTAGAGACATTTGGCCGAACGAACATTTGGCCGAGAGACATTTGGACGACGGATATTTAGTTTAGAGACATTTGGCCGAACGAACATTTGGATGAGAGACATTTGGCCGAACAGACCTTTGACCGAACGGGCATTTGACCGACAGACATTTGGCCGAGAGACATTTGGCCGACGGACATTTAGTTTAGAGACATTAAGCCGAACGAACATCTGGCCGAGAGACATTTGGCCGAACGGACCTTTGACCGAACGGGCATTTGACCGACAGACATTTGGCCGAGAGACATTTGGCCGACGGACATTTAGTTTAGAGACATTTGGCAGAACGAACATTTGGCCGAGAGACATTTGGACGACGGATATTTAGTTTAGAGACATTTGGCCGAACGAACATTTGGATGAGAGACATTTGGCCGAACAGACCTTTGACCGAACGGGCATTTGACCGACAGACATTTGGCCGAGAGACATTTGGCCGACGGACATTTAGTTTAGAGACATTTGGCCGAACGAACATTTGGCCGAGAGACATTTGGACGACGGATATTTAGTTTAGAGACATTTGGCCGAACGAACATTTGGATGAGAGACATTTGGCCGTACAGACCTTTGACCGAACGGGCATTTGACCGACAGACATTTGGCCGAGAGACATTTGGCCGACGGACATTTAGTTTAGAGACATTAGGCCGAACGAACATCTGGCCGAGAGACATTTGGCCGAACGGACCTTTGACCGAACGGGCATTTGACCGACAGACATTTGGCCGAGAGACATTTGGCCGACGGACATTTAGTTTAGAGACATTTGGCCGAACGAACATTTGGCCGAGAGACATTTGGACGACGGATATTTAGTTTAGAGACATTTGGCCGAACGAACATTTGGATGAGAGACATTTGGCCGAACAGACCTTTGACCGAACGGGCATTTGACCGACAGACATTTGGCCGAGAGACATTTGGCCGACGGACATTTAGTTTAGAGACATTTGGCCGAACGAACATTTGGCCGAGAGACATTTGGACGACGGATATTTAGTTTAGAGACATTTGGCCGAACGAACATTTGGATGAGAGACATTTGGCCGAACAGACCTTTGACCGAACGGGCATTTGACCGACAGACATTTGGCCGACGGACATTTAGTTTAGAGACATTAGGCCGAACGAACATCTGGCCGAGAGACATTTGGCCGAACGGACCTTTGACCGAACGGGCATTTGATCGACAGACATTTGGCCGACAGACATTTGGCCGAGAGACATTTGGCCGACGGACATTTAGTTTAGAGACATTAGGCCGAACGAACATCTGGCCGAGAGACATTTGGCCGAACGGACCTTTGACCGAACGGGCATTTGACCGACAGACATTTGGCCGAGAGACATTTGGCCGACGGACATTTAGTTTAGAGACATTTGGCAGAACGAACATTTGGCCGAGAGACATTTGGACGACGGATATTTAGTTTAGAGACATTTGGCCGAACGAACATTTGGATGAGAGACATTTGGCCGAACAGACCTTTGACCGAACGGGCATTTGACCGACAGACATTTGGCCGAGAGACATTTGGCCGACGGACATTTAGTTTAGAGACATTTGGCCGAACGAACATTTGGCCGAGAGACATTTGGACGACGGATATTTAGTTTAGAGACATTTGGCCGAACGAACATTTGGATGAGAGACATTTGGCCGAACAGACCTTTGACCGAACGGGCATTTGACCGACAGACATTTGGCCGAGAGACATTTGGCCGACGGACATTTAGTTTAGAGACATTAGGCCGAACGAACATCTGGCCGAGAGACATTTGGCCGAACGGACCTTTGACCGAACGGGCATTTGACCGACAGACATTTGGCCGAGAGACATTTGGCCGACGGACATTTAGTTTAGAGACATTTGGCTGAACGAACATTTGGCTGAGAGACATTTGGCCGACGGACATTCAGTTTAGAGACATTTGGCCGAACGAACATTTGGATGAGAGACATTTGGCCGAACGGACCTTTGACCGAACGGGCATTTGACCGACAGACATTTGGCCGAGAGACATTTGGCTGAGTGACATTTGGCCGACAGACATTTGGCCGACGGATATTTCACCGAAAAAGTACGAGTAAAAATAATAACAAGCAATACTTTAAGTATTTTAATTAGAAGTATTATAAGGTAGAATAGGATTAATAATTACCCCTGAATTTCAAGTGATTAAATTACTAAATCTAAATTTAAATTTAAAAGTTTTTTCTTTCAATATTTGTTCATTGAAATTAGTATTTTAAAATTTATCCAAGTGCATTTGGGTAAAAAGTAGCACCTAATTATTTAAATTCGTATTTAACTGTAAGATAAAAGCTACTTCATCCCTTTAAGATAATGATCATTAAAAGTGAAATTGAAGGATCTTTCATATCGTAAAAGCTTAAGATTTTTGCTCTGGTAAAATGTGCTTTTTCTCGAAATACTTATCATATTTGAAGTAAAATATAATATATACGGAATAGATTTTAAAAAAGACCGTCCGTCATGAAACCTCGAACAATTATAAATGAATGAAGTAAATAAATATAAAGATATGTTGCACATTACGATAAAGAGTGTGACTTACATGTAAGTACGCCACTACATTTTCGGCTAAGTTGACAATCGGTTAAATGTCCGTCGGCCAAATGTCCATTCGGCGATATATCTCTCGGCCAAATATCCAAATACCTAAATATTATGAATGAATGAAGTAAATAAATATAAAGATATGTTGCACATTACGATGAAGAGTGTGACTTACATGTAAGTACGCCACTACATTTTCGGCTAAGTTGACAATCGGTTAAATGTCCGTCGGCGAAATGTCCATTCGGCGATATATCTCTCGGCCAAATATCCAAATACCTAAATATTATGAATGAATGAAGTAAATAAATATAAAGATATGTTGCACATTACGATAAAGAGTGTGACTTACATGTAAGTACGCCACTACATTTTCGGCTAAGTTGACAATCGGTTAAATGTCCGTCGGCCAAATGTCCATTCGGCGATATATCTCTCGGCCAAATATCCAAATACCTAAATATTATGAATGAATGAAGTAAATAAATATAAAGATATGTTGCACATTACGATGAAGAGTGTGACTTACATGTAAGTACGCCACTACATTTTCGGCTAAGTTGACAATCGGTTAAATGTCCGTCGGCCAAATGTCCATTCGGCGATATATCTCTCGGCCAAATATCCAAATACCTAAATATTATGAATGAATGAAGTAAATAAATATAAAGATATGTTGCACATTACGATAAAGAGTGTGACTTACATGTAAGTACGCCACTACATTTTCGGCTAAGTTGACAATCGGTTAAATGTCCGTCGGCCAAATGTCCATTCGGCGATATATCTCTCGGCCAAATATCCAAATACCTAAATATTATGAATGAATGAAGTAAATAAATATAAAGATATGTTGCACATTACGATAAAGAGTGTGACTTACATGTAAGTACGCCACTACATTTTCGGCTAAGTTGACAATCGGTTAAATGTCCGTCGGCCAAATGTCCATTCGGCGATATATCTCTCGGCCAAATATCCAAATACCTAAATATTATGAATGAATGAAGTAAATAAATATAAAGATATGTTGCACATTACGATGAAGAGTGTGACTTACATGTAAGTACGCCACTACATTTTCGGCTAAGTTGACAATCGGTTAAATGTCCGTCGGCCAAATGTCCATTCGGCGATATATCTCTCGGCCAAATATCCAAATACCTAAATATTATGAATGAATGAAGTAAATAAATATAAAGATATGTTGCACATTACGATAAAGAGTGTGACTTACATGTAAGTACGCCACTACATTTTCGGCTAAGTTGACAATCGGTTAAATGTCCGTCGGCCAAATGTCCATTCGGCGATATATCTCTCGGCCAAATATCCAAATACCTAAATATTATGAATGAATGAAGTAAATAAATATAAAGATATGTTGCACATTACGATGAAGAGTGTGACTTACATGTAAGTACGCCACTACATTTTCGGCTAAGTTGACAATCGGTTAAATGTCCGTCGGCGAAATGTCCATTCGGCGATATATCTCTCGGCCAAATATCCAAATACCTAAATATTATGAATGAATGAAGTAAATAAATATAAAGATATGTTGCACATTACGATGAAGAGTGTGACTTACATGTAAGTACGCCACTACATTTTCGGCTAAGTTGACAATCGGTTAAATGTCCGTCGGCGAAATGTCCATTCGGCGATATATCTCTCGGCCAAATATCCAAATACCTAAATATTATGAATGAATGAAGTAAATAAATATAAAGATATGTTGCACATTACGATAAAGAGTGTGACTTACATGTAAGTACCCCACTACATTTTCGGCTAAGTTGACAATCGGTTAAATGTCCGTCGGCCAAATGTCCATTCGGCGATATATCTCTCGGCCAAATATCCAAATACCTAAATATTATGAATGAATGAAGTAAATAAATATAAAGATATGTTGCACATTACGATGAAGAGTGTGACTTACATGTAAGTACGCCACTACATTTTCGGCTAAGTTGACAATCGGTTAAATGTCCGTCGGCGAAATGTCCATTCGGCGATATATCTCTCGGCCAAATATCCAAATACCTAAATATTATGAATGAATGAAGTAAATAAATATAAAGATATGTTGCACATTACGATGAAGAGTGTGACTTACATGTAAGTACGCCACTACATTTTCGGCTAAGTTGACAATCGGTTAAATGTCCGTCGGCCAAATGTCCATTCGGCGATATATCTCTCGGCCAAATATCCAAATACCTAAATATTATGAATGAATGAAGTAAATAAATATAAAGATATGTTGTACATTACGATAAAGAGTGTGACTTACATGTAAGTACGCCACTACATTTTCGGCTAAGTTGACAATCGGTTAAATGTCCGTCGGCCAAATGTCCATTCGGCGATATATCTCTCGGCCAAATATCCAAATACCTAAATATTATGAATGAATGAAGTAAATAAATATAAAGATATGTTGCACATTACGATGAAGAGTGTGACTTACATGTAAGTACGCCACTACATTTTCGGCTAAGTTGACAATCGGTTAAATGTCCGTCGGCGAAATGTCCATTCGGCGATATATCTCTCGGCCAAATATCCAAATACCTAAATATTATGAATGAATGAAGTAAATAAATATAAAGATATGTTGCACATTACGATAAAGAGTGTGACTTACATGTAAGTACGCCACTACATTTTCGGCTAAGTTGACAATCGGTTAAATGTCCGTCGGCCAAATGTCCATTCGGCGATATATCTCTCGGCCAAATATCCAAATACCTAAATATTATGAATGAATGAAGTAAATAAATATAAAGATATGTTGCACATTACGATGAAGAGTGTGACTTACATGTAAGTACGCCACTACATTTTCGGCTAAGTTGACAATCGGTTAAATGTCCGTCGGCCAAATGTCCATTCGGCGATATATCTCTCGGCCAAATATCCAAATACCTAAATATTATGAATGAATGAAGTAAATAAATATAAAGATATGTTGCACATTACGATAAAGAGTGTGACTTACATGTAAGTACGCCACTACATTTTCGGCTAAGTTGACAATCGGTTAAATGTCCGTCGGCGAAATGTCCATTCGGCGATATATCTCTCGGCCAAATATCCAAATACCTAAATATTATGAATGAATGAAGTAAATAAATATAAAGATATGTTGCACATTACGATAAAGAGTGTGACTTACATGTAAGTACGCCACTACATTTTCGGCTAAGTTGACAATCGGTTAAATGTCCGTCGGCCAAATGTCCATTCGGCGATATATCTCTCGGCCAAATATCCAAATACCTAAATATTATGAATGAATGAAGTAAATAAATATAAAGATATGTTGCACATTACGATGAAGAGTGTGACTTACATGTAAGTACGCCACTACATTTTCGGCTAAGTTGACAATCGGTTAAATGTCCGTCGGCCAAATGTCCATTCGGCGATATATCTCTCGGCCAAATATCCAAATACCTAAATATTATGAATGAATGAAGTAAATAAATATAAAGATATGTTGCACATTACGATAAAGAGTGTGACTTACATGTAAGTACGCCACTACATTTTCGGCTAAGTTGACAATCGGTTAAATGTCCGTCGGCCAAATGTCCATTCGGCGATATATCTCTCGGCCAAATATCCAAATACCTAAATATTATGAATGAATGAAGTAAATAAATATAAAGATATGTTGCACATTACGATAAAGAGTGTGTCTTACATGTAAGTACGCCACTACATTTTCGGCTAAGTTTACATTCGGTTAAATGTCCGTCGGCCAAATGTCCATTCGGCGATATATCTCTCGGCCAAATATCCAAATACCTAAATATTATGAATGAATGAAGTAAATAAATATAAAGATATGTTGCACATTACGATAAAGAGTGTGACTTACATGTAAGTACGCCACTACATTTTCGGCTAAGTTGACAATCGGTTAAATGTCCGTCGGCCAAATGTCCATTCGGCGATATATCTCTCGGCCAAATATCCAAAAACCTAAATATTATGAATGAATGAAGTACATAAATATAAAGATATGTTGCACATTACGATAAAGAGTGTGACTTACATGTAAGTACGCCACTACATTTTCGGCTAAGTTTACATTCGGTTAAATGTCCGTCGGCGAAATGTCCATTCGGCGATATATCTCTCGGCCAAATATCCAAATACCTAAATATTATGAATGAATGAAGTAAATAAATATAAAGATGTGTTGCACATTCCGATAAAGAGTGTGACTTACATGTAAGTACGACACTACATTTTCGGCTAAGTTGACAATCGGTTAAATGTCCGTCGGCGAAATGTCCATTCGGCGATATATCTCTCGGCCAAATATCCAAATACCTAAATATTATGAATGAATGAAGTAAATAAATATAAAGATATGTTGCACATTACGATAAAGAGTGTGACTTACATGTAAGTACGCCACTACATTTTCGGCTAAGTTGACAATCGGTTAAATGTCCGTCGGCCAAATGTCCATTCGGCGATATATCTCTCGGCCAAATATCCAAATACCTAAATATTATGAATGAATGAAATAAATAAATATAAAGATATGTTGCACATTACGATAAAGAGTGTGACTTACATGTAAGTACGCCACTACATTTTCGGCTAAGTTGACAATCGGTTAAATGTCCGTCGACCAAATGTCCATTCGGCGATATATCTCTCGGCCAAATATCCAAATACCTAAATATTATGAATGAATGAAGTAAATAAATATAAAGATATGTTGCACATTACGATAAAGAGTGTGACTTACATGTAAGTACGCCACTACATTTTCGGCTAAGTTGACAATCGGTTAAATGTCCGTCGGCCAAATGTCCATTCGGCGATATATCTCTCGGCCAAATATCCAAATACCTAAATATTATGAATGAATGAAGTAAATAAATATAAAGATATGTTGCACATTACGATAAAGAGTGTGACTTACATGTAAGTACGCCACTACATT
Organism: Acanthosepion esculentum; assembly: GCA_964036315.1. NCBI lineage: Eukaryota > Metazoa > Mollusca > Cephalopoda > Sepiida > Sepiidae > Acanthosepion > Acanthosepion esculentum. The sequence continues at coordinate 68,989,773 of OZ038512.1, forward strand.
TTCGGCTAAGTTGACAATCGGTTAAATGTCCGTCGGCCAAATGTCCATTCGGCGATATATCTCTCGGCCAAATATCCAAATACCTAAATATTATGAATGAATGAAGTACATAAATATAAAGATATGTTGCACATTACGATAAAGAGTGTGACTTACATGTAAGTACGCCACTACATTTTCGGCTAAGTTTACATTCGGTTAAATGTCCGTCGGCCAAATGTCCATTCGGCGATATATCTCTCGGCCAAATATCCAAATACCTAAATATTATGAATGAATGAAGTAAATAAATATAAAGATGTGTTGCACATTCCGATAAAGAGTGTGACTTACATGTAAGTACGACACTACATTTTCGGCTAAGTTGACAATCGGTTAAATGTCCGTCGGCGAAATGTCCATTCGGCGATATATCTCTCGGCCAAATATCCAAATACCTAAATATTATGAATGAATGAAGTAAATAAATATAAAGATATGTTGCACATTACGATAAAGAGTGTGACTTACATGTAAGTACGCCACTACATTTTCGGCTAAGTTGACAATCGGTTAAATGTCCGTCGGCCAAATGTCCATTCGGCGATATATCTCTCGGCCAAATATCCAAATACCTAAATATTATGAATGAAATAAATAAATATAAAGATATGTTGCACATTACGATAAAGAGTGTGACTTACATGTAAGTACGCCACTACATTTTCGGCTAAGTTGACAATCGGTTAAATGTCCGTCGACCAAATGTCCATTCGGCGATATATCTCTCAAAATGTACGTCTCTCACAATATTTCAGATGAATTTGTACACACTAAGGCAGGTCAATTTTGGAACTGTACTATTGCACTCAATTGAAAGTTGGGGTTTGATTTGATCAATAATGACACAAAATATTTTTCCAAGTGGTTTCTGTTTTTTGAGGAAGCGAGTTTAAATGATTAAGTTTAGTTCAAAATCGTAGCGTTGGCATTTCATTCCAATGATCAGTGAAAACCTTATAGCACAGTCTTAAAATTTATATACTGAAGCTTTACAAATTGTATGTAGACAAGCTACATGGCAGAAGAGAATTATTACTAAAACATTGTGCCATCAAATCAAACTTTCATTTACTTCAAAGGGAAATTATACTGAACAATTTAGCTATATTATGTTATACTATGATATAGTATAATATAATATAGCTAAATTGTTCAATATAATTTCCCTTTGAAGTAAATGAAATTTTTATATAGTAACTATATTATATAATGCAGTAGTTTTAATGAATTTCAATAACGAATGCAAATTTAAAACATTTTGTCTTATAATTTGTGCCCAGAAGTATTATGGTGTTGTATACACTTTTATCTACTTTTTTGGTTTCAGTAATTAGGATCTAGCAAATAATCTAACAAATCTTATTCATTGAGTTGAATTTTGCAATCTTTTACAATTTTTAACAAATTTTTTATTTATCGAATACAGTAAAAAAATTACATATTTTGCTTGTAGTAATTAAGTAAAATTCTGGTTTTAATATATTTTCCATTGCATGTATCTAATACAAAAGATATAAACTTTATTTGTATTTATTCTTGAAATTGTACAATTTTGAAATCAGTCTGTAAGCAAAAACCCGCGGGAATGATGTATTTCTGTTCATTTTTCCACACGATCTTTAGAACTAAATGCTCAAAAATTGGTAAAAGCTATGACTCTAACTTTTGATGTCAATACTTAACATCTCAAATTCCAGCTTTTACACCGAGTGCAATGTTGATTTTCTAAAAGAAGTGCAAAATCAACCCGTCTTATTGTGCATACGAAAATGGATACCTCTATACCCACAACTTCGTTCATACCTTTTGTATTTTTCTATATTGTTTGGTCAGGCAATACAATATATTATTGTTAATTGTACTTAATTGTAGATTCCTTTTTATACTTTTTTGTCTAAAGAAACGAACATGTTCAATATCAACAAATATTACTACTACATCGCTCTCTATTTTTTCTCATTAAACATGTCTTCAACAAATCAATAGTCGAGATGCGTTCCTCATTAGTATGATCGCATGCATGCGTGCGAATGGACTGGGCGGTTTTAACACCTGAGGATAATATCGAGTGTATGAAGACGAAACCTCAGTGTTTTTGATACACGATTTTATATTCGAACTTTTGCACGCGCTGACTTGTATATGGAATCATTTAGCACAGATATTTTAGCTTTATGATTAATCTTGAATGATTGAAACATATAGTGTTGGAAATTCCCATAGTTATATATATATATATATATATATATATATATATATATATATATATATATATATATATATATATATATATATATATATATATGCTTTTGTTTTTTTGTTAGATTTTTTCTAAGATTCATTCTTCCTTTCTTGTTTCTTTCTTTTGTTCACCGTTAATCCAGTTCTTTCTTTCTTTCTTTCTTTCTTTCTTTCTTTCTTTCTTTCTTTCTTTCTTTCTTTCTTTCTTTCACCATTTGCCCAGTTCTTTCATTCTTTCTTTTACCCAGTTCTTTCTTTTTTATTTCTTTCTTTCTTTCACCGCTTACACAGTTCTTTCTTTCTTTCTTTCTTTCTTTCTTTCTTTCTTTCTTTCTTTCTTTCACCATTTGCCAAGTTCTTTCATTCTTTCTTTTACCCAGTTCTTTCTTTTTTCTTTCTTTCTTTCTTTCACCGCTTACACAGTTCTTTCTTTCTTTCTTTCTTTCTTTCTTTCTTTCTTTCTTTCTTTCTTTCTTTCTTTCTTTCTTTCTTTCTTTCTTTCTTTCTTTCACCATTTGCCCAGTTCTTTCATTCTTTCTTTTACCCAGTTCTTTCTTTTTTATTTCTTTCTTTCTTTCACCGCTTACACAGTTCTTTCTTTCTTTCTTTCTTTCTTTCTTTCTTTCTTTCTTTCTTTCTTTCTTTCTTTCTTTCTTTCTTTCTTTCACCATTTGCCCAGTTCTTTCATTCTTTCTTTTACCCAGTTCTTTCTTTTTTCTTTCTTTCTTTCTTTCACCGCTTACACAGTTCTTTCTTTCTTTCTTTCTTTCTTTCTTTCTTTCATTCTTTCTTTCTTTCTTTCTTTCTTTCTTTCACCATTTGCCCAGTTCTTTCATTCTTTCTTTTACCCAGTTCTTTCTTTTTTATTTCTTTCTTTCTTTCACCGCTTACACAGTTCTTTCTTTCTTTCTTTCTTTCTTTCTTTCTTTCTTTCTTTCTTTCTTTCTTTCTTTCTTTCTTTCTTTCTTTCACCATTTGCCCAGTTCTTTCATTCTTTCTTTTACCCAGTTCTTTCTTTTTTCTTTCTTTCTTTCTTTCACCGCTTACACAGTTCTTTCTTTCTTTCTTTCTTTCTTTCTTTCTTTCATTCTTTCTTTCTTTCTTTCTTTCTTTCTTTCACCATTTGCCCAGTTCTTTCATTCTTTCTTTTACCCAGTTCTTTCTTTTTTATTTCTTTCTTTCTTTCACCGCTTACACAGTTCTTTCTTTCTTTCTTTCTTTCTTTCTTTCTTTCTTTCTTTCTTTCTTTCTTTCTTTCTTTCTTTCTTTCTTTCACCATTTGCCCAGTTCTTTAATTCTTTCTTTTACCCAGTTCTTTCTTTTTTCTTTCTTTCTTTCTTTCACCGCTTACACAGTTCTTTCTTTCTTTCTTTCTTTCTTTCTTTCTTTCTTTCTTTCTTTCTTTCTTTCTTTCTTTCTTTCTTTCACCATTTGCCCAGTTCTTTCATTCTTTCTTTTACCCAGTTCTTTCTTTTTTATTTCTTTCTTTCTTTCACCGCTTACACAGTTCTTTCTTTCTTTCTTTCTTTCTTTCTTTCTTTCTTTCTTTCTTTCTTTCTTTCTTTCTTTCTTTCTTTCTTTCACCATTTGCCCAGTTCTTTCATTCTTTCTTTTACCCAGTTCTTTCTTTTTTCTTTCTTTCTTTCTTTCACCGCTTACACAGTTCTTTCTTTCTTTCTTTCTTTCTTTCTTTCTTTCTTTCTTTCTTTCTTTCACCATTTGCCCAGTTCTTTCATTCTTTCTTTTACCCAGTTCTTTCTTTTTTATTTCTTTCTTTCTTTCACCGCTTACACAGTTCTTTCTTTCTTTCTTTCTTTCTTTCTTTCTTTCTTTCTTTCTTTCTTTCTTTCTTTCTTTCTTTCACCATTTGCCCAGTTCTTTCATTCTTTCTTTTACCCAGTTCTTTCTTTTTTATTTCTTTCTTTCTTTCACCGCTTACACAGTTCTTTCTTTCTTTCTTTCTTTCTTTCTTTCTTTCTTTCTTTCTTTCTTTCTTTCTTTCACCATTTGCCCAGTTCTTTCATTCTTTCTTTTACCCAGTTCTTTCTTTTTTCTTTCTTTCTTTCTTTCACCGCTTACACAGTTCTTTCTTTCTTTCTTTCTTTCTTTCTTTCTTTCTTTCTTTCTTTCTTTCTTTCTTTCTTTCTTTCTTTCACCATTTGCCCAGTTCTTTCATTCTTTCTTTTACCCAGTTCTTTCTTTTTTCTTTCTTTCTTTCTTTCACCGCTTACACAGTTCTTTCTTTCTTTCTTTCTTTCTTTCTTTCTTTCTTTCTTTCTTTCTTTCTTTCTTTCTTTCTTTCACCATTTGCCCAGTTCTTTCATTCTTTCTTTTACCCAGTTCTTTCTTTTTTCTTTCTTTCTTTCTTTCACCGCTTACACAGTTCTTTCTTTCTTTCTTTCTTTCTTTCTTTCTTTCTTTCTTTCTTTCTTTCACCATTTGCCCAGTTCTTTCATTCTTTCTTTTACCCAGTTCTTTCTTTTTTATTTCTTTCTTTCTTTCACCGCTTACACAGTTCTTTCTTTCTTTCTTTCTTTCTTTCTTTCTTTCTTTCTTTCTTTCTTTCTTTCTTTCACCATTTGCCCAGTTCTTTCATTCTTTCTTTTACCCAGTTCTTTCTTTTTTCTTTCTTTCTTTCTTTCACCGCTTACACAGTTCTTTCTTTCTTTCTTTCTTTCTTTCTTTCTTTCTTTCTTTCACCATTTGCCCAGTTCTTTCATTCTTTCTTTTACCCAGTTCTTTCTTTTTTATTTCTTTCTTTCTTTCACCGCTTACACAGTTCTTTCTTTCTTTCTTTCTTTCTTTCTTTCTTTCTTTCTTTCTTTCTTTCTTTCACCATTTGCCCAGTTCTTTCATTCTTTCTTTTACCCAGTTCTTTCTTTTTTCTTTCTTTCTTTCTTTCACCGCTTACACAGTTCTTTCTTTCTTTCTTTCTTTCTTTCTTTCTTTCTTTCACCATTTGCCCAGTTCTTTCATTCTTTCTTTTACCCAGTTCTTTCTTTTTTATTTCTTTCTTTCTTTCACCGCTTACACAGTTCTTTCTTTCTTTCTTTCTTTCTTTCTTTCTTTCTTTCTTTCTTTCTTTCTTTCACCATTTGCCCAGTTCTTTCATTCTTTCTTTTACCCAGTTCTTTCTTTTTTCTTTCTTTCTTTCTTTCTTTCACCGCTTACACAGTTCTTTCTTTCTTTCTTTCTTTCTTTCTTTCTTTCTTTCTTTCTTTCTTTCTTTCTTTCTTTCTTTCTTTCACCATTTGCCCAGTTCTTTCATTCTTTCTTTTACCCAGTTCTTTCTTTTTTATTTCTTTCTTTCTTTCACCGCTTACACAGTTCTTTCTTTCTTTCTTTCTTTCTTTCTTTCTTTCTTTCTTTCTTTCACCATTTGCCCAGTTCTTTCATTCTTTCTTTTACCCAGTTCTTTCTTTTTTATTTCTTTCTTTCTTTCACCGCTTACACAGTTCTTTCTTTCTTTCTTTCTTTCTTTCTTTCTTTCTTTCTTTCTTTCTTTCTTTCCCGAGTTAACTCCTTGCTTGCTTGAACTTGTTCATCATTCTTCTGTTGTTTGATTTTTTTCTTTTTCACAATTTAAAAGAATTCATTTTCTCCTTTTTCACCTCACTAACCTCAGCCAAAACTATTATTATTATTATTATTTTCACATCTTTTGAATTGATAGAAACACACCTACTTTAAGATCACAAAAGCAAAACATTAAACCTGCGACACGATTGGTTAACAGATTAACCAATATCAAGAAAAAACAACTCATCCGGGTTTCATGAGTTTTTATGACCCAAGTTTTCTCCACTTGGAATATTGACGCAGTAAAATCTTCCAATTTAATTTCTATTCTTTTGTTCTTGTGCCAGTTAAAGCGGGGTTTCTTGTGACTTCCCAAACTTTCTTTTCTTTTCTTTTCTTTTTCTTTTATTTCATTATTTTTAGAGCTCGCTAGAATTCCGTCTACAGTATTATAACCCCCAATCATAAATACCGGTTTTAATCATCAGCATGACGGAAACATTGATCCAAGTCGAAGATGAAAACAAAGTTACTTTTAGCTGACATATAATTATTTGCTATTCAAATGGTCCCAACTAGATATTTATACAGATAACACTACGATTTACTGTAGTTTTTGTAGCAAGTGTAACTGATCCGACAAAGTACAATTAGCAACAACTTTTGGTGTCATATTTTCCACTGCCTGTTATAACGTTTCCTAGATAATCAATGCCGTGAAAACAGATATATTAAACAAGACAAGAGAAAATGAATAAAAGAAAAAAGCAGTCGCAAGAAATGACAGTACGTGAAAAAATAATAAATAAAGGAAAGAAAGAAAAAGAGAAATTTTTTTTAGAAAGAGTCTGACCGGTTTACGTTTCTTTCTCATATACCGAGCTCTGATGAGAGAGGAAAACCGTTCAGATTGGAGTCCTGTGTAAGACGATAAACTACATCTGACAGATGAGGAGGTTTTGAAGAGTTTAGAACCACCTCTTAATTGCTGGTGACTTCAGGTCCACCGTGGTGGTAGCACCTGTTAGGGTCCCAACTATGGGCAAATAGTTACCCCCCCCCCCAAATTGGGTTCAAAACACTATGAAAGTGTTAAAATAGGCTTTAATAACAGCAATATATTTTTGTAAGTTATTACCAGCAATGAACTTTTGAAGAAAAAAATTATTACCAGCAATACATTTTTGAACAAAAATATTACCAGCAATGCATTTTTGAAAGATAAAATATTACCAGCAATGCATGAGAGAGACAAATCGAGTCGAGCCGAGAGTAGTTCACTCCAAACCAGACTGACAGTCATACTAACACCTTCCACATCTTGTATTATTATTCCGTGTAATATATCTTCGTTACCACTACTCTTGTGTTCGTGTTGTTCTTCCTTGGTCCTAACTTGGACCATAACACATGATAAATCCCAAAATTTAAATACAACGTCAATCGACATCTTTCTTCTTCTTGAACTCTGTTCCTTTCCTTGTCCTCGCCTCAATCCTCCTTGTTTTCAATTTTCTCATTCTCTTTCACTTTCACTAACTGTAACCCCTTGCAATGTAGTGACTTTATCCCCTTGATTGGGGTGAAACGATTAAGAACAATTAAATAAAAAGCGGGACCTTTTCAATTTATAATGATTCTCCTCATCAGCTTCTGAATATATGTCTGGTAAATTACGTATTCATTTACCTACATATCTATTAGAAAGTTTATCAAAAAGTTATTTTGAAACTAGTAAAATAATGCAACGGTCGGGCTTGGGAAATACGAATAGAAAAATAACCACAAATAAATCAGCCGACAAAGAAAAAAAGAAAGAAAGAAAGAAAGAAAGAGAAAGAATTATTTATTTTTAAAAAAAGTAACGGAAATTTTGGTCTATGCAAGTCGAGTGACTATATCGAATCAATAACTGCGTCTACTGCAAGGAAAGTTGGTTCACTGTGTCATGCCAGAATTTTTTTCTCGTCAGAATCCATCTTACACATTTATAAATCTGCTTATCATCCGTACATAAAATACAGTTGTGATATCTGCTCTTTCTGCATATCTCAAGCTTCATAACAATAGTCAGAGAATGGTCTCTAATGCAATCGACCCTGATCACGCATCTCGTCTTCAGTTACTTCCTCACAGACATGACGTGGCATCCCTCTGTCTTTTCTACAAATATTTTCATGGCAACTTATCTGATGAGCTTTTATTCCTCGTTGCCCCAGCTACATGAATTTAAGCGTGTTACTAGATTGGCATCTGTATCCCACCGTTTTACTGTTCAACTAGCTAGATGCAACTGCCACTTCTAGTCTAACAGTTTCTTTTCTTGCACTTCCCACCTGTTGAACTCCCTGTCATTTTCTTGCTTCCCTGATGACTACAATCTCAAAAATTTAAATGCAACGTCAATCGTCATTTTCTGTCTTTCGAACCCTGTTCCTTTTTTGTCCTTTCCTCAACCCACAAAAAATCTAAATGCAACGTCAATCACCATCTTCTGTCTTCTTGAACCCTGTTTCCTTTTTGCCCTTCCCACAACCCTGTACCAAGATTTAAATGCAACGTCAATCGTCATTTTCTGTTTTCTTGAACCCTATTTGTTTTCATCCTTTCCTTCAATCTTGCCCATTTTCAGTCTTCTCATTCACTTTCTCTCCCTGTAACTCCAGCGTTTTAGTGGCATTGTTGCCTTGCTGTTTGAAACGATTGAAAAAAGAAAAGAAAAAAGAAGAAAAAAGTACAATGAAAAGAAAAGAGATTTTGTTGAAAAATAGATATTTGCTAAATAGTTAGAATAAGAAAGAAACAATTTTTGGGACACATAAAGAAAGAAGACTTGGAAATTTTGACACTCACAAGGCAAGAGGTCAAGAATGAAGGGGAGTGCAACTTATCAAATGATCTTGTGTAAATGGATGGCAGAATAGAAGGAGGTATAGAGAAAAGAAAACATCGCTAAATAGGAAAATGTGGAGAGCCGTTGTAACTACGTCCTGAAAAAAGACACAACACGTAGGAGAATGTAACATAAATTGTTTTTTTAATCATTAGCCTACAGATAATAATTTATCTACTTATATACAGTTGCGGCCAAAATGTTCAGAACGGCATTGTTTTTATCAGAAAAGTAGGTATAAGTTTTTATCAAAGTTGTTTTATATTTTACAATTTTCACAGGCAATAAATACGATATTAATTGTTATTGTCTGAGATTTTGGTGTAATTTGAGTGGATAATACAAAAGTTATGGATGATTTAGTGATTTACTGCAAAACCCATGGCGGCCAAAATGATCAGAACGGTTGAAAAAATAACAGAATAATCAAAAATGACAGAGAATACTGGAATTATTTAATATTTAGTGTGAAGCCCTTTAGCTTCAATCACACTTTGACATCTTTGACTGCATGAGGAAATTAAATTTTCAATTTCTTGCTGGGTGATCTTATTCCATTCTTCCTGAAGGGCATTCCATAATTGCTCAGTTGTTTTAGGATTTCTGGCTTTCGAACGTTCTCCTAGAATATTCCACACATTTTCAATAGGATTGAGATCTGGGCTTTGAGCAGGCCAATCCATAACAATAACCTTTTCAGCCTTGAGGAAGTTCATGACCACCTTAGCCTTGTGACATGGGGCATTGTCCTGCATGAATATGGGTGGTCGCTTAGTTGAATTTCTCAGTACCGACAAGACATGATCTTTTACAAGTTATTTATAAACTCCTGCATTTACCTTTCTATGTAATCGCACCAAAGGGCCCATACCATCTCCAGATATCATCCCCCAGACCATGACACTTCCTCCACCGAATTTAACACTAGTCTTAAGGCATTTAGGCGACAATTTTTAACCTACTTTTCGGCGAACGTACCTTTCCCCATCTGAGCCATAAACTTAGATTCATCACTGAAATGCACCGTTTGCCATTTTTCTTGAGACCACAACACATATTCGGTTGCAAAGGTAAGACGACACTTTTTATTCTTGGAACTGATCAGTGGCTTTACTGCAGGTGCTCTTGCTTGTAGGTCATGTTCAACTAAACGACGAGACACAGTTTTTCGAGATAAAGTTTTTTTCAGTACAATGCTCATTTCCCGAGAAACAGCAGCAGCAGTTTTAAATCTGTCCTTTTTAACCAACTTTACCATACCACGATTTTCTCTCTTGGTCGTTTATCTTGGCCTACCTGTAGACTTTCTTGCTTCACACGAACCACAATCATCGTAGACCTTAAGAATACCGTGAACAACACTTTTTGACTTGTTAACAATCTTTGCAATAGACCCAATACTTAAATTATCCTTCTTTCGAAGCTAAATAATCTGCTGACGAATTGGTAACGGAGTAAGTGGCATTATATTAACAAAGTACACTGCAGATATTCTTACTAATGTTTAGTAAACGAACTGTCACGTAAACAAATTTAAAAAATTAGAGTTCGCCGGTTAAATATACTAAAACACGGAGTAAAAGCAACCGTTCTGATCATTTTGGCCGCCATGGGTTTTGCAGTAAATCACTAAATCATCCATAACTTTTGTATTATCCTCTCAAATTACACCAAAATCTCAGACAATAACAAATAATATTGTATTTATTGTCTGTGAAAATTATAGAATATAAAACAACTTTGATAAAAAATTATACCTACTTTCTGACGAAAACAATGCCGTTCTGAACATTTTGGCCGCAACTGTATATATATATATATAATTTACAAAGTGCGTCTGATATTTGAGAACACTATTTAGAAAAAACATGTGTCTATCTTCAAACATTAAATAGATTTATGTTTTATGTTTGTAAGAATGCGTGTACTAGATTCAGTATAAATCTATCACTGTTTTCAAGATAACGGATATTCGTCCCGTTAACACTCCTCCCCGGATTTTTTAATAGGAGTAAAAATTGATGCCTTCTTCAGGCGATGGTAAGTAACTGGTGATTGAATGATTTTTAAGGAAATTTAAAAACAAAGTGTTACCTCTTTTCCGACAGTCAGAATTAAAAATAGATTTGTCGGTATGTCTTGATTAACCAATTAAATGTCACATTTACGCTAAATAGAAAAGTAAGCTCAGAGGGTGGAGGTGGGTGAATTATTTTTTCATGTCACTATAAACCGCAACATAGACAGGTCATCATTGACGATTGCGAGAATATGTCAGCGACAGATGTGTCGTGATTGTAGTCAAATATGACATGTTCAATTTGTTGAAAGGGCGTTGAAGGTAGGGGTAGGTTAATCAGACGTAAACTTAATAGAAAAAATTTTAAAAATATTTTTTAGATTCAGGAAGCCTCTTAAAGGGGCCTGAAGATAAAATTACAAATGTGGAACATCTATATAAGATATAAATAATACTAACTGGACGGCAATATATAGCCAAATTAAAGCTGAATAAACAAACTAGCGTAATTACAAGTAGAGAGTGGGTCATTATATACTAATAAATTATAGCTAAAAGAAATGGTAATACGTAATTTTTAAACATTTAACTATATTTTAAGGTAAAAGATAAACTGTGTCGGCAATTTACAGCTAATTCACTTCTTTGGTTTAATAGAGATTTTTACGTCAGCAAATTTGATGATCTTTAATTTTTCATGTAAACATAAGAAGCACAGTTCATTTAAAGATTTACAAGTTCTGTTTTTTTTAGTATTTTTCATTTTACCGTAGGGTGTTTATAAACTTATTTCAAGTTCCAAATTATTTTGAAAGGGGCGTCCTATTTCTGTACGCGTTATTGGAGAAAGATAATAGATGCTGGTATCACCTACTTTTAAAGCAATTCTTGGTACTCCCGATATAAAATTTTTTTAAATGTTGGATTTTCTATAGTAGAAATTTTCGTTGGAATTTCTACAATTACACTTGTTGGTATTATCTTCGTTAGTTGCTTTGGAATTGCAATTATTACTCCAGTTTTTGTATTGATTTAAAATTTTATTGTTATGTTTTGTTTTGTTTTATTATCGGTGGAGCTTAGTTTTAGTGTATTTCTATTAAAAATCTTACTAAGTAGATTATTTCTGGAAAAGTGTTTCTCAATTAAATGGAGAAATTTTTGCCCTAACTTAGTACTAACCGTTTGGTTAAACGGGGTTGTTTACCAAATGATTATTCTGTTACTGTTTTCATTCCAATTATCGCTGTTGTTATGTTTTATATATCTAATGTCAGGGCACTTATAGCCACTATTTTTAAGGCAGTGTTATAAAATTTACTATGCTTGTAGAAGAAGATATATATATATATATATATATATATATATATATATATATATATATATATGGTGCGATGGGTAAATTTTATATTTTATATATTTAATATTTTATATTTTAATTTCGTGCATGCGTGTTGTTTTTGATTTTGTCGACTGCTCAGTATAGGAGGGTCAGTTGGGTACCGTCTGTAAAAAATAGCACGATGACGCAATTCACTCCGCCAGAAATTTAGAAAAGGCATGCGATATTGCTTGGCATTCGTACCGGAAGCTCCAATACGAACATTTCAGGGCATTTGGGTGTCAATCTGAAGACAGTGCAGAGAATTCGGAAACAATTTGATGAGTCTGATTACAAAGGTTCGGTAGCTCGGAAAACTCACACTGATCTTTATGATTAGAAAAGAAATCCCGAATTTGTTAGCGATGAACACAGAATCAATACGGAGGCCTACATAAAGTGCCTCGAGGCAGTAGTGGTGCCCTGGGTCAAGTGAGTGGCTGCTGGGAGAGACTATGTGTGGCAACAGGACTGTGCACCTTGCCATACAAGCAGGAGAACCCAGTCCTGGCTGTCAGACAATTTCTGCGACCACATCACCCCATAAATCTAGCCATCCAACTCCCCAGACTGCAATTCCCTTGATTATTAATTGTGGGGTGCAGTTGAGTGAGGGACCAACAAAACTCCTTGTAATACTGTTGTGTCGGAAACCTACCACCCCTCTTGAAGATGAACTTGTCTGCGTCTGTGAACAAAGACTTTAAATAGTGGCATGTCAGTTGACATGAGAGTGCGAGGGAGACAGAGAAGTTCTTGGCTGAGCTAGTTATTGACTACTCAGGCGATTTCTGTACCTTTTTACCAACCTATTAAAACCCTTTTTGTTGTTACGTGTTATTTGGCGTTTGTCTCCACAAACCCCAAACCAACATCATAACAAATACCAAAGATGAACTAAATGCAAGAATCGTGGCAGCATTCCCCAACTTACACAATGAGACCGCCCAGAAGAGTCGCAGGTGATTCCGATGTCGTGGTTGACGCCAAATGGTTATTTTATTGAATAAATTTACTCTTTAGTATTAAAGATATTTTTTTGTAATTTTGGTAAATATATCTGTTAAAATGAGATTAAATTAAACAATCAGTTCGAAATGACTTAAAAATACCCCCCCCCCCAAAAAAAAAATTTATACGCAGATTGTACAGATGCATGCTGGGATTTCTTCCTAATCAATAAAAATGATCCACTTCTCGGTCATATCCGCCATATTTTTGTTTCTTCTTGGCTTGAAGTTAGAACGCTACAATCAATTGACTGGATACTTTTTAGTGAGTTAACATCATTCTTACTTTGTGAACTTTTTAAAGCTTATTACTGTAGCTTTGTCGAGTTTTGTCTTGCATATATATATATATATATATATATATATATATATATATATATTTGCTTAGTATTATTTTAACCTGTTCTTTTTCTTCTTTTTGTTTATTGGAAACTTCCCCAATAGATTTTCTTGTGCATTTTTAACCACGACCAATTACCTTACAAAGCCGAAAGCGCTCAAAAGGCATTTGGGCAATTTATGTTCAAATTCTCCACGGAATCCAGAAAAATGGCCGTCCTGGGTAAGACGATAAACTACATCTGCATCCTGGGTAAGACAATAAACTACATCCGACAGCAAGGCCTTTGATCAGGAGGGTTTGAAGAGAATGGAACCACCTCTGAATTGCTGGTGTTCCCAGGTCCAAGCTGACCCGGGGTGGTAGCACCTGTCAGGGTCCCAGCTATGGGTAAATAGTTACTCCCCCCACAAAAGAGGTCAAAACATTATGAAAGTATAAAAATAGGTTTTAATGTCGAATGTTTCCTTATAAGGAAAATGGCTAATATTACCATTAGAGATGAGGAGAACAGATACTACATTTTCATCCCAGACCGTTGTCCAGGGAGTGAAGACAAGCGTAACTCAAGTAGCATTAGCTGCTCGGTCAATGAATGCCGAAAGTTTCCTTATAAGGAAAATGGCTAATATTACCATTAGAGATGAGGAGAACAGATACTACATTTTCATCCCAGACCGATGTCCAGGGAGTGAAGACAAGCGTAACTCAAGTAGCATTAGCTGCTCGGTCAATGAATGCCGAAAGTTTCCTTATAAGGAAAATGGCTAATATTACCATTAGAGATGAGGAGAACAGATACTACATTTTCATCCCAGACCGATGTCCAGGGAGTGAAGCAAAGCGTAACTCAAGTTGCATTAGCTGCTCGGTTATTGAATGCCGAATGTTTCCTTATAAGGAAACGCCTAATATTACCGTTACCATTTATACTTTGGAAATTTAAGTAATATTTCGTGCAATTAATTCAATGTCAATCGTAGGAGAAATCTCGTTGTTTTAGTGTCTGGAGACTTTCTAAAGATTTTTTCGCGTGAAAAACAATGGTAGCTGATTTTTAGCTTTCCATAATTTTGCCTTGTGTAAGTATTCATAAAAAAGGTTCTACTTTCGTACAGTGGGGAAAACAACCTGCCTACGACAGATAACATTACAGGCTGTAATGAGATGAAAAATCTGTTTTTCTAATATCCCTCATTTGAAAGCTGTCCGTAACGATAAAATAAAATGCACTCCTTCTATCGAGCCCCTCTTTTACACTGACGTATTCATTGACGTCACAGGAATACATGCGTCACGTAGCTTTCCGGTTTCTTACAATTGGTTCAAAATGTTTCTACTCGATTCAATTAGTCCATCTTTGATTAGCGTCGCTAAACATTCCACGTTAATATTACATATATATCCTGAGACAACTTTAAGATTCGCTATCTGTTTGATCATTTACTGTCATCCGGATATGCAGGACCAGCTCAAGTTACTGGCAACACAGGCAGTCGCTTACGGCGCCATCTAGGCCGAGATCATATTCAAGATGTGGCAATTTTATTAACTATTAATGTATAGACTTGCCAGGCTTTAATTAATTTTACAAACATTGTTTTCTGATATTGTTTGGCATATAAAATTACCACTTTAAGAAGGAACGGTCCAAAATGTAAGATTCAAATTAGAAATATTTAATAGACGACAGAAAAATGGCAGGGGATGCTGGACAATGTCCACAAAGATGAAGAAGAGACTTGAAGCAACAGAAACAAAGAAAAGAGTACTGAATTGTTACGTAATATCAGTCCTCCTATATGACAGTGAATGCTGGACAATCTCCACAAAGATGAAGAAGAGACTTGAAGCAACAGAAACAAAGAAAAGAGTACTGAATTGTTACGTAATATCAGTCCTCCTATATAGCAGGGGATGTTGGACAATCACTACAAAGATGAAGAAGAGACTTGAAGCAACAGAAACAAAGAAAAGAGTACTGAATTGTTACGTAATATCAGTCCTCCTATATGACAGTGAATGCTGGACAATCTCCACAAAGATGAAGAAGAGACTTGAAGCAATAGAAACAAAGAAAAGAGTACTGAATTGTTACGTAATATCAGTCCTCCTATATGACAGTGAATGCTGGACAATCTCCACAAAGATGAAGAAGAGACTTGAAGCAACAAAAACAAAGAAAAGAGTACTGAATTGTTACGTAATATCAGTCCTCCTATATGACAGTGAATGCTGGACAATCTCCACAAAGATGAAGAAGAGACTTGAAGCAACAAAAACAAAGAAAAGAGTACTGAATTGTTACGTAATATCAGTCCTCCTATATGACAGTGAATGCTGGACAATCTCCACAAAGATGAAGAAGAGACTTGAAGCAATAGAAACAAAGAAAAGAGTACTGAATTGTTACGTAATATCAGTCCTCCTATATGACAGTGAATGCTGGACAATCTCCACAAAGATGAAGAAGAGACTTGAAGCAATAGAAACAAAGAAAAGAGTACTGAATTGTTACGTAATATCAGTCCTCCTATATGACAGTGAATGCTGGACAATGTCCACAAAGATGAAGAAGAGACTTGAAGCAACAGAAACAAAGAAAAGAGTACTGAATTGTTACGTAATATCAGTCCTCCTATATGACAGTGAATGCTGGACAATGTCCACAAAGATGAAGAAGAGACTTGAAGCAACAAAAACAAAGAAAAGAGTACTGAATTGTTACGTAATATCAGTCCTCCTATATGACAGTGAATGCTGGACAATCTCCACAAAGATGAAGAAGAGACTTGAAGCAACAGAAACAAAGAAAAGAGTACTGAATTGTTACGTAATATCAGTCCTCCTATATGACAGTGAATGCTGGACAATCTCCACAAAGATGAAGAAGAGACTTGAAGCAACAAAAACAAAGAAAAGAGTACTGAATTGTTACGTAATATCAGTCCTCCTATATGACAGTGAATGCTGGACAATCTCCACAAAGATGAAGAAGAGACTTGAAGCAACAAAAACAAAGAAAAGAGTACTGAATTGTTACGTAATATCAGTCCTCCTATATGACAGTGAATGCTGGACAATCTCCACAAAGATGAAGAAGAGACTTGAAGCAACAAAAACAAAGAAAAGAGTACTGAATTGTTACGTAATATCAGTCCTCCTATATGACAGTGAATGCTGGACAATCTCCACAAAGATGAAGAAGAGACTTGAAGCAACAGAAACAAAGAAAAGAGTACTGAATTGTTACGTAATATCAGTCCTCCTATATGGCAGGGGATGCTGGACAATATCGACAAAAATGAAGAAGAGACTTGAAGCAATAGAAACAAAGAAAAGAGTACTGAATTGTTACGTAATATCAGTCCTCCTATATGGCAGGGGATGCTGGACAATATCGACAAAAATGAAGAAGAGACTTGAAGCAATAGAAGTGTAGTTCTACAGTAGGATGCTGAGGATATCATGGACTGAACATTTGAGCAGCGGCACATAATGAGAAAAGAGTGATTGAAAATTTGACATTCACAACACATATTGAATGGCAAACGAGATAGAGTGTAGCGATGCATAACCTACCTAGCGAACTTGAGTAAATGGATGGCAGAGCAAGGTTGAGGAGAGATAAGAAAAAGACAACATTTATCAAGAACTACAAAGGAGAGACAATTATGGAGAGCCATGATCGCCAACGCCCTGAATGAACACAATTTATAGAATTGGTTAAATTGAATAAGAATAAATCATTCAAATATTGATGCAATCTTATCACAATATTTTAACAAGTACACTACAGGACACGTTGAACAACTGGATCGTTATAATTGAAATATTGTTACTACTTTAATTGAACGTGATGCTATTTCCAATCCATTGTAGACACACAGTAGCAGACAATATGGTGGTGTATTTTTAGTCTATTCTGTGTCAGAGGTGTCGTTTACTTTAACCAAAACTATTGTTACTACTTTATCTACTGTTAATTGAACCTGATGCTATTTCCAAATTTTTAGTCTAACTCTTATTATAAATCACGTATACAAAAAATAATAATACCCTGAAATAAAGTGGGGAGGGATGATCTCAATAATCAAAATAAAAGAAACCAAAGAAGTTAGTATGGCTCGTCCACCCCCACCCACTAAAAAATAAGAGTGGCCCTTTTTCTGCTGATAAGCAGAATCAAGAAGCTCACTCTCCAGAGACAGGGAAGAGGTAAAATAAA
Source organism: Acanthosepion esculentum (assembly GCA_964036315.1). Lineage (NCBI taxonomy): Eukaryota > Metazoa > Mollusca > Cephalopoda > Sepiida > Sepiidae > Acanthosepion > Acanthosepion esculentum. The sequence continues at coordinate 69,007,447 of OZ038512.1, forward strand.
TTTGGTAACAGGGTGTTATAAAATTGCCTGTCAAAATAAAAGACTTGGAGAAAAACTGGAGGGGGGGGGGGATTGGAAATCTTAACAAGGACCATAATGAAAGATCGTGCCAGCACGACAGTCACTCACATTAAAGAGGGATGTGGTCCTTCAGGAATACAACCCGTTGTCACTTTAGGGGACTGAAAAAATAAATCAAGATTGGCTTGATTCACATTGAATCCACCTTATGCTGAAATCTGCCGAAGGCAAACGTTTTCTGACAGTTCTGATCTTCATCCTGAATTGATACCGAAAGAATCCAATCAGATCCTGGTGAGAATAACGTTCGTTTCGTAAGGTTCCCCTCGTTTGCATCACACACACCACCATTCTTGCCACGGTTAGCTGCAGGAAAAACATCAACCGTTTCACCCTGGTCCACGGGGGGGACACAACGTCGCAAACGTACGCGAGATAAGTGGACTCAAATATTCGGGATCGGTACGAGCCATCAACTCGCCGACATGATCATAGAACGGGCACACCGACGTACAGTGGAAGAAGGCGTGCTCAGTCGTTTTCACTATCACACTGATTACAATCAGTCATTTTTGCCAAGCTCCTCTGAAATCCCCGCTCCTTGAGAGGCAGTGTGTTCTGGATCAATTGCCAAGTAAGCGAAAACTCAGGGTTGCTGAAATAATTCGCCGATTGTGCCCAGGACCAGAAAGAACACAACTCTCCCGCTGACAATCCGAGCCACTCTCAGAGCGGGTGCGATGCGATCTCTACATTGTCCCAATAACATTACCCTCGTAGGCTATGAAAAATCACTGGACCGAGTAGACAAACTTCAGCCCTTCAAGGACTACCGCCTCGGATCGCCGTTCCTACATTTGCTTGTACTTCCGACCAATTCTTCTCCAGCTGAAGATCCGGTCCGAACCACACTCCAAGAATGCGGCAGAATGTCAGTTCAACTGAAGGTTCCCGGGAGAACAACGCTCTTCCCAGCACCTAACCGCAAGCCAGAAGTGAATACATCATCAGCGTAGACCTTGGCACAATCACCTCCAGGGAGACCCATCCTTGTAGGGTCGGTGTGCTTGCTCTCAGCCGACGCAGGGGAGGCGACAGCGACAGCGCAAAAGCACTCGACCGCTTCCCGTTTAGCAGACTTATCCACTTGCAAAAGTCGGGTTAAAATCCGGCGGTCTGCAGGACAGCCGTAAGTTACCGATGGTCGACCCTGTCGAATGCCTCGGATTGATTCAAATTGATCAGCGCGGCCACATCGTCGTCTTCTTCGCCGTCTACGGTCGTGCGGGTCAGATGCAGGTTACTCTGAATTATTCGGCTTTTCAAAGCACAAGTCTGTTCCAGTCTCAACAGAATTTCGACAACTGACTGCAAACGCGCCGTCATGATCTTGGCCTGAATTTTTAACTTTGTTTCTTTATGTCTATTCTGGACATGGGCGGTCATGGCTCTCCACAATTTTCTATCCTTCATAGCTCTAAACTGTGCTATCTCCCGACAATCCTTCCCTGTCCCTGTTCTGCCATTCATGTATTCAATCTTGCTAGGATGTTAACTCACTGATTCCCTCAGTCTCTCTTACCTTTAATATGTTCCGTAAGTGTGTCAAATTCTCCAAGCCGTCTTTCCTCATTATGTGTCCTGGAAATCCGACTGTCACTTTCTGATTCTATAAGTATCATTGTTATTTCCATTATCTTTAAAACATCCTCGTTGCTAACAAGTTGTGTTCATGTTATACTCAGCATCCTTCTGTAGAACCATAGCTTTGCCTCTTCTTCATCTATGAGGAAATTGTCCAGCATACACTGAAAGATTGATATTACATAGCTGTTCAGCTCTTTTGTCTTTGTTTCAAACGAGATTTTCTTGCTTCTTGATACTTTGCTTAACTTTTGGAAGACATCTTTCGCTATTTGAATGCGCCTTTGGAATTCGGTGACATATTTTCCACTTCTGTTATAACGTTTCCTAAATAATCAATGCCGTAAAAACAGATATATTAAACAAGAGAAGGGAAAATGGATAAAAGAAAAACAAACAGTCGCAAGAAATGGCAATACGTGAAAAAATAATAAAGAAAAAAAAGAAAAAATTCTAGAAACAGTGCGACCGGTTTTCGTTCCTTTCTCATATACCGAGCTCTGATGAGAGAGGAAAACCGTTCAGATTGGCGTCCTGGGTAATATGATAAACTACACCCGACAGTAAGGGCTTTGATCAAGAGGTTTTGATGTGCATGGAACTACCTCTTAATTGCTGGTGTTCCCAGGTCCACCCTAACCCGGGGTGGTAGCACCTGTTAGGGTCCCTACAACGGGCAAATAGTTAACCCCAAACTGGGGTCAAAACCTATGAAAGTGTAAAAATAGGTTTTAATATCAGCAGTACATTCTTGTAAAAAATTATTACCAGCAATAATCTAGCACTTTCGCCCCAGCGCCTCAACCTCCGGCGTCTTACTCTCTGGGTTGAGGTGTCTACTCGGTTCTAACCGAACTTAAGGGAGTGACCATAGGTGACCTGAGCATCCGTAGATTATTCGACCGGTCCGCTGGTTTAATCTTGCTTCCTGCCCACGTTGTGATTTGCTTGATCCAGAAAGCAGAAGTGATGTCCGTCCATTCACGGTCGACTGAAGATGTAGACACGGCTGGGGAGTCTGCGCTAAGAAATTTAGAATGCAGAAAAAAAAGAAAGAAAGAAAAAAGAAATTAATATCTGCAGAAAGCCGGACAAACAACTATTCAATGGTTGAATTGTTAATGTCTTTTATATAGCAGAAAAGAATAGTAGAGAAAAGAAACGGGTTGCAGGAAAGAAAAGTATTTAACGTAAAAACTCATACACTGGATTCTACACACAGAGAGAGTGGGTTGTGATTAGCGTGTTGTGAAATCGTCTCAGAACGATATATGACTCTTGCGATGGACGGATAAAGATTTCTGTGCGGGGCTTAAAGTTATAGTGGCGTTCCTCCTCCCAACGCTCGCCCGGGCCAATTCTCTCTTCTCTCTTCAAGAATTTTCTCCAGTCTGCCTTTTTCAGCATAACTACGCTTTTATATAGATAAACCCGGCTGATTATAACTGATCCTCGACCCTACTACTTTGCACGCGATTATCACGGGGTTCTGGCTGCATCAACCAAAATCATGTGAATTCCAAACTTCCTTCTAGCTTACTCAGCTCTATTTCAATTTTTAATCGATAAAAAATATTTCGACCATATCCATTGTCTTCTGATGACCCAGATTCAATGGGTACAACTTCTGCCCGAGATCAGATTTCCCCATCAGTAAGTAAAATGCTCTGATTTAATTTCACTATTCAAATCTACTCCAATTTCAATAAAAAAATACGTGTGAGTGTGTGTCCCCCATCTCTCTCTCTGTCACAATACATTTAAAATATATATATATATATATATATATATTACCAGCAATACATTTTTTTGAAAAAAAATATTACCGTAATAAAAATCTTGTCAGCATTAAATAACCCATTGAGGTTGATATACCGTAAACGAAACCAAAGGAAACTGTTCAGATTGTTTCTAAAAGTTTTTTCATTTTTATTCTTTGTTTTTTTTTTCTTCAGAATCCATCTTGCAAATTTAAAAATCTACCATTCGTCTGTTTATTGAACACATTAAAAATGGCATTTATGCAGATGACACTACTGTTTACTCCCTTCTCAATATCAAATCCGTCAGATCGGACAAAGTAAATCTGGCAACTGCTCTTGAAAAGGACATCCAATCAGTGGTTAACTGGGACAAGAAATGGCTTGTAAATTTGAACGCCTCCAAAACAAAACTGCCTTCATTTAACCACCACAGAGAATCTTTTCCTTATTTCTACTTTTGCTTTGCTTCTGGAAGGCATCTTCCGCTATTCGAACACACTATAGGCTTTCATTGTCACATCTCCATACTCTGTTAACACAATTTCTAGACTGATATTTATCAATGATCTCCCTGATGTCATCAGTTCCCAAGTCGGCATCTATGGAGACGACCATATGATTTACTCTCAATAGGGAATCCGGCAAATCGACAATGATTAACTGGGTGCAGGCAATGGCTTGTAAATTTGAATGTTTCGAAAACTAAACTGCTCTCATTTAAACACCCCTGCAAGTTTGATGCTCGATTCCGTGTGAGTGCTTCACCGCGCCTTCTTGGCCTTACGTTTTCGATTGACTTAAAGTGTAACAACTACATTGAATCAATAGCTGCATCTACTGCACGGAAAGTTGTTCCTCTGTGTTGTGAAAGAAGATTTTTCTCTTCAGAGTCCATCTTACACATCTACAAATCTATCATTCGCCCGTGCATTGAATACTATTACCATATCTGGTCTGGCGCCTCCGCTGTTCATTTGGAGGTTCTCGACAAATTCCAAACAAGGATCTGCAATGTAATAGATCCTGATCTGGCATCTCGATTTCAGTCAATTTCTCACAGACGTGATGTCGCTTCCTTCAGTATTTTGTACAAATATTTTCATCGCAACTGCTCTGACGAGCTTTCCCCTCTTGGTGCCCCAAGTACATGAATTTAAGCGTGTTACTAGATTGGCATCTAGGTCCCACCCTTTTACTGTTCAACTAGCTAGATGCAACTGTCACTTCTATTCTAACAGTTTATTTTCTCGCAATTCCTACCTGTGGAACTCCCTGTCATTTTCTTGCTTCTCTGATGACTACAATCTCAAAAATTTAAACTCAACGTCAATCGTCATCTTCTGTCTTCTTGAACCCTGTTCCTTTTTTGCCCTTTTCTCGACCGTCTACAAAAATTCAAATGCAACGTCAATCGCCATCTTCTGTCTTCTTGAACCCTGTTAAATTTTTGTTCTTTCCTAAGCCCTCTACAAGAATTTAAGTGTAACGTCAATCGCCATCTTCTGTCTTTTTGAAACCCGTTCTTTTTTTCTTTCTTCAACTCTCTACAAAAATTTAAAAATGTAACGTCAATCACTATCTTCTGTCTTCTTGAACCCTGTTATATTTTTCCTCTTTCCTCAACCCTCTATAAGAAAATAGTTAAAATTTACCCGCCAATTCTACTCCAAAAGTTTCTTTTTTTCTCGCACTTCCCGACTGTGGAACTACCTTCCTCTCACTTGCTTCCCTGATGACTACGATCTTCAAAAATTTAAGTGCAGTGCCAACCGCCATCTTGTGTTTACATGAACCTCGTTCATCTTTTACCTTCTCCTCAATCCTCCCTTTACACAGTTTTTTTTCTCTCACTTTTACTCTCTGTAACCCCCCCCCCCTGCGTGCTAGGAGCACCCCTGCCATACTTGGGGTGGAATGCTTAAAAAAATTAAACTTCTGGACTTGTTTGATTTTGTTATCCCCGCACATTGGTCTTTTTCTCTTGCTAACAGCCATACATTCAGTTTTCTTACAATTGATAGTTAGTCCTTTCTTCTTCCTTTCCTTTTCTATCTTTTTAAGATGTCCTGTAAGTTTCCTTCTGTGTCTGCCATATCTGATGTTGTTAAATATTCAACAATATGGCATAATTAAAAGAGAGAACAAAACACGTGACTAAATCAGGCCACGTCATTTGATGTTGATGGAAATCTGGTTAGATGGATGCATATTTAAAGTGACCGGTGCATATTCCTGTTTTTTCGTGCGATCGGTCGTAGATGATTTGAAAGGCAGGAATCTTATCATTTTCTCTTTCGCTTTACATTCTACGATCAAATAAAAGGAAAGCTTTTTTTTCTTTTTAAAAAAAAACAACGAGATATTGTTTTTTTTTGTTTTTTTTTCTAACACGACGACGGCCCTTACTACGACAGAACATCACAGATCACTACGCAAAGTGTTTATATTAGAATTGACAACGTAATCAGCTTCAGTTAAAGCTGAGAAAAGGATAATCAATAACCAGGTAAGTGTTTCTTGCTATTCTGATTACTTGTAAACTTCGTATTCATTGCTATCTTGCATGTTTTAACATTAACACAATACTGTAAATTGCCATTAAGAATTTAAAATAATTTATTTTTGAAAAATTAAATTTATGAATACATTGTCTTCTGCATTGCATAACTTCGCCCTGTAACGTCTATATTTTTTATAAGAGTTAAATTTTAAATTGTTATTTAGGGCTACTTATGCTATGTATGGTAAATTAAATTTATTAACACGTTTTCTTTCTTCTGTATTGCATATTTTCGCCCTGTAATATATTATAATATATTATTTTTTATAAGACGAGCATTTTTTTAATCATTTCACCCCAATTACGGCAATAAAGAGACAAGAGTTTGCAGAACGAGAAAAAACTAATATTAAGGAGAGAGAATAATAAAAGAACAAGAGTTAAGAAAACAGAACGATTGACATTGCATTTAAATTTTTAAAGATCAAAGTTGACTGAAAAGCAAGAAGCCGGAAGAGAGTTCCACAAACGAGAAGTGCGTTTGAAGAAATTGTCATCTGTCTATATCTCTGAGATGAGGTATCATGATTACTTGCATTATTTACATTATTCGGACTGTTAGCTTCATCTTCATTGCCATATTCACAAATTTTCGGTCGTTGTACGCTCCAGCCTTTATGTCTATGTCTCTCTATATCTCTGAGATGAGGTATTATGATTACTTGCATTATTTATATTATTCGGACTGTTATCCTCATCTTCATTGCCATATTCACAACGTCTCGGCCGTTGTACGCTCTGGCCTTCTTCAGGTGATTGAAATTTCGAACTGAACCCTTTATTTTGTTCGCCGGGGTAGATTGTTCTACTTCAACGTGCCATGCCTCTTCCAGATGCCTTAGTTATTTCCCTTTAACTCAACTCTACAAGGACACATGTCCCAGTGGATAAAGAAGTTGGTTAGATCCAGTGACTAGACCCCAAAAGTTTTGAACTCAATTCCAGGTCATAGCAGTGGTGAACCAAAACTGTTAGTATCGAACTTTCAACAGTAAAGTCAACAGTAAAATGATGAGACCTTGCCGCCCATCTAGTACTGCCCTTCAATTCATAAAATCGAGGTACCATAGATGAAAATTCATCAGGTGACTGAATGCGAGATGCCAGGTCAGAACCAATAATATTGCAGGTTATTTTATCAAGAATCTCTAAATATATAGCAGGAACAACAGACAATATGTGGCAGCAATATTCAAAGCGTGATTATAAATTGTTATTTAAAACTACTTATGCAATATTTTGGCAAATAAAATTAAATTAACACGTTGAATTATAAAGGGTGCTTCATTAAGACGGATTATATATAAGGGGGTTTCGTTAAGACGGATCAAAGTTAGCAGTAAATAAATCAGTGTTACTGGTGAAAATTTATTTATTTCTCTATTGTATCATGTTATTTAAGTCATGGCAATTATGTGTGAAAAATAATATCACCCAAATGTCCGCCAAGGCTTCGGCGACACACCTCCACTAGAGGGTCAGAATTTTTGATGACGTCTCTGCATAGTTGTTCCTCGATCTCACCAATATGCCTTATTATCTCAGCTGTTGAATTGTTGTTGGCATAGACCTTACTTTTGAGATGACCTCAAAGGAAGAAATCTAAAGACGTCAAGTCGCACGATCGTGGTGGACAATTGACTTCGTCGTTTCGAGAGATTATGCAACTTGGGAATTTCTCATCCAAATTCTGTTTGAACGTCCATTTTCGTAAGAGGCTTCGATAACTTTAATTGTTTGGTTGTTAATCTTTCCAGCGTTGGAATTTCCAAAGACTTAAGTTGTTAAATCTGAAAGAAAAAGAAAAAAAAATCCTTAGACGCTTAAACTTAATTCACATTTAAAATCGGTCCAAGTTATTGGTATACACTATATATTACATATTTGTGTCCGATAATGACATCTATATTTTTCTGTGTTACAATTAGAAATTGTTAAGACTACTTATATTTTGGTAAATAAAATTAAATATTGAATTGTATATTGAATATTTGAAGCCCTATAATGACATCTATGTTTTTATTTGATTTACATTTAGAAATTGCTATACTTATTTTGTTAAATAAAATTAAAATGTCTAGCCCGTTCATTTCTACCTTGGTTATTTGAACACTTAATTTTCTATATAAAATAATTTGCGCTTTATTCTGATATTGATTTGTTATTTTTACGGCTTATCAACCCTTTGTGGATTATTTAAAGCCGAAACATATTTAGGATTCTAAGAGGTTGCCGGTGTTCCGAAGTGATCACGAAATCTAAGTATTTATTTTGATGAACAAAAAATAAAATTTATTAACACGTTTAAATCTATAATGGTTTGGTTTGGTTTGGTTTGTTTTACGGCATATCAACCTCAATGGGTCATTTAATGCCGAAAAAGAATTTTTATTTCTGGTAATATTTTTTCTTCAAGAATGAATATCTGGTAACGTCTTTTTTCCTCAAAAATGTATAGCTGGTAATATTAACAACATTTACCGGCCTGAATTTCCGAGAAATTGTCATAGAAAATATGCGTCCTCCGACAGGAATCGAACCTGTATCGTATACGGAACCGTCATATAGCCTGACGAGATTTTACCGATTTTGCGACAGAGGAGCGTTTCGGTTAGCAAGGTCGAATTTATTGTTTTTAAACTACAATTTTCCATGATTTTTCTAACGTACATTCATATCTGCTCGATGCGTATCCAAATGTAAAAAAATGACGTCCCACATTTCGATATGGACAAATAAAAAAGAATGTATAAACATAAAAATGTCTTAAAATAATTGTCGGACTTTGTCCATTTCATAATGTATACTTTAGTATATATTAAAATTGAAACAGCTAAATATCTTCTTTGCGTTGGAGTAGTTATTGGTTCGGAGTTCGTGATGTCATTTGCAGCTGAGTGCCACTGGATATTGCGTGGCGGGCCACGCGTGCCACAGGTAGCCGACCCCTATTACAGATTATGTAAAAGTGTTTGATAAAGTACGTCACAAAGAACTGATCGTTAACCATGAAAGGTTTGAGAAGAATATTACAATATCTGTCTATATTTCTGAGATGAGGTATTATGTACACTATTTACATTATTCGGACTATTGTCCTCATCTTTGTCACCATATTTATTACAACGTTTCGGCACTTCAGTATCTGTCTATATTTCTGAGATGAGGTATTATGTACACTATTTACATTATTCGGACTATTGTCCTCATCTTTGTCACCATATTTATCACAACGTTTCGGCCCTTCTGTATCTGTCTATATTTCTGAGATGAGGTATTATGTACACTATTTACATTATTCGGACTATTGTCCTCATCTTTGTCGCCATATTTATTACAACGTTTCGGCCTTTCAGTATCTGTCTATATTTCTGAGATGAGGTATTATATACACTATTTACATTATTCGGACTATTGTCCTCATCTTTGTCGCCATATTTATTACAACGTTTCGGTCCTTCAGTATCTGTCTATATTTCTGAGTTGAGGTATTATGTACACTATTTACATTATTCGGACTATTGTCGTCATCTTTGTCGCCATATTTATTACAACGTTTCGGCCCTTCTGTATCTGTCTATATTTCTGAAATGAGGTATTATGTACACTATTTACATTATTCGGGCGATTGTCGTCATCTTTGTCGCCATATTTATTACAACGTTTCGGCCCTTCAGTATCTATCTATATTTCGGAGATGAGGTATTATGTACATTATTTACATTATTCGGATTTTTGTCCTCATCTTTGTTCAGTGCGTGTTTAGTAATATAGTCTTGTCAATTTCATTTAGCTGATTTTTCTTGTTATTTATATATTTGTATCTCTTTTTTAATAACTAAAAGTTTTTTCTATGTATTCTATTTTGAAATATTTTAAGATTCCTTTCGTTTCGCACTAAGTGTAGCTTCATGTAATAAACCTTCTATTTCATTAATTTACTATGAGGTTCTATTCCTTATTTATTTCTCTCTGTTATCTCGAAAACACGAAATACAACAGAAACATAGGACAAAGAAGAAGAAGAAGAAGAAGAAGAAGAAGAAGAAGAAGAAGAAGAAGAAGAAGAAGAAGAAGAAGAAGCAGAAGAAGAAGAAGAAGAAGAAGAAGAAGAACTTGTGTAAATGGTTGTTAGAACAGGGATTAGGAGATATAGGAAAATGACAAAATGTACTAAGAGCTACAAAGGATAGGAAATTGTGGAGAGCCATGATCGCACACATCCTGACGGGATATGGTACGAAGAAGAAGAAGAAGAAGGAGGAGGAGGATGAGGAGGATGAGGAGGAGCTTGTGTAAATGGTTGTTGGAACAGAGATTAGGAGAGATAGATAGATAGAGAGAGAGAGAGAGAGAGAGAGAGAGAGAGAGAGAGAGAGAGAGAGAGAGAGAGAACGAAAAGGACAAATTTACTAAGAGCTGTTGATGACAGGAAATTGTGGAGTGCCATGACCGCCAACAACTTGAAAGAAGAAGAAGAAGAAGAATGAATGAAACAAACGATCAGCTTTCGAAATTGCATTCCGATGTCACTAGGAATCTTAAGATATGTGCAGAGTGATTAAACAAGGAAGACACTATTTACTGTAATTCCCTATGTATAATACGCCTTCATTCATAATACGCACCTGTAAAATTGTGCTGAAAGTGTGGGAAAATGCTTCTACTCACGCATAATACGCACCCCTTATTTGGTAATGAAACCCTATAAATTGTACCTCTCCAATTTCATTACGCCCAGCGTTTCCTACTCTTATTTTAAAATGGTTTTAAACATAGAATAATATTATTCTAATTTAATTTTATGATAATTCTTATTTTATTTTACAGGAATTTTTTTAAAGATTTTTTGTAGCTGTGCATAATACGCACCCCTGATTTTGCTTATTATTTTTTTTTAGAAAAAATGGGTATTATGCATGGGAAATTACGGTAATAAATACGACGTTTCACTATTTATTTCGTTTCGAATAGTGTGGCGTCGTTACGATTTTTAAATTCTATTTATTTTTTGTTTTCATTGGTAGGGAAGACGTCATGGATTCATTTTATGACCGATTTGCCAGGAAGGTGACTTCTTTATGTTATTGGCCTGGGGAAGGGAACATTAAATTGCTGTTAAAAATGGACTCCCAAATAACATAACATTAATATAACAGTTTCTAGTCAGCGAGAAAAAGAAGACGTTACGTTACTTAATCCTTTGAGCCTTGCGTTCCTGAACAATTTGAAACCTTCTGCCTGAGCTCCTGAGTTAAAATTCGCAAATAATTGTTATGTAATGTTTCACGGTAGATACAAAAATAGTTACAAATGTTTACCCACTGTTCAACCGATGTCTGGGCATTACGTCTTTTTTCTCGGCCACCGTTCAACCGATATCTGGGCATTACGCCATTTTTACCTACCACCGGTAAAGTGGTGGCCAGGGCTCAAAGGGTTAAACAAATATATGATGATGCACACTTTTCTAAGCAGAGTTAAAAACTTCACACTGGCTCAACTAATAATGTTATGTGACATGTGGTAGGCATTACTGAGATTCATAGCAAAAGAGAGAAATCACTTGATATTGAGTCACCATTTATTTTCCTATAATGTTATCTCATGTATCTAGAAGTGTGCCACTGATGGCAAGCGGACATTGTCTTGGCATGACAAAGTTTTGGACATTAACCCTTTGAGCCCTGTGTTCCTGAACAATTTGAACCCTTCTGCCTGAGCTCCTGAGTTAAAATTTGCAAATAATTGATATATAATGTTTCACGGTAGATATAAAAATAGTTACAAATGTTTACCTACCGTTCAACCGGTGGCTGGACATTACGTCTTTTTTCTCTACCACCTTTAAATCGATGTCTGGGCATTACTTCATTTTTCTCTACCACCGGTAAAGCGGTGGTCAGGGCTCAAAAGGTTAATCCATTTGTTTTAGGCTTCCATATTTGAAAATTACGCACGTTAGTTTTAGAGCAGTCATGAGCAAACTGCGGCGCGCGGGTCACATGCGGACCGACAGGTTTTCTGAATGGCACGCCTAATTTCATGAGGAAAGTAACGTTTATTAAAATGTTTGTTTCCTTTCGTTTTCACTTATTTACACACACACTTTCTCACACATAACAACACACATGAACGATGATTAAGTACAATGTTTCTTGCAATTTATACCTTTTCGCTGTCAGCATTTTAAACCATTAGCGACTTTTTTTATTAAGGAAGGTCATACGTGTAAACATCTTTTGATTCACAAACAGGAAACGTCAATGATAATTATTTTTTCTCTAGAGAATAAATATACTTCTTCTTTTAGAAATATTTTTTGTAAAGTCAAATGAATAAATTAGAAAAAAATGTCACATAGTGTGTGTTAATCACTCTGTCATCAGTGACAATATTAGACCAATACACCAGTTTATTTTAATTATAGAAAGGAAAATTTTCTCCGAAGACAAATAACGACTTTTCCCTATTTCTAAGGCAGAAACGTCTCTGGCCCCCATCAGCCTGTTTGACGCTCGTGTCTGTGAGAGCGTCTCAATGAGTCTTCTTAGCTTCACGTTTTCAACTGACTTGAAGTGGAACAACTACATTGAATCAATAGTTGCATCTATCGCAAGGAAAGTTGGTTCACTGTGTCGTGCCAGAAGATATTTCTCGTCAGAGTCCATCTCACGCATCTACAAATCTGCCATTCGTCCGTGCAGACTGCTGCCATATCTGATCTGGTGCCCCTGCCGTTCATCTCGAGGCACACCACAAAATAAATAAGAAGGATTTGTAATGAAATCGATCTTAAATTGGCTTCTCGACTTCACCCACTTCCTCACCGACGTGATGTGGCTTCCCTCTGTCTTTTCTACAAATATTTTCATGGCCCCTACGCTGACGAGCTTTTTTTTTTTACCCGGTGCTCCGACTACAGGAATTTAAGCGTGCTGCTAGATTGGCATTTAGGTCCCACCCTTTTACTGTTGAAATAGTTAAATGTAACCGCCACTTCTACTCCAAAAGTTTAATTCCTCGTACTTCACGATATTGGAACTGCCTTCTCACTTGCTTCCCTGGTAAGAATAATCTTAAAAAATTTAAATGCAACGTCAATTGCCATCTTCTGTTGCCATGTCCTTTTTCCTTTCCTCAATCCCGCTAAACCAACTCTTTTCCCTCTCCGTAACCCCCTGAGTGTTAGTGGCACGCCTACTATTCTCGGAGTGAAATGCTTAAAAAAAGAATTAAACAAAAAAAAAAAAAAATTGATTATACACGTGGTCTTTGGTTGGTAAAATGGCCGCCGTATTTTTAATGAAAACTTACCCAGCTTCCCTTTTTTAGTAGTGTGGTCTGCCTTATGTTGCACTATACCTTATACGGCACCTCACCCATGTCTGTTTGAGTGAAAACTAACGAAAAATCTTTTACTTTTCCCAAACATAAAAAAGAAATGGCCAGGACTTGTTAATTGTAATATGTAACAAATTAAAAGGTTTGATATCAGTGACTGAGTCATCCCTATCCACTGATTTTGACTCTGCACGGGCGTCTGAAATATATACATAATCGCTGTGAGAAGGTGCGGGTATCTGTCTCTGAATCATATAGCTGCTTCAAGAGATGGTTTGAAAACAGTGCTTCAGCAGGAAGCATCTTCCTCCGGAATAAGGAAACTAGGTACCTGATAGCGAACAAAAACTCCAGATGAAAAATTAATATTCAAGCATTGATGACGGGAAAACGACGAAAAAGACAAATTCTGACGCAGTTAAAAAGAAACACGAATGTAGCCGTTACTATTTGGTTAATATTATTATGTTTATTGGTGTAGAACCAATAATCTCATCCTAATTGTCTAAAAAAGAAAAAAAACAGAAGCTAATATGGTACAGCCATATCAGACGAACCTCATTCTTTAGTGCCAGTAGATCAGACCTTTACAGTCATAACCCACTTCAGTACATCCATAGAGTTGAATCACTTTCATTTTCCCCGTATTTCATTGGTAAGATCGATGTAAACTCAAGAAGTTTCACTTGCATTCGTAAGATATTTGGGGACACACTGAAGACCGTAAAAATATCATAACTAACAAAAAAGTAAATTTATTGTTACAAAACTTAGTACACTGATTAATAGTTGGATTACGTTTTTCTTCGATGTAACAGCCTTAACCCCGACTAATGGCTTAATGCGAAACTATATTCATTGACATGGACGAATCACATTGTCTGTATTGATATTGGGCATTACTCGATTAATGGTGGCTTTCAAATAATCAGGGCGTATTATAGGAACGTTGATTTGTCTCCCGTTCAAGAACGCTCCACGCCAAGGGATTTAGTTCTGGGGGGTTAGGTGGTTTCACACTATTTACATTATTCGGACTATTGTCCTCATCTTTGCCGCTATGTTTATCACAACGTTTCGGCTCTTGTACGCTCCGGCCTTCTTCAGGTGGTTGGAATATCGAACTGAACCCTTTATTTCGCTCACTAGGGTAGACTGTACTAGTTTCATGTGCCATGTCTAATGGATGCTAGTTATCTCCTGTTAATTCCCCTCTCAAAATTCTCCACCGCCTTAACAGGGATTGAACTCACACTCACACTGGATCTAACACCTTTATCCACAGTGCCATGTGTCCTTGAGTGGATAAAGGTGTTAGTTAGATCCAGTGACAGGACCTAAAGAGTGTGAGTTCAATACCTGGTTAAGGCGGTGGAGAACTTTGAGAGGGGAATTAACAGGAGATAACTGACATCCATTAGACATGGCACGTGGAACTAGAACAATCTATACCCCAGTGAGCAAAATAAAGGGTTCAGTTTGAAATTCCAACCACCTGAAGAAGGCCGGAGAGTACAACGGCTGAAACGTGATAAACACGGCGAGAAAGATGAGGACAATAGTCCGAATAATATACATAGTGTACATAATACCTCATCTCAGAAATATAGACAGTGGTTTCACATGTTTGGTGTGAAGTGGTCGTTCAGGCTAGCCGTTATTCAATCTTGGGTCACTACAGTTGTATGAGCAGGTACAGAGTTCCGCTGAAACAAATACGGTCTCCCATCGCATACAAGGTCTATCTCGGTCTTCATAACTGTTTCAAGTACCCCAGCTTAACCAGCAGCTTTCAACCGAAGAAAGAAGTGAGGCTGTAGGATATTCAGTAACACTCTACCTTGAGTGGCTTTGGAGCCTTGTATTTGGGAAACATTGGTAAAAAGAAGTCTCCCGTTCATCAGGCCTTGTAAAATCCATCGTGCAGGGATCTGTTTTCAGGAAGATCCAGACGAAGAAGACAGAATAAAATGGGAGAGCAACATCCCGGAAGAGATGAGAATAAATGAACTTAGGAGAGTCTTGAATAGCTGCGTAAGACAGAAAGGGATGAAGAAGAGTGATGAAGAGAGGTATGAAGAAGGGTGGTGGTCATATCTCTGATGACTGTCTAAATACCCCAATTGAGGTCAAGGGAAGTGATTGTGCTTTTTTTTTTTAGACCGATATCTGAAATTCATAGAAACACAAACTTCATAAACAGTTGAACATTTTTTCAGTTAAAAATTAAAATCGAAATCACCAGCAAATATTAATACTGACTTTGCTTTTGCATTTTCTGACATGTGGTAAATAACATTGTCGAAATTTTGACAACTTATATATAAACAAAATGATTTTCTAGAGGTTGCTTAATGGCTGCGTAAATTAGAAACGGAATTTGATTTTAGATATTGATATTTCTTTCCTATAATATTGAATGACTAAATAATTCTGAATAATATTAAATACCTAAAAATAATAAAAATGAACATTTCAAATTTGAAAGCCTTCTATACAGACTTCAAAGCAACTTGAAACTTGAAATGCATTTCTTCTAAACAATTTGCATGATTTATGCAACTGCCACCCAAAGAACAAACTACAAAATTAAAGATATATATATATATATATATATATATATATATATATATATATATATATATATATATATTATGAAATGGACAAATTCCGAAAATTATTTAAAGACATTTTTATGCTTAACATTCTTTTTATAGATACAAGTATTTAAGTAAATGCTCTGTTTATAATAAACAGTATTAAATAACTTTTACCGGCCTGAATGTCCGAGAAATTTTCATGGAACCTGTATCCTATACGGAACCGACATATAGCCTGACGTGGCTTAACCGATTAGGCCACTGAGGATCGTTCGGTTGGCAAAGTCGAATTTACTGCTTATGTATCTATAAAAAGAATGTTAAAAATAAAAATGTCTTTATATATATATATATATATATATATATATATATATATATATATATATATATATATATATATATATATATATATACATATATATATATATATGTATATATATATATCCGAAAGCGCTCGGAAAAAAAAGAAGAATTGGACAGGTTTTATATAATTTATCTTTCTAAAAGAAAAAATTATAAGATCCCATGAGAAATTGTATGAAAACTAAATCAAAGCACCTTGTCTGTGGTATTCAATGAAATGTGTATATATATATATATAACGCCTGACGATTGCGTCCAGCATGAAACAGCATGTCGCCTCTGACTGTTGACTTCTATGTTCACTTTTATATTTATATTTACATACGCTTTATCCCATAAATATAGCACACCATAAAACTATATTATTTCATATATATATATATATATATATATATATATATATATATATATATATATATATATATATATATATATATATATGTACAAGGTCTGTTTGAAAAGTAATAGGTCTGATGTCATAAACAATTTATTTCAATTCCAAACAACAAACTAAATGGTTTCCCCTTCAAAATACCCCCCCCCCCGCCTCGAGTCTAATGTACTTTCTATCCTTCTTTGCACCGCTTTTAAGCACAGCAGGAAAGATTCTTCTTGGATGTCCTTCAGCTCCGTCGTTTCAGCCCCCCCCCCCTTGATGATCACCTGGAGCTTGGGATAAAGAAAAAAGTCACACGCAGCTTGATCAGGTGAATAGGGAGGGTTTTTTTTCGAGTACGGCGATGTTCTCGGCCAGAAACAGCTGGAAGCTCAGGGCGTTGCGAGCAGGCGCCTTGTCGTGGTGAATGCTTTCCACGATTTGTCCTGCCACAACTCTCTTTTTCGCGCAATGGGCGAAACAACAACGGTCTCTTTGTAGGCTTGCTGATTAATCATTTGGGCTTTTGGCAAGAATTAACTTTTGGACGATGCCTCTTACACGAAGAACGTGATAAACATGACTTTGACTTTAAGATTTTGTCTTGCTTTCTTCGGCCTCACCGACATCGGAGACATCCACTGACAGTTCTGGTGCTTGATTTCCGGGCCGTGCTCCAAAAATCTGTGGTCCATCGCCAGTGATGACTTTACGAAGCCAGTCTGAAGACTCTCGATAACACACCTGCCTGCGGCTCTCCCTCTGGTCATCCTTCAGCAGCCCTGGGCACCATTTTTATGCAGACTTTCCGCATACCCAAATCTTCGGCGACAATTTCCCAAACACTGTACCTTTCCTGTCTAGCTGACTCGCGATCATTTGAACAGTCGATCGACGATCGCCATTTGCCTTACCTGATTGGCGTTGACGTCACTCCTGCTTGTTGAAGGCCGCCCACTCCTGGAGTCATCTTCGACCTGCTCGTGCCCCACTTTAAACCTCTTGTGCCACTCAAAAACACGTGTGCGCGACATGCTGTTATCTCCACACACTTGTTAAAGCATTTCAAGTGCTTATCACAGAGTCCCCCCCCCCCCCAACCGGACTAAAAAATTTCAGGTTAATTCGTAGCTCGGTGTTCATTGGTCAGTGCTTCATAGCTGAAGGATCTGAAAAAGAGGTGTAAACAAAACCATGTGAAAAAAAATGCAATGGTTGCAGAAAACTAAGATTACGGTTATATACTCCCAAGATATTATGTTAGGAGATTAACCCTAATCTCCTAACCCCTTTTTTGCCCAGAGCTCACAGATTACACCCAGTCCAGTTGCTTTTCAGACAGAACTCTTATGCATGTATATAGATATACTACAATGTACCAAATAAGGTGACCCATGTTATATAATTCTGACATAGTTCAATTAGGTCTCTTTAAATACAGACCTACCAAACTTCAACCGCAACATACTCGTTAATATATATATATATATATATATATATATATATATATATATATATATATATATATATATATATATATATTCGCGCGCGCGTGTGTGTATGTGTCAGTGTGTTATATTCCGGACCTCTGAACACTAATGGGAATGTCCCAATCCTTATAAATACATTGGACACTGTTGTAAGTGGGGGTAATATGCTGTCTAAGTAGTCCACCACGAGCAGTGGTTTACCTACCTTACGCCGCTGGCGAGTATTGTATTTTGTTGTATTTATATAGATTTCCATTTCATTTCCAACCTCCGTTTTGGTTATTCCTCATTTGATAACTTTTTGTGGGTTGCATATATATATATATATATATATATATATATATATATATATATATATATATATATATATAATAAAAATATTATGCTCTACGTTGTATTGAGCACTTTAAAAAAAAGTAAATCCCAGAGAACTGTGGATTCTAAATCTTTTTGCTCTTTCTCTTCATTTGTACATATCTATCAATCTATCTATCTATCTATCTATCTATCTATCTATCTATCTATCTATATATATATATATATATATATATATATATATATATATATATATATATATATATATGATAGGCTAAAGAACAAGTATGAAACAGATCTTAATCTAACATGTTTCACTTTATTAAAGCTTCGTCAAAGATCAAGATATGTAGAGAATCAAGTCAAGTACATATTTTGATCTCTGACGAAGCTTTTATAAAGTGAAATATGTTAGATTAAGATTTGTTTCCTACATGTTCTTTAACCTATCATTTTTTCGGACTCCTATCCATAATCTATCTATCTATCTATCTATCTTAGCGGATCTGTTTTTATCTATCTATCTATCTATCTATCTATCTATCTATCTATCTATCTATCTATCTATCTATCTATCTTAGCGGATCTGTTTTTATCTATCTATCTATCTATCTATCTATCTATCTATCTATCTATCTATCTATCTATCTATCTATCTATCTTAGCGGATATGTTTTTATCTATCTATCTATCTATCTATCTATCTATCTATCTATCGATCTTAGCGGATCTATCTATCTATCTATCTATCTTAGCGGATTTGTTTTTATCTATCTATCTATCTATCTATTTATCCATAATCTATCTATCTATCTATCTATCTATCTTAGCGGTTCTGTTTTTATCTATCTATCTATCTATCTATCTATCTATCTATCTATCTATCTATCTATCTATCTATCTTAGCGGATCTGTTTTTATCTATCTATCTATCTATCTATCTATCTATCTATCTATCTATCTTAGCGGATCTGTTTTTATCTATCTATCTATCTATTTATCCATAATCTATCTATCCATCTATCTATCTATCTTTCTATCTATCTATCTATCTATCTATCTATCTATCTATCTTAGCGGATCTGTTTTTATCTATCTATCTATCTATCTATCTATCTATCTTAGCGGATCTGTTTTTATCTATCTATCTATCTATCTATCTTAGCGGATATGTTTTTATCTATCTATCTATCTATCTATCTATCTATCTATCTATCTTAGCTGATCTGTTTTTATCTATCTATCTATCTATCTATCTATCTATCTATCTATCTATCTATCTATCTATCATAAAACTCAAACTTTAAATACCAGTACTTGATTAAAGTAACTGGAAACTCTGGACAAGAAGACATAGGACGCCCAGACATTATACAGAACAAGAAGAACTGGGTGAGTACCGTTAAATAAGAGTACGGGTAGATTGAATAAAGGGTTCAGTTCAGAATTCCTTGTAAAAATCAGAAAACCGACTTTTATTTCCAGTTCCACTCGCGTTCGTTATATTTATTAAGCGTTATTACCCCTGGGGAACATATAAATCCACCTCATTTCACCCTGAGCTACGAATTAATTATTAGGACTTGTACCAGCAAGTAAATTATCTCAAACAATCTTCAGAATCTAAAAATATTTTCTGGCATTAAATAAACTGCAAAGGGTTGCTAAATCGTAAAAAAAACAACCAACCAAGCAATCAAAAACTGTTTAGCCGTTTATAAATCGTTAAAAATTCTTGTTTAATTTTTAATTTTAGTTTTTTTTACAAAATTGCTACGTTCTATCCTTTGATGATATTGATGTCTTGTTTAAAATTTTAATTAAATCCTATTTTTTTTTACCTATGAAATGGTTTTCCGATCCCACCTTTTATTGAGACTTCGTTTATTCATTATTGAGAAAAAATTCAACCCCTAATTATAAAGCAACCCCTGTATTAAGCCCTTAAAAGTAAAGAATTAGTGAAGACGTCCGAATACAATATTCATAACATTATACTATTTTAGCCATCGTTTTTATAATGCTCGTTTGGAGCGAAACGTCAACAAGGAAATAAAATATTAAAACATCCAGCTGATTTCCACATATTACGTCATAAAGAAATTCTTTTCTTTTGAGCATTGTTTTGTGGTGGCGGGGGATTTGCATAAAAGTTTGAAGAAATGGTCGCATCTTTTCGCTTTTATTTACACGACTATTTTAATTGAATCACGTCAATGATTTTAATTATTCCAAACGAATTCCAAATCTAAGGAATATTTAAATATGTTTGGCAGGAGGTCAAGGTCACATGGTTTATGCAGCCCATGACAGCGACCCAAATAGTCGTATATAAATTCCGCTCTGTTAAAAAATAAGATGTTTGTTTATTTTTCTCATGTTTGTGACGCAAATGATGTTTATCTTCTGTGACATTCCTGTGAGAAATGACACTGCTTAAATAAACATAACTAAATTTTTTTCAAATTTAAGCCACCGCGTAGACAGAACTCGTTAGCCTTGGTTAGCAGCATGTCTAGGAGAAAGATCACTCTGATTTCAAAAGAGGGATAGATGGGAATTCTGCGTCAACTTGACGGCTGTTTAAATGGCAAACGGCTTCATCCTAGTGATGATGGTCGATGAATTACTGCTCGGTAGAAGATTCGGTACCAACCGTTGCCAATTTTTCGCGATGAGAACCATAGACTTAAGAAGTGCGGTTGGTGTAATAAATAGCGACTCGGTATGCGATATTGGAGAGCCGAGTTCAAATCCCAGTGGATTAGTTTACATTAATTTACGCGCAAATGTCCTTGGGGAAAGTGTATATCTCTTTCGTTTCTTCTGCTATCGGTTAAACAATAGGGATGACTGGGATCTCTAGCCAAGACTGTTAGTCAGTCTAGGAGAAAGACAACTCTGAATTCAAAATCGTAACAATTATCCATGGTACCCGACGCTCTGCAATGAGGAGATGAAAGCAGCATGAGGATATATAAATAAAATGTTTTGCTGGAAGTGGTTTAGAGCTGGCATTGATTTTAACTGGACATTATCATCTGATTTTGTTATTTCATACAATACTGAAAACCCGAAAAGGGTCAATGAAAAGAAAGAACAATGAACAAAAACATAGTTGTCATATGTAACGCAGTAAAAAGCTGGTATCGATAATTGGAACAATCCCTGTTTCATTCCGTCAACTCTTCATGGAAGGTTAAAATATATACACAGCCGCTTAATTCTAAACATGAGAGACGATTTGGATTGTTTCAACCTTACAGCTATCTCAAAAGACGGCTAAAAACATAATGACTAAAAAAAGAGGGAATGCAACTCAGAATTACTATATCATAAAATTCACAAACCAATGTCAAACTGAAGCCTTTATTTGATTCACACCACTAGATTGTTCTTGTTCTGCTGATCATGTGTAGGGATATCTCGTCTCGTTTTTATTTACCACAGATCAGTTATTGTTTGCCTTGTTTCCAGTGTGTCTTAGTCTGCTCTACTCGGCCCTGGTGATTGAAATCACAATTGATATATCATAAAACCCGCCAACCAAATTCAAACAGAACCCTTTATTTAATTTATGGGGGTAGATTGTTCTTGTTCCGGTGACAATGTCCAGGGATATCTCGTCTAGTTCTTATTTAGTACTGATCAGTTATTACTTGTCTTGGTTCCAGTGAATCTATGTCGGCTCTACTCGGCCCTAGAGATTGAACTCACTATTTCAAACTGACTCCCTCATCTAATTTACAGGGCTTGATTGTTCTTGTTCAGTTGACCCTATGTAGGTATTTCTGGTCTATTTCTTCTTTAGTACTGATCAGTTATTACTTGTCTAGGTTCCCGTGAATCTATGTCTGCTCTACTCGGCCCTAGATATTGAACTCACTATTTCAAACAGACTCATTTATCTAATTTACAGGGCTTGATTGTTCTTGTTCAGTTGACCCTATGTAGGTATTTCTCCTCTAGTTGCCATTTAGTACTGATCAGTTATTACTTGTCTTGGTTCCAGTGAATCTATGTCTGCTCTACTCGGCCCTAGAGATTGAACTCACTATTTCAAACTGACTCCCTTATCTAATTTACAGGGCTCGATTTTTCTTGTTCAGTTGACCCTATGTCGGTATTTCTCGTCTAGTTCTCATTTCGTACTGATCAGTTATTACTTGTTTTGATCTCAGTGACTCTTTGTCTGCTCTACTCGGCCCTCGAGATTGAACTCACTATTTTAAACTGACTCCCTTATCTAATTTACAGGGCTTGATTGTTCTTGTTCAGTTGACCCTATGTAGGTATTTCTCGTCCAGTACTTATTTAGCACTGATCAGTTATTAATTGTCTAGGTTCCCGTGAATCTATGTCTGCTCTACTCGGCCCTAGATATTGAACTCACTATTTCAAACAGACTCATTTATCTAATTTACAGGGCTTGATTGTTCTTGTTCAGTTGACCCTATGTAGGTATTTCTCCTCTAGTTGTCATTTAGTACTGATCAGTTATTACTTGTTTTGATCCCAGTGAATCTATGTCTGCTCTACTCGGCCCTAGAGATTGAACTCACTATTTCAAACTGACTCCCTTATCTAATTTACAGGGCTTGATTGTTCTTGTTCAGTAGACCCTATGTAGGTACATCTCATCTAGTTCTTCTTTAGTACTGATCAGTTATTACTTGTCTTGGTTACAGTGAATCTATGTCTGCTCTACACGGCCCTAGATATTGAACTCACTATTTCAAACTGACTCCCTCATCTAATTTACAGGGCTTGATTGTTCTTGTTCAGTTGACCCTATGTAGGTATTTCTCCTCTAGTTGTCATTTAGTACTGATCAGTTATTACTTGCCTTGGTTCCAGTGAATCTATGTCTGCTCTACTCGGCCCTAGAGATTGAACTTACTATTTCAAACTGACTCCCTTATCTAATTTACAGGGCTTGATTGTTCTTGTTCAGTAGACCCTATGTAGGTACATCTCATCTAGTTCTTCTTTAGTACTGATCAGTTATTACTTGTCTTGGTTCCAGTGAATCTATGTCTGCTCTACACGGCCCTAGATATTGAACTCACTATTTCAAACTGACTCCCTCATCTAATTTACAGGGCTTGATTGTTCTTTTTCAGTTGACCCTATGTAGGTATTTCTCCTCTAGTTGTCATTTAGTACTGATCAGTTATTACTTGCCTTGGTTCCAGTGAATCTATGTCTGCTCTACTCGGCCCTAGAGATTGAACTTACTATTTCAAACTGACTCCCTTATCTAATTTACAGGGCTTGATTGTTCTTGTTCAGTAGACCCTATGTAGGTACATTTCATCTAGTTCTTCTTTAGTACTGATCAGTTATTACTTGTCTTGGTTCCAGTGAATCTATGTCTGCTCTACTCGGCCCTAGAGATTGAACTCCTTATTTCAAACTGACTCCCTTATCCAATTTACAGGGCTTGATTGTTCTTGTTCAGTTGACCCTCTGTAGGTATTTCTCCTCTAGTTGTCATTTAGTACTGATCTGTTATTACTTGTCTTGGTTCCAGTGAATCTATGTCTGCTCTACTCATACCTAGAGATTGAACTCACTATTTCAAACTGACTCCCTTATCCAATTTACAGCGCTTGATTGTTCTTGTTCAGTTGACCCTATGTAGGTATTTCTTGTTAAGTACTCATTAAGTACTCCTTGCTTATTGTTCCTTTCGGTTCCCCTTGTCCACGTCTGTACTGTTCAACTCATTGATTAAAGTCTCAATTACGCTCACAAAATTCGCGAACCAATACTTTAAACAATATTTTAAGACAGAAACAATGTAATTTAATGTTGTAGTTAGGCTATGTAGTAATACTGGCAAGTCATTTTTGTTTGTTTTTTTTAGAAACAACTGCCCACTTTCTTATATAACTTCCAATTTACCTGTAATATATTATCATGTGGTTAGGTTTTGTCAGGTATACAGGCAAGACTTCCGCGTCTTCATAATCTACAAAATATCTTGTTTCCACATGTAAGTCACAACATTTACCTTCAATATATTATTAAGGCGTTAGCCTGGCTACAAATACTGATATGTCTG
>OZ038512.1:69034489-69041989 GCA_964036315.1 Acanthosepion esculentum
AATGATAATACTTAGGACAAGAACAACACATACAAATAGTCTACTGCTAGAAGTGAGTCAAGTAAATTCCACAATGAATCTTCAACTGCAGGATATCTACCACCCACCCCCTCTACGCGGTCAGATATAACACAAGGCCGAATTTAATGTGGTGTATCCGAGCCCGTAGGCACGGCCAAAAATTCCCCGTAGACCCCGTATAAAACGGGGTCGGGATGCTGTTTCCCGAGACTAGACTCTGCCCTTCGACATAGCCTCGTATGGGAATCCTCTCTGCGCAGAGGCAGAGAGTTTGATCAGCACAGCTGGAGACAAATCTCCAACTACAGACCAACATACAGTATTTACTACTGTATTTATGTGAATGGGAACATATCCACTATCGTCCATAGGTATGCTACAACAATTATAAAGTTACGCTACGTATAAGTATAGCTTAACCATGACTAATCCGGAACACTGTAGAAACGGCTGCCGGTTTACTGATGGTTCCTTTTGAATGCACTTCCCCCAGTATCATCCGGTTTACGGCCACATCACGTTGAAATACCGGTTCCCGTACAATCGCCGAATTTAAGGGAAGTTGAGTTTGGTCAGTACCTAGATGGGTGACCGCGTGGGGAATACCAGCTTCCGTAAGTTTGGACGTGCGGTCGGAGTCTGACTCAGAATTGTTAATCGGAGAGCCGAGTTCCAATTCCATTTGGGTTCGCTATATTCACTTACGCACAGATATCCTTGAGAAAGTTATGAATCCATCTCTTCGTTTCTCCCCAGCTATGGGTTAATTAGTAAGACGTATATCTCTAAAACCATTATTATTTTTAAAAAAATAGGGGTTGATATGGACAACAACGAACCAATATCATCATCATCATCATTTATTCAGTTAGCGCATTTTTCGTCGCCGCTGTAGTCACCACTACCCTCTATCTCACAATTGGGGTTCATGTTTACATTCAAGACAGAATAGTACAATGGCTTGCCGGTTCTTTTTGCAACGGGGATGTTGAGATTACCCCGTTCCTCATCCCATAAGTTAAAAGAGGCAGACAAAGAAGTAGGTAGCTTGAATTCAGAGTTTTTATTCTCTTAGATTAGTTGCTAATCTAACCTATATAGCTCAGCGTGCCATGCTATTTACCTATAGCTAGGGGAAAGAGATGAACACATTTAGCACGTGCGTGAAGGCAATGAACTCGACAGGAATTCAAACTCAGCTCTCCGATTTCATTTTATGCGCCGTTAACCGTTATGCTACCTTCACTATGTGAGGAATTATTCGAACGAACCTCCTTCGTTGTTTTAGTGATCAGCGAAAGTGGAAGGTCGGAGGACACACCAACCGAAATGTCGGGATCGAAACAACAAAGGGAATATATATATATTTTTTTTTTATGGCGGGTCTTTACAAACCTGTGAAAAGAAGGGTGTCTTGATTTGTAACAGAATTCACGCATCAGTACGCCATTACTGATTCGCAAGTGTAAGAGGACTCGTAAAGATATTCAGCTGTATATAACGTTCCACTGCCTCCACCTAGTATCACGTGATCCGCAGCTCAAACGCTGGGATAATGTTGGTTGACTCAGATAAAAATTTGGAACAATTCCTTGAGATATTAGCATCAAGTCTTCTTTTGTACTCTAAGATAACCGACATTGCTTGAGAAAATGGCATATCCGGAACGTGATGGCCACCTGTTACATCAGCCATGGTTCTCATGTCGCCCGATTGATTGAGTTAATTGATTGGCTGGCTTAATGTCAACATTTTTGTCTTTTTCTTGAGTTCCAGAAAAAATTCCGTTCAGAAACACACATTTTCTTGTCAATTTCCCGGTCTTAATCAGTCGGTTTGGTTTGCTTTGTTTTTCAGCATATCAGCATCAATGGGTTATTTAATGCCGACAAAATGTTTACGATAGATTCGTATGAATAGAATGTATTGCTGGTAATATTTTTTTTCAAAAATGTATTGCTGGTAATATTTTTTTTCAAAAATGAATTGCTGGTAATATTTTTCCAAAATATGTATTACTGGTAATATTTTTGTTAAAAAATATATTGCTGGTAATATTGTTTTTTTCAAAACTGTATTGCTGGTAATATTTTTTCCAACATATGTATTACTGGTAATATTTTTTTCAAAAATCTATTACTGGTAATATTTTTTCAAAAGTATGTATTGCTGGCAATATTTTTTTTTCAAAAATGTATTGGTGGTAATATATTTTCCAAAGTATGTATTACTGCTAATATTTTTTTTCAAAATAGTATTTCTGGTAATATTTTTCAAAAATATGTAATACTAGTAATATTTTTGTTAAAAAATGTATTGCTTGTAATATTTTTTCAAAAATATGTATTACTGGTAATATTTTTTTTTCAAAAATGTATTGCTGGTAATAATTTTTCTTGAAAATTCATTGCTGGTAACAAATTTTTACATAAATGTATTGCTGGTATTAAAAACTATTTTTACACTTTCATAATACTTTGTCCCCAGGTTGGGTGGGGTAAGTATTTTCCCATAGCTGAGACTCTAACTGGTGATACCACCCGCGGTGGTAGCACCAGTTAGTGTTCCTTGTAAATAATGCAAGTAATTATAATACCGCATCTCAGATATATTGTCAGAGATATAGAGTTACATAGACATAAAAGCCGGAGAGTACAACAGCCGAAACGTTGTGAATATGGCAGTGAAGATGACGATAACAGTCCGAATAATGTAAATAATGCAAGTAATCATAATACCTCATCTCAGAGATATAGACAGATGATGATAATGATAACGGTGTTGTAAATAGTATTTAGATGTGTACATGAAATAAACATTGGAGTAAAAGTCTTTAATAACGAAAATATTTTTGATACACCCTGATGATGATGATGATGATGATGATGATGATGATGATGATGATAACAATAATAATAATATTTGTTTCTTCATGTTTTAGTTAGCGTGTAAGTTACTCCCTGACATTGCGTCTTTATTGTTTGATTGTGACAATAGACGAAAGAAACGATATTTCAAAAGCCCTGTTTGGTTTCTAGGGAAAAGAAAGAAAGAAAAGAAAGAGGAGTTTGACGTCTGCTTCAGTGAAATGGAAAACCTTTTAAAACCATTTCAAATCTTTTTATTTTTATCCCCTTACTTCTTCAAATAATGACATTTTTATGATGTTTATTGCAATATTTAGTTAAAGGTGTTAAGCTCAAATATTTAACGATGCAATAGGGGAATCTCCACAAGTATTTTATAATCGTGAGGAAAGATGGAAAAAGAAAGAAAAACAAAGAAAGAAGGCGAAAATTCTCCATGTGTTTAACGTCTGCATCAGTGAAATGGAAAACCTTTCAAAACCATTTCAAATCTTTTTATTTTTATCCCCTTACTTCTTCAAATAATGACATTTTTTTATAATTGTTATTGCAATATTTGGATAAATTTGTTAAGCTCAAATATTTAACGATGCGATAGGCGAACTTCCATACTTATTTTATAATCGTAGAACTCACAAGCAGATTATTTATTCATTGACTTAAAAAATTAAAATACATTACAAAATGCAAATAGGAAGAGCGGGAAATTTTCACAATAAGTGTTTTGTTGAATTATTATGGGCTACAGTAAAAATATCGTTCAATACTGCATACTTATTTGTTAATTGATACTTACCTGGCACAGGGATTCGTCCCTGCGCTGGTAGTGTCACGGCTACGACTAGCTTGGACCGACTCTGGTCTGGACCAGCCATGACAAACTATGACAAGCCAAGACTAGCCCTGACAAGCTAAAACCAGCTATGACTAGCTTAGACCAGCTCTGACCAGCTTGGACAAGCTATGACCAGCTAAGACCAGCGGCCCGAGTGAAAACACTCGGGTCCCCACGTTAAAAACCGACATTGTGTCACAACCTGACTCAGTGAGGGGTTAAGTAAATACACTTACCTGGCACTGCTGGTGGCATCACGGCTATGTCTAGCTTGGACCGGCTCTGGCCTGGACCAGCTATGACAAGCCAAGACCAGCTATGACTAGCTTAGACCAGCTATAACCAGCTTGGACAAGTTAAGACCAGCTATGAATAGCTTAGACCAGCTTGGACAAGTTATGACCAGCTTAGACCCGCGGCCCGAGTGAAAACACTCGGGTCCCCACGTTAAAAACCGACCTTGTGCCACAAAATGACTCAGGGGGGGGGGGTCAAGTAAATACCTATTTATTTGTTAATTGTCGGATAGGTCCCCTCAGGGCTGATGCATTTTGCACCTCTGTTAAGAAGCAGGAATAAGGATGAAACATCATGGCTGTGTGTCGAGGGTGTCTTTTTTTAAATCTGAGGTAGGCAAGGTAACTTGTCTCGTAGATTCTTACTGCTGTTCATGCCCTATAATTGTGGCCTTATCTACAATATTTACCTTGTTCAGATTGTTGTTCTCATATTTACGACGTTTCAGTCGTTGTGCGCTCTGGCCTTTTTCAGGTGATTGGAATTTATAACTGAACCCTTTATTTCGTCAATCCATTCTAATTCCATGTGCCATGCCCTTTTGGATGTCCCCCCCTTTAACTCAGCTCTCTAAGTTTTATTCGCTGACGGTTTTTATTCACTGGGCCTCAAGGACACATGACTCACCGGATAAAAGCGTTGATTGAATCGAGTTACTTGACCCAAAGAGTTGTGAATTCAATACCTGACAACATCTGAGGTGAACAGAAACTTGGAGAGTTTAGTTAAAGGGGAGATAACTGATACTGAAACATCTGGTGTTGTGGTTAATTAAGCTAATCTTACTTATCATCACTGTTGCATTAACTTGCACTCCAACCTTTCGCTCCCCAGGGCCTTTTGTCAGACTACGTTTAATATAACTCGGTCACAGACCTTTTACCATGCTAATATATTTACACAGATAATAATACGATAACAGTTATTATGATAAGGATAAGGCCTCGCACATGTTGATTCTCGTTCAAAATCTCCCTCTCCTTTCTCACTTTTTCTCACTCTCTCTCCCTCTTTGTATCTTACTCGTTCGCTCATTTCCCCTCGTTCAATCACTCATATTCTCTCTCTTTCACTCTCAATCACTTACTCTGTTTAACTCCTTCATTCTCTCCCACTCACTGGCTCACTCAATCACTCCCTTCCTGTCTTACTCTTCCTGTCGCGGTGCTTCTCACACCCTCTCTCTCCCAATCACTCTCTTTTCTCCCTTATTCTTTTTCATTTACTCTTTTTCTCTATCTTATTCTCTTTTTGTCTCGCTGTTTTGCGCATATCTATGCTGATGATACAACGGAACCTTCAAAACTCTAGATGACCTGTGCTTGACAACTGATCTCTTCACTGATCTAGCTTTAACAGCGCAGTGGAGGAGAACTAGCTGGTCACATTTAATGCCTCGAAAATCAACTCAGTGACCAAGCGGGCCCTGAATTTGCGCCTATTGCGTTTGAGCATACGTTCTTTCAGGGAGGCCGTGTGCCTTGGGCCCCTATGTGGACGTGAAATTAGCCCAGATCTCAAGTGGAACTTGTACATACGATACATCGGTAAAAAGAGGGATAAACTGTCGGTTCCTTGAACCGATCCAGTAAGTACCTGACTATACATTTACAGGAGACAGATCAGGCCGAAAATGGAGTAATGCCGCCATATACGGAGTGGAGCTTAGATGGGGGAGCGCTTGGGAACACCTGGTACTGCAAGCAGACCACTACTGCCGGGGCAAACTTCCGTTGGGCACCTCGGCGTGGTGCAATATTTAACAAGCTTGTCTTGATAAAACAGTTACGACTGGAGAGTCAGTTCGATCATCACCAAGGAAATAAATTATAATCATGTACACTTAAAGTTTAAAAAAAAAAAAATAATATATATATATGTATAATATAATATATATATATATATATACATATATATATATATATATATATATATATATATATATATATATATATAAGGTCACCACCGAGCGGTTCATGTTTGAACGAAATCTTCAGGGCATGTGTATTGTGTTTTGGCTCGACTATTTATACATCCTATGTTGGAGTTTTTTGGTACCTTGGTGTACTAGTGAGCCAGCCAAAATGAGCTGACACATTTTATAGTTCACCAATATAAGATTTAACCAATCAGAAGGCTCAAATTATTCAGTGCGACGTGTATAAAGGCGGCCATGTTTTTTCCGGAATATTCACTGCCAGCCTTTGATATCGAAGACTGAAGACTTACGGAACAGCTGCTGGTGGTATTGGCGATATAGTCAGATTCAGTAGAGTGTCTGACTCGTGAGTGTTAATCTTTAACGTTGTTTCATTGAACAGATTACGTACTGCGCTGGATTCTATATTCATAGACTATGGTGAACATGGTCAACATCCTGTTTATAATTTACATTGTTTGTATTCGGTCTTTGTTGTTGTTATCACGACAATTCGTTTTTACTATAAAATAGCCACAAAACTGCTTTCAGATTTAGAATTATTCCCACTTAATGACCCAGGAATAATTTGAAACATAACCATTACTGCCAACCCAATTACCGCTGGAATAATATAATAGACCTACCCAACTGACCTGCATATATGAATAGTCGAATCAAAACACAACACATATGGCCTGACGATTGTGTTTAAGCATGAAACAGACTGTCACTGCTGGGTGTTGACAATAATATTCACCTTTATATATATTTAAACATATGTTGTTAAATATGATAGACAATGAATGTCTATTATGTTTGATCATGAGCCTTTCTAGGCGTCGTATATTTGCTTTAATTTCGGGTGAAAATAAAAACAAAAATTGTCTAACATTTGGATATTTTTTCACCAATTCAAGATTAAAACAAAAAACAGCCCTTTCGAAAAAATTTTGGGAAATAAAGGAAAAGGGTCTGAATCCTGAAATAAATTGGAAAATTCTAGGTTTCGCGAACACCCCCAATAGTTTTAGGGATAGGTGCAAGCTATGTTTAGAGGAAAAGAATCAGGATAATAACATATAAAGATCAATGCAAACAATTAAATCAACGGAGAGAACTAATCACGAAATGTAGACATAGAAATAAATCCCAAATTACATAAGAATACGTATGCATATATGTGGGGGTGTATGTGTACGCATAGTGGCATATATGTACATGTAAATGTACATATATGTATGTATGAAGATATGTACGCATGTAAGTATGTTGGACAGCATGATTTCTTCCATTGGGTGTTCTGGTATTACCCACAATCTATAAATCTATAACTCAACTAATTTACATTAATCTTAGCGGGTTTAAGTTTAAATCCCCCATCGCTTATTAATAATATTGCACACCCGTAGTACAAAAACTATTTACTGTGTATCCCAGAAAAATACACTCCGGGGCTTTTAAAAGAAACACCACATAGTAGGAACTGATATTAAACTACAAACAAGTCCTGGTCGTAAATAAAATCCAACCCCAGACCGCTTCCCCCGAGATTAGATACC
>OZ038512.1:69044489-69064489 GCA_964036315.1 Acanthosepion esculentum
AAAATTGAAAACAGAAAAAGAAAATAGACAGAAGAAATAAAGAACGAAAGGGAGAGGTAAAGAGATGTGTGAACAGAGATAGAAGGAAACAGAAGCGATAGAGACAGAAAATAAACCAAAAAGAAAGGGAAAGAAGGAAAGATAATGAGAAAGTGAGAGAGAAGGGAAGTAAAAAGAGAAAAGACAAGTAAGAGAGAGAAGAGCCAAACAGGGTGCGAAGAGAAAGAAAGAAAGAGGAGAGAATGGAGAGAAAAAAACGAAAAGGAATCGAGAGATGAAAAGATAAATAGAAAGGAGATAGAAGAGACGCAATAAAAGCAAAGAGAAAAAGGTAGCTAGATAGATATTGAGAAAGAGAGAGAGAGAGAGAGAGAGAAACTGACTATTAGAGAGAGAAAAGAAAAATGAGTATGAGGGAGACAGAGAGAGAAGTGAAAGGAAAGAGGAAAAAAAGAAAAGAAATAGTATAAGAAAAGCAAAAGAGAGATAAGAGAAGAAAAATAAATTAGATGAGAGCGAGAGAGAGAGAGAAAAGGTAATAAAGAAAATAAAGCGAGCGAGAGAGAGAGAATGAAAGAGATAGAGAGGGGGGAAGAAAGAAGAGAAAAAGAGATGGAATTAAAAAGAAAGAAAGACAAAGAGAACCAGAAATAAAGAGATGAAGAGAAAAAAAAATGAAATAAAAAAGAAACGAGAGAAGAAAAAGATAATGAAAAAGAGAAGAGAGACAGGGGCGAGAAAGAGAGTAGAAAAAAAAAAAGAAGGAAAATTAAAGACAGGAGAAAACCAAGAGAGAGAGTATAGACACTTTCTAAACGTAGTTTAGATGTGGCACAAGGTCGAAAGTATGAGGCACCCAGTGAGGATCCAAGTCACTTTTCAGTCGCAACTGATCTAGCGAAACAAGCTTGCTAACAATTACACCGCCTCAAGGTGTCCAAAATGATTTCCTATGGGTGGCTTAGATATGGTACAAGGCCGAAAGTATGAGGATCAAACTCACTTTTCAGTCGTAACTGATATAGCGAGAACAAGCTTGCTAACCATTAGACCAGGCCGAGGGGCCCAACCAAGTGAGAGTATGTGTCCGTTCTCCGAGGCCAGATACGTCTCCCTGCATGTCTTTTCGGGGCATAGGTGAAATGGGAGGGGGAAAATCTAACGGGTGTCTTCCCTGTCCGTTCTCCGAGGCGCGATTTGTCTCTCTGTGTGTCTTTTCGGGGTAGTGGCCAGTTTTATTTCTCTTTGTCTTGACCGCTCGTGAAGGATACTGATAACCACTGGTCGAAAAATAAATCTTCCGAAACCATCTTTGCAAGAGGTCCAGCTGTTTTCAATGTAAAAACACCTCATCTGACTGATATTGCTACAACTCCATCTGTGGGTGAATTAGTAAGACTTGTATTAATAAATCGTTATTATCTAAAAAAAAAATTATTACAATCTAAAAGTATTTGCTGGCTTTAAATAACCTGCACATGGTGATAAGCTCTAGAAAACGAATCAATCACTGAAATACTGATTAGCTACACAGGTATATCTTTTAGATTTATTCACATTCTCTCGGATATAAATTTGTAAAATCTACGGTTGCCATAAAATGAGGGATAAGTTTACATGTTGATTATAATAAAGGATTGATCTCCCACTTTATATCCACATTATAATTTCTTGTTTCTTTATCAAATTCTGATTAGGTATTAATCCAGCTCTTCTCCCCCCAGCTATGGGTAAATTAGTAAGACATTATCACTAAACCATTAAAATGACCCCACCAATCTTAAAATCTAAAACTATTTTCTGGCTTTAAATAACCTGCACAGGGTGATAAGCTCTAGAAAACGATTCAATCAATCAATGAAATCCTTAGCTACACAGGCATGTCTTTTAGATTTATTTACATTCTCTGAAATAGAAATGTATAGAAACTACTGTGGCCACAAAAGAGGGATCAGTTTATATATTTATTGTAATATAGAATTGATCCCCCACTTTATAATTTTTTGTTTGTTGATAAGCCATAGAAAACGAATCAATAAATGAAATACTGATTAGCTGCACAGGTATGTCTTAGATTTATTTACATTCCCTGGAATGTAAGTGTATAGAAACTACAGTGGCCACAAAATGAGAGATCAGTTTATATATATATATTTAATATAGAATTGATCCCCCACTTTATATCCACATTATAATTTTTTGTTTGTTGATAAGGCGTAGAAAACGAATCAATCAATCAATGAAATACTGATTAGCTACACAGGCATGATTTCGAATTCAAATCGGACATTAACACTAATTGTTCCGAGACGGTTTATCGCAATATTGATATTAAATGTTCATATAGAGTTCTATACAGTCTTTCTGTTCCTTTCCTGTGTACATTTCTCTCCCTCCCCCACAGTTTCTCTTATTAGTAAACATATCGATTTGAATTCGAGAGAATGTGAATAAATCTAAAAGATATGCCGGTGTAGCTAATCAGTATTTCATTTATTGATTCATTCATTTTCTAGAGCTTATCACCCTGTGCAGGTTATTTAAAGCCAGAAAATAGTTTTAGATTTTAAGATTGGGGGGTCATTTTAATGGTTTAGTGATAATGTCTTACTAATTTACCCATAGCTGGGGGAGAAGAGCTGGATTAATACCTAATCAGAATTTGATAAAGAAACAAGAAATTATAATGTGGATATAAAGTGGGAGATCAATCCTTTATTATAATCAACATGTAAACTTATCCCTCATTTTATGGCAACCGTAGATTTTCCAAATTTATATTCGAGAGAATGTGAATAAATCTAAAAGATATGCCTGTGTAGCTAATCAGTATTTCATTGATTGATTGATTCGTTTTCTACAGCTTATCACCATGTGCAGGTTATTTAAAGCCAGCAAATATTTTTAGATTGTAATAATTTTTTTTTTTTAGATAATAACGATTTATTAATACAAGTCTTACTAATTTACCTACAGATGGAGTTGTAGCAATATCAGTCAGCTGAGGTGTTTTTACATTGAAAACAGCTGGACCTCTTGCAAAGATGGTTTCGGAAGATTTATTTTTCGACCAATGGTTATCAGTATCCTTCACGAGCGGTCAAGACAAAGAGAAATAAAACTGGCCACTACCCCGAAAAGACACACAGAGAGACAAATCGCGCCTCGGAGAACGGACAGGGAAGACACCCGTTAGACTTTTCCCCTCCCATTTCACCTACGTCCCGAAAAGACACACGGAAAGATATATCTGGCCTCGGAGAACGGACAGGCAAGACACCCGTTAGACTTTTCACCTCCCACCTCACCTACGTCCCGAAAAGACACACAGAGAGATGTATCTGGCCTCGGAGAACGGACAGGCAAGACACTCGTTGAACTCATGTTGACAACTATACATTCTGTCTTGTCACTTGATAGTTATTACTTTCTTCCTGCTTTCCTATACAACGTTGTCAGTTTTTTTTTCTATGCCTGCACAACACGATGCCGTTGGCGTGCACTTCATGCTAGTAAAATCTATAATAGGTGAACGGGAAATGCAATAGGATTGGTTAACAAATGTATGTCCAAAAGAAATTATTTGATAAAGCAAAGTAAATAAAAAAGAAACAATATATTTTTATTGAGTTAAATTTATTTATTTTGTCAGCGAGACAACCTCCCACAAAATGGATCTTAGATTTTGTGCAGGGTGGAGTCCAAAATAGAAAGAAAACAAATTGCTAAAGCAAGCAACTAATATGTCAACCAGCGTTTTACACTTACATTACAGCCGTTGCTTTCTATCAGTTAGCTCACACGAGTAGGGAGTTCGATCCTCATTGGGTCCTCAGAGCTTTCGGCCTTGTGCCACATCTAAGTTACACTTAGTAAATCGCTATATTTTGGGGCACTTCGACGTGATATAATGGCTAGAAACTTGTCTTGCTAGATCAATTACGACTGAGTAGTGAGTTAGGTCCTCAGTAGGTGCTCCGTACTTTTCGGCCTTGTGCCACATATAAACTACGCTTAGTAAATCGCTATATTTTCGAGCACTTCTACGTGGTGTAATTGTTAGCAATCTTGTTTCGCTAGATGAATTACAACTGAGTATTGAGTTTGGTCCTCACTGGGAGCTCCGTACATTTTGCCTTGTGCCACATCTAAACTACGCTTCAGAAATCATTATCAATTGGCTTACGGCCAAGGGCTATATTTTGGGGCACTTCTACGTGGTGTAATTGTTAGCAATCTTGATTCGGTAGATGAATTACAGCTGAGTATTGAGTTTGGTCTTCACTGGGTGCGCCGTACATTCTGCCTTGTGCCACATCTAAACTACGCTTAAGAAATCACTATCAGTTAGCTTACGGTCAAGTATGGACTGAGCGTGTGAGCAACGATGAGGTTTTGGAGAGGATGCAAACAAGGAGGAAGCTTATACTTAACATCAAGAAGAGGCAGATGAAATTTCTGGGACACGTAATGAGAAAGGAGGGCCTGGAGAATATGATACTCACAGGTCGAATAGAGGGAAAGCGAGACATGGGAAAACCAAGCATGGCATACCTGGCGGGCTTAAGCAAGTGGATGCCAGAACGTAGTCTCTGGGAGGTGGCAGAAGGACGAAACTTATTGAGCGCTACAAGGGATAAGGGGAAGTGGAGAACCATGATTGCCTATGTCTTGAAAGGACACGACACAAAAAAAAGAAAGAAAGAAAAGCCTGAAAAAAAAAACCGGTTATCCTTCGATCACTGAAGTTAAGTTACGTTGAGCCTGGTTAGTATTTAAATGGGGGAGGAGGCGCTTGTGAATGCCAAATACTATAAAAAGCCTACTATAAACTGAAATTTGATTCGGCTTTAAATAACCCACAAAGGGTTGATAAACAGTAAAATAGCAGTTGACTTAACGAAAGAATACAGAAAAAACGTTCCCTAATAGATAAATTAAAATTTGCATAAAGCATGGGATTGAAGATATCTTAAATTTTCAGCAATTACCTTCCCGATATGTTCAGTTCCCAATTCGCTATCTGTACTGATAACGCATATATTTATTTCTGTGTTAATTGTAAGCCTGATCGGGTTATAAGGATAAATAGGTTAAAATTACCTTCAGTCTGTTGTTAAATGGGGCAAGAAATGGCTTGCCAATTTTAACACTTCCAAAACGAAACTAGTCTCTGTTAATCGTCTGAGAGAATCCTTTTTGATTCCATTCAACATGACTGATGCTAATCACCAGGAGACGTACTCATTGCGCCTTATCGGGCAAACGTTGATATTAAATCAACTGTTAGTTTTGCTGCCAGAAAATCTGGTTCACTGTGTCGTGCTTTTCTCGCTTCTTTTTAAAATTCAAAGAAGAATGTTATGGGTCCTGACCTGGCATCTCGGGTTCAATCCCTTTCTCACCGCGTAGCTTCCCTGTGCCTTTTCTATAAATACTTTCATGGTAATTGTTCTAATGGACTTTCCTCGATGGTACCTAGACCTTATGAGTTTAAGCGTACTATTAGATTAACGGCAAGGGCTCTTCATTTTACAGTTGAAATGCGTACATATATCAGTTTCAAATCTCGCACTTCTTGCATGTGAAAATGTTTTCCGGCTTCTTGCTTTCCAGTCAACCTTGACCTTCAAAAATTTAAATGTAATGTCAATTGTCATCTTCTGTTTACATAATTCTTGTTTTTTTTTCTCTCACCATAATATTGTTTTTTACACTCAGTAACCCCTTTTAACCGTTTTAGTGGCTTTATCTCCTTGCTTGGGGTGAAATGATTAAAAAAGTCAAACACTTGTATTGATATTGGCCATTATTGTCAAGTTGTGATCAGATAAATTTTTATTCATAAGATATCTTCCTCTCCTTGGTTGTTTGCTCTATTCGAGGGGGGGGGTGATGCTCCCCCGCCCCCTGGACTTAATCCGATTCCATGACTATACGAGATAAATACCTGTCGCTTGATCAGTGAGAAGAAAACTATGAAAGATTATTGGATGACACGTAAAACTGAGATAGGCATGGCGGCGGATCAACCGAAATAGACAGGACTTATATAGATAGATAGATAGATAGATAGATAGATAGATAACAAACTGAGATATATATGGATATAGATAGATAGATAGATAGATAGACGGATATATAACAAACTGAGACATATATGGATATAGATAGATGGATAGATAGATAGATAGATAACAGAATATAATATGTATGAATAAACATAGATAGATAGATAGATAGATAGATAGATATATATGAACTGGATATATATATATATATATATATATATATATATATATATATAATAGATAGATAGATAGATAGATATATAGATAACAAACTGAGATATATATGGATATAGATAGATAGATAGATAGGTAAATAGATAGATGGAAATATGAATACACACACACACACACACACACACACACACACACACACACACACACAGAAACACGCGCGCGCGCTCTCACACACACACACACACACATACACATATATAGAGATAGATAATTCATAGTCCGGGGATGGATAAATAGATACATAACAGACTGAAATATATATGAATACATACATAGATAAACAGATAGAAATAGAGTGAGATAATTTTTTTTTAAATACTAGGACTCTTCGAGACATAGGTGATCATTGCTCTCCATGGCTTCTTTTTTCATTGCCAGTGAATTGGCATGTTAATTTTTTGTCTTCTCAAAAACTCCTGATCAGAGGCATTGCTGTCGGATGTAGTTTGTCGTCATACCCAGGACAGTCTGATTTCTGGCTACGATTACAAAAGAGAAATTATATAAAAGTATGTCTCACACAATGCAATTCTATCGTTCGGTACATTTAATACATCTTCATTCACAGTAATGGGTTAAATAGTAGGGTAAACCGGGTTTTCTAGCCTTGAGTGCCAGTTTGCCTAAGTGAAAGATTACTCTGAATTTAAAATTCTGAAGAAAACAACTCCACCTATAAAGTCATTTCATTTCTCAGATAATAAACAAAAGCTACGTGGAAAGCTATAGTCGCTTACATACTAAAGGCATATGGCATTTAAATAAATTATAAGTTAGATTTCGATCTAAATGTCAAAATTGAATTCCTTTATTAAAAGCTTTAGAATATTTCTCAACACATTTAGTTTAACAATACACGCTGAGAAGACATTATTATTCAGCCACTCCTCGCATAACGACTTACACGTTTAAAACGCCGGCTATACGACGAGATATATAAACTGTCATAGAATAAAACAGAGCTGTATAAATATTTATAAATATACTACTGAGCTGTATAAATATTTATAAGTATACTACTTAGCTGTATAAATGTATATAAGTACACTACTGAGCTGTATAAATATTTATAAGTACACTACTGAGCCGTATAAATATTTATACGTACAATACTGAGCTGTATAAATATTTATAAGTACACTAC
Organism: Acanthosepion esculentum; assembly: GCA_964036315.1. NCBI lineage: Eukaryota > Metazoa > Mollusca > Cephalopoda > Sepiida > Sepiidae > Acanthosepion > Acanthosepion esculentum. Next base: position 69,051,939 of record OZ038512.1, read on the forward strand.
TGAGCTGTATAAATATTTATAAGTATACTACTGAGCTGTATAAATATTTATACGTACAATACTGAGCTGTATAAATATTTATAAGTACACTACTGAGCTGTATAAATATTTATAAGTACACTACTGAGCTGTATAAATATTTATAAGTATACTACTGAGATGTATAAATATTTATACGTACAATACTGAGCTGTATAAATATTTATAAGTACACTACTGAGCTGTATAAATATTTATACGTACAATACTGAGCTGTATAAATATTTACACGTACAATACTGAGCTGTATAAATATTTATAAGTACACTATTGAGCTGTATAAATATTTATAAATAAATTAGAAATGTTATAATTGGAGCAAAAGTGGCATTAAAGAGATCTGAAAGCGGTTGATAAAAAAACTCATTATTTGATAGCACACCGGAAATAGCTGTCAGGTATAACTACTTACTCAACGGTATGCTCGTTTAGTGAACAGATTGCTGGAACAGAATCCAAATCGTTAAATGAAGATTTTCTCTATCACAATGATGTTCATCCTTTACAAAGCCCACAAGTCACTAGAGCTAGAGGGTCACAGATTAAGAGGCACCGTTTATGGGGACATATGGAAGGGTAACGGTTAAACCTAGACTTGAACAGATTAAGAATGTAGTCATAAGCTAAACATCCTGTTTTTGGGAAGAAGCTGTTCGAGTGGAAGTTTTTATCAACAATGAAACGAAAGGAATGGCGGTGGTTTGCTACAATTGACGTGGTATAGACGAGTTGGGAGCGAGTAGCCCAAGTTCTTGCACTGTAATAGATGGATCGCTGCCAATTTCAGACAGGAATATATGCTTAGATTTGGCAACGTGAAGTTAGAGTTTCACCTCTGGTAAGTTGGAGCTCAGACCCCTCACATTAGTGTAGGAGATGGGGTCTGCTTTTGTTTTTGTGGGGGTTGGGTTTAATTATTTTGTTCAATTTTGTTGTGATCATATTCAGAAATCAGTTAGAGTGTTCGGGTGAACACAAGGGAGATGTATGCATCAATAACCTGGACTAAATTGTCCGGAGGTCCAGTCGTAACTGTACACATCATGGCATCGAGAGGTTCCATGCACAGTCCAGAACCCATTCACAAAATTACACTACAATAGTCCCGATATTAAACATCTGCTGATAGGATAGCCTCCTTCGAAGTTATTCAACTTTCACTGTGTCTAATGAGTAAATAGCAGGATAAACTGATCCCTATAAATCCCGTGTATGATGATAAACTACATCCGGCAGCAAGACATCTGATCGGGAGATTGGAGGTTTTGAGGAGCGTGTAAACATCTCTTAATTGCTGTTTTTCCCAGGTCCACCCTAAACCAGGGTGGTAGCACCTGCTAGGGTCCCAGCTATAGGCAAATAGTGAACCCTCAAACAAAATAAAAAAACTTATCTATAAAAGTAGTATAAAAGTATAAAAATTAGCAACAATACATGTAATAAAATTACCAACAATATCTATTTATAGCAGAATTATCAACAATATTTGGTTGAAGCCATAAATTTGTGTTCAAAATATTCAGATTTCGGCATTAAATAACCCTTAGAGGTTGATATGCTGCTAAACAAAATCAGACAACCAACTGAGCCCAACAGACTTGTTTGGCAACCAGTCTAGGAGGAAGAAAACTCTGGATTCAAACCACTTGTTGCCTTGTAGTTCCTGCCTCTTTAATTTCTGAGAGGAGGGACGAGATAACCTCAACATCCCCAGGGGCAAAAGAAACCGGCAAGCCATTGCACTATTCTGACTTGAATGTCATCATAATCTACAATTCCAAGATGGTGGTGTGTGGTGATCACAGCGGTGTAAAAGAAGCTAAATGAATAAATTTTACTTTTCGCTCTACGGATGAAATAGCTTTGAATGATAACCTGTATAAAATGCGTTGAGTGGCAACCAATCTAGAAGAAGGAACATCTGAATTCAAACCACCTGTTGCCTTGTAGGTCCTGCCTCTTTAGGCAAAAGATAGAAGAAGGTAATTTCAAAAAACAAATCCACCTCTGAGAGGAGGCACGGGATAGCGTCAACATCTCCCGGAGCAAAAGGAACCGGCCAGCCATTGAATTATTTTGACTTGAATGTCATCATTAACCACAATTCCAAGATGGTGGGGTGTGGTGATCACAGCGGTGGAAAAGAAGCTAAATGAATAAATTTTACTTTTCGCTCTTCGGATGAAATAGCTTTGGATGGTAACCTGTATAAAAATGCTTTGAGTTGCAAAAACAACCCCACCTCTGGGAGGAGGGTTGGAGCAACCTCAACATCCCGGTGCAAAAGGAAGCGACAAGCGATTGCATTATTCTGTGTTGAATGTAAACATGAACCCCAATTGCGGTATGGAGGAGAGTAGTGACCACAATGATGTAGAAATGCGCTGAATATTGAACACTGAAGAAATGAGGACGAAAGGCGCGCATGAAACAAGTTTAATGTGCATTAGTTCTCATTTCGCATTCGAAAAATTGCGGTCAGAAATGTCACCAGTTAAATTCTGAGGATATCTGCGCTTTGCCTTTAAGTCTAAACAATGAACCACTCCTGCAGCAAAATTGGTTGTAGAGATATAATTGCGGATATTGTCAATATCGAAAAACTTGTATCAAGTGACGTAGTGGTCAACATACAGTCAGAAAGGATCGTCACTGGAAGGGATTGTCGGGGGTAGTGTGCTGATCAAATCCGGAAGACACGTAGAGCAGATGAATTAAGACAATAACTTGATGCTTGAAACGATTCGTCTTTTTTTTACTTATCAAATATTCCATTAAACAATTTTTCATGAAAGGTATACAGAGGACAGGAAATGGGGAGAGCCTTGAACGGCGACGTCCTGAATGGACACGGTACATAGAAAGAGAATACCTAATTAACAGACTAACAAAAAATATAGATAAGTATTTATGTCGAAAGTCCATTAAATACGACAAAGAAGGCGATGTTTTTTTTTGTTTACAAATTGTTTTAATACCATATATAGTCCTGAATAATACGACCTGTTTTACAGGACGTAGGCGATCATGACTCTCTACAGCTTCCTTTATTACCTGTGAATTACAACGCATTCTTGAGAAAGACGGTGGAGTGGATCGGCTTGGAATTCAGAGCACCCTTTCTCTTAGAATGGTTGCCAACCAATGCTGAAGAATCTACTTCACCCGGCTATTTAGCTCGTAACTGACGGCGGTGTTCATACCTTTCACAAGTATATTTGCGCGAATGTGAACGCAACATATGAGCCGAGATTTTGAACTCGGCTCGCCGATTCAACATTTTGTGTCGATATGTTAGACTACCGGAAGTAAGTATTTAATTATAATAAAGAATATATAATATTTACTCACATTTTTTTTCTCGTGGATTTCAGAGATTCTTGACCTTTCTTTGCGGTCATTCAAAAAATCTTATCTACTATCTGTCTTTGAGACTCAAGTTCTCAAATAAGATCAATTTCTGGCGTAATTTAAAAAACATTGCTTTCTTAGAAAAGAAAAACGAAAAGAGTTTAGCAATATTTTATTAATAACTAATGGGCCAGAGCCAATCTCAGATTTAACGGAATTTTGACAATAATAGATTTTCCATCCTCTAATATTACGTTAAATCTGAAATGTGTTATATATAACAGATTTCGGATTTAACGTACTCACAGGGAAAAGGAAAATCTAGTATTTTTAAAGTCAGTTTAAACGGATATTTGCAGTATTCATTTTTCGGAGTATAGGAGGATTATATTTTTTGTAAAATGATTAATTTCCTGTATCATAATTCGAGGAACCTTTTATGAAAAAACAATGGAGAAAGGATTAAATTCAGTCTATTTTTTAAAAATGTCATGTTTTTAAATTGTATATAAGTATAGAAAGTCCTGTAACTTTCTAAAATTAGTTTTATTTTTAAGTTTGTATGTTGTGATATATTTATAAACTGTTCGATGCGTTAAAAATACATAAGTACTGTCCAATTATATGATTAGCAAATTGGAAAATAAAGATACCGAAATATTTTGATTTTTTACCCTTATTGCGTGTACAGTAAAATCGAATTTTCGGTTTGTGGTTGACCTTTCTCAAGAACTAAAACAAATTAATACTTTTTTCATGACTTTTGTACAAGTGTTCATCGATTTATGACACACGAACATAGGGTTACAAAAAAGGCATAACCCTAATATATATATATATATATATATATATATATATATATATATATATATATATATATATATATATATATATATATATATCTCCGTCCACTCTTCACGGGATATCGGCAATTTAGTGCTTATATTTTTCGATTTTTTTTTCTTATACACATCATTTTTAGATATATTTATCATTTTTTGTATACACTTATCATTAATGCTAGTATATATATATATATATATATATATATATATATATATATATATATATATATATATATACACACACACATATATATATATATATATATGTATATATATGAAAAAATATAGTTTTAAGGTGTGCTATATTTATGGGATAAAGTGCTCAATATCAGAGATAGAGCGTATGTAAATATAAATATAAAAGTGAACATTGAAGTCAACACTCAGAGGCGACAGGCTGATCATGCTGGACGCAATCGATTGCGTCCAGCATGAAACAGCCTGTCACCTCTGAGTGTTGACTTCAATGTTCACTTTTATATATATATATATTTAGTTTACGAAAAACTAGGTATTCCGTATGGGTAACTCTCAAAGTAAAGCAAAACAACAGCGTCCATTCCAAAGAAAGTTAATGACACTTTATCACAACTTCTTTCTCTCTTTCTCTTTATGCCTTTTTGTCCTATCCCCCTTCCATATCAATATATAACTTCCGTTAAGTTAACCGATTTAATGTGTCAATGTCTGGATTTCCTCTAAAAATTTAAATTTGAAAGAATAGAAATGTTACATCTAACACAATCATGTCTCTCTCCCCCCTTCACTTCCTCACTTCGGTAATTTACATATACTTATTACTGCCCGTCATAAATGTGTAAATTTCTTTTCATTTTTCGTTTCAACCTTTGGAAATAAAATCTGATGATCCGCTCTCCTTTAAAAGGGCTGTGGTGAAATAATTTATTATATGGAAACTTAAAGTGGTTTGTTTTTATTTAAATTATATATATATATATATATATATATATATATATATATATATATATATATATATATATATATATGTGAGATTTATATGCATAGCATGAAGTTGAAGTAGCTTCCGATAAATTAATTTAGACCAGACAAAGTAATTCACTAGAGCAGAATAATTTTACGAAATTAGATTGTTCTCGACAGATTTCCATGTTGTGTTCAATAAACAAAGCCACAAGTGTTTTGCACCCAGTAAGGACCAAACATGTTCTGATATTTTGGGGGCTATTCCACATCTTTTAATCTTCAGTGAGTCGAATAAAATAGATTTCTTGTTTACGAGGGGATTGGTGCCAAAAGTTTTGTAACTTTTGAGATTGTCTTACATGTCACAGTACCTCATGAAGGGTACTTCAAAAGCAACTCCTGTATCCGTATCATTTGCAACATGTCCTGGGTTTTCGCCTTCTGATCATTCACCACGGGAGAACTTTTATCGATGGCTTATTGCACAAACTGTCGATCCATTGTTTGTCTCTTCAGTCTTGTTTATGGGTTATTCCAACATTTGGAAGTGATGGAATAACAAATTTGCTCAACTAAAAATTGTGGGCGGATCGGAATCCCCATGGTACAATACAGGCTAGACACCAGCATCAGTTTACGATTAATGTGTGGACTGGAATTGTAGGTGACTGTCTGGTAGGACCATATGTTCTCCCAGCACGTTTTACAGGGGCTGTCTACAGGGACTTTATTTCGAACACACTTCAAGACATGCTAGAGGATGTACTCCTGCTAATATGAAAACGCAGGTGGTTCATGGGGCTCCATCACATTTTAGTCAGATTGTTCGCGATATATTGGCTGACATTTACCATGAAAGATTGATAGGTGATGACCGGCTCCGTGGCCTGCATGTTCTCTTGACGTCAATCATTTGGATTTTTATCTGTGCGGCCACCGAAAACAATTGGTTTATGCAGCAGACATTCATAATGCAGAGGCGTTTCATCAATGTGTCATGGGGACCTGCGAAAACATTCGTCACCGTGTGGGATTATTTGAAAGGGTCCGCCAGTCCGACGGGTACATTGGTGTGTAAAAGCAGGCTGAGGATATTTTGAACATTTTTTATAACTTGTTGTGTTGAGGTACAACGATATATATATATATATATATATATATATATATATATATATATATATATATATATATATATATATATATAGATTGATAATATTAGTGGTCAATATACATATATATATATATATATATATATATATATATATATATATAAACATAAAAAATATACATAAGTTCCCAAGAGGATATAATCCAGGTAGCCTCTTATATTATATATATATATATATATATATATATATATATATATACGTATGTATGTTATGGTCCAGGTTCCTTGTACCACGGTGATGGTCCAAGGTAGAACCAATGAAGAAGAACTCGAACACAGGTATGGAATAACACAGATATATTACAAACAGAATATGTACAAAAGAAGTAGAAGTGTTAGTAATAACAATCAGGTTAGGTTAGAGATAACTATGTTGTCTCGACCAGTATCACTATTCCAATGTCTTACAGTAATCGTCTGACGCAACACTGTCTCTGACTGACTCACACTACTGCTTCCTCTTGAGGCGCAATATTTATGGTGTACGGGATCGTCCATTACTATATATATATATATATATATATATATATATATATATATATATATATATATATATATATTAAGTTGTAAGGATATGAGTTTGGAACTTCTTTCCCAGGATTACAAACTCATATACATACAGCTGAATATGTTAGCTCAATCACTGATATTGAGCGCATTCCAATATAGAAATTATATATATATATATATATATATATATATATATATATATATATATATATATATATATATATATATATATATACTAGCAGTAGAGCCCGGCGTTGCCCGCGGATGTAACAGTAAGAGTTATAACGGCTGTTGCTTTGAAAGATGTGCTTTGTAAGTCGACAGGGACTAAGTTTCTACAAAACGTTGAAACGCAATGCACACAAAGTTTAAGCAGACATCATGCCGGCCCAAGTATTCGAAGGTATCGAAGGAAGTAACGGAAAGCCGTTGTAGCATCAGTCATTTGCCATTACTAAGACATCTGTGAGTAAAAGCTGGCAGCAGTTACTGCTTTAACCAATTGGACCGTTAAGCATTACTGGAAGCACTTGTGGTAAGTAGTCAAGAAACCACGATTCAGTTGCAACATACATAGGTACTGAAGGGAAAACGTGCCGTGAGGAAGTCATAGACATAAAGTATGTGCCGTGCGCAATCACAAACAAACCGCTTGTCTAACTAAAAGACGCGTCTTATGCCCAAAAGTCGGCGCTGCCACGACCACAAAGCAGAACCATAAAACCGAGAGAAGAGCGAACAGTGACGGGGTGTCATGGTAAGAAAAATTCTGTGGTATAACTTCCTTTATTCTGATCTGTCACTATCTACATCGCGGCTGAGAGCCCTTAAAACTGCAACGGGGGTAGCCGTAAGGCCGAGCATCGTAATTGCGATGGAGATGTGCCTTCTCTTCAGTCGCAGTCAACATCACGGCTGAGAGCTTATGAAAACCGACCGGGTTCGCCGTACTTGGCGTGTGTTTTTATTTTTTTTCACACGACTACAAACAAAACAATAGAGCCGTATGGCTGACATGTTTCACCCATGGCAGCCGTAAAGTGTATATGGAAGCAGAAGCCTGGATTTCGTAAACGCCCTCGATTTTTGTGACAATTAAACGAACTCCGAATCTTCTCAAGTGTGAATGTGCTTGTATGCACTGGTACGAACTGCAGGTGCTCCGATCAACTGTTAATGAAACCGGAACTTTAGTGGAGCAATCATGTCTAATGCCGGTGTTCATGTGTCTCGCAGCTTGTGTTGCAACTGAATACGGTGAGGTTATCATAGTGTACAAAGAAACGCGATGATGGCGGGTGAAGGTATGAAAGTCAGAAGGCAGCAAAAGAGCTGGATAACCGTTACAAAGATGTCTTAGTAATGGCAAGTGGAGACTACGACGACCTAACGTTAAAACCAATATGACAAAAAAAAATTGCCATGCAATCGGACTGCATATGTGTGCATGGCGCTTAAACGCTACCGGCCGGGTTGTCTACAGGACCTCCGTGTAGGTTATGTTTCTAGCACAGTTGTTGGGAGAGTAAATGAAAACCCTGTCCTTAGACCCAACTCGTGAGCACCCAACGTAAAGTTGGCCGTGAGAGAAGCACTGCTCACATAAATGTAGACCTGCGATGCTAAGCGTCTGTCCTTGTGATTTTTTAATGGACATAGCAAAGCAAAGCTTCACGAGAAATTGTGAGTGACGAAAGTTGATTGGTATGCTTGCGTCTGACGGAAGAAGATGCATCCTGGGAATCAGAACGACTTCCGCCTTGCCGCAGCCAGTTGCAATGGTCGCCTCAATCAAGTTCGGAGAAAGGGATTTAATAATGAGGCCAGTCCCGTTGCACTGTTTAGGTGGCAGCAAATTCCTGATTAGCATAATCGGAGCACCAACTTTGAGCCGAAGAATATGAGGTGGGAGTCCGGACGGCTGAAGGGAGTTCAAAACTTCTATGGGATACTCAGCTAATTCAGATGGATCGGAAGTTCTGTCGATGGACTTATAAGCATGACATTGCCCGGGAATGCAATCCAACAGTTTAAGGTTGATGGAATCAACTGTACAGTTCTTCGGTGCCAATATGGCCCTCCCAGCAAGCCAATCGGCATCGGCAAAATTAGTGGATAGGTTGTAGAAGACTGCATTCATCAATTCATCCGGTGATTCAACAGTGGTGGCAAGCTGATCCATCTGCACAAAACCCTGTGTGTCATGGCATTTTCCCCTCCCCAAGAGCAAGAAGGTGCGGTGCGAAGTCAGCGGATCTGGAGTCCCCATTCAAGTAGGCACGCATGTTCGTGCTCAGTTTAAGAGTCTCCACGTGGCGCCAAAGGGCAGACGACTTCAGGCAGGGGCGGACAGCGTCAGCGTGTGTACCTTTAGGAATAACAGATAGAGTCTGCCTAAAGTCGCCTGCGAGGAGAAGGGTTACTCCACCCATGGGGTCGGAGGAGTTGCGGATGTCTTGGAGACTTCGGTCAAGTGCCTCAAGGGCGCCCCTGTGTGCCATCGTGCACTCATCCCAAACTATAAGTTTGCATCTCCGCAGAACTTCAGCCTGTGGCGAATTCTTTGTTATGTTGCAGAGAGGAGTTTATGACCGGCATAGATCAAGCGGCAACCTAAAAGCCGAATGAGCGGTTCTACCTCCCGGTAGCAACGTTGCAGCAATCCCGGAAGATGCGACCGTAATAGCGATCTCCCCACGATGCCGTACCTCTCCCAGGACTAATTTAGTAACAAAGGTTTTGCCAGTTCCTCCGGGCGCATCTAAAAAGTATATACCTCCATTGGATTCGTTTGTCCTGTCTGTTATGGTAGTGAAAGCAACCCTCTGATCAGGTAGAAGTTTGGGCTCGTTTTCGGTAAGGTATGCGTTCAGCTACTCGATGGAGTAGGATGTTTCCCGTTGGTACAGTGTCAAAACCGTCTGTGAGCGGTGGTGGTAAACCGTAAGTTGGTAAAGATGCACCACCCAGTTCGAAAACAACATCTTCTAGGGCCACCAGCGCTCTGTTGAATATGAAGTCAGTGAAACCACATTCAACTCCTGGGCTGTTACGCTGAACGGAGAACAGCACATCCTCTGACATGAATTCTCTGTATTTTAGCCAGAGCGACAGAGGATCGCTTATTTTGCATCGCAAAAGCAAAATGCCGAACAGCGTTTGAAGCCGTGATGGCGTTCTGAGAAGTTCACCCTCCGCCATGGCTGTATCCCATTGGGAGTCGTCTTCGAGCAATCCCAAGCGGAAGCATGCCTCTCTATAAGACTGGCACTCTCTGCTGTTGACAGTGTAAATATCTGTGAAACTCGTTGGCCCAGCAATTTCATGAAGTAGAAGGCGGAGGTAAAAGTACTCCTGCTGGCTGGGGGCACAGTATAAACGCGTCCAAGGCAAGAGTTAGACCTTACATCGGGATAACCCTCGACAGGGTCGCCAGCCTTTCGCCGAATCCACCGGTTGTTTGACCACACGTAGTAGGACGGGACTTGGGGGTATATCAATGTTTTGGCAAAAGCGTCTGTTGAACATAATTTAAAGAAAGCCGTTAGGGTTGTGTCATTAGGGTTTTCCGCAACCTGCTGGGTGTTTTGTCCGGTGAAGTACATCCTCTGTCCATTTTCTAAGTGAACAGCAAGCTGCACAATGGCTGGAGCCCTTTGGTGTATGGGGAACCCGAAAATTCGCCAAAAAGCCTCGCTACTGCTGAGGTAGCGTCCAGCCACGTAATCGGCCACCTCGCCAACGCAATTGTCGCGCCGGATACCGAAAACGGCAGCATCGCTGCCTTTATTAACGTACTTGCAGATATACTTTATTGACTTAACTGAGTGGCAGTATGCAACGTTTATGTGGGCTCCAAAAGTCTTGGACAGCAGCGAGCAATAAGGCACCACCCAACGATTGTCCAGAGTGTGCCCCTTAACTGTCACAGTTCTACCGCCCTCAGCGGGGCTTCTACGTCTGTACAGTGGGTAACCATCCGTCGCAGTCTGCGTTTCTGAGATAAGCTTACGGGGGTAACCCTTTGCGCAAGTGGGGCCGCTTGACCAACATGACCTTTTTTCGTAATTCGCGCCACAGGGGCCGTGTATCATATTGTTTTTAATGATTTCGTGGTGTAAAGTATCCAGAGCAGGATCCGGAATTTCAGCAGAAATAAAATCGTCTATTTTGTTTGCGTCAACCTTATCGTTGAGCCACAGCAGAATGTGGGCATGAGACAAACCGCGTTTCTGCCATTCCACTGTATACATATGACACTTAACGCGTCCGAAGACTTGCCCTTTAAGGATTAAATCCATAAGCTTACACAGCTGTAACCGGAAAACGCGGGCAATTAGGTCAGGGCGCTGACCTGGAAAAAGTTCGCGTGTGCTTTCAGCCCATTTCGGTTTGCACGTGAGCGTGACGAGCAAATCAGGCCTCCCGTAATGACGGACATAGGTCATTGCGTCTTGTGTCATTTCATGCATGTATCGAGGGCCACCAGTGTAAGAGGAAGGCAAAATGCACTGTTTGCCGAGATTGCGTGGGTCACCATCAGAACGCAGACCATCACGAAGGTGAATGTAGGAGTCGGTTCTAAGTTTGGATTGGTTTAACTTGATGAATCCTAACCTCTCCGACTCCAGTTTTGCAGCCATGGCAACAGCGAATTGAAGAAATAGTTGACGGCACCTGTGCAAGTGGTTAAATTCACCCTCCCTAACCATAAACATGTAGGCGTAGTAAGCCCTACAGGAGACCGTCTTTGAGGTCGACATGGAATCGCTGCTTGCCTGGTATATTGGGATTTTGAAGTGGTAACCATCGCTTCCGTATGAAAAAGAAGTGAGTACTGGAGACAGTCGTATGAACGGTGGGTTTCACTGATGCGGCGCAGACCACCGCCCCAGTACTGTCACGGCTGTTATGCTCCTCACCGTGGATGACTGCGGTGACTTCATTACATGCAGGAGCATTGAAGCGACGCTTATGCTCACCGTGAGGCCGTCTGTCTGCATCGATGACAACGCTGAAAGAGGGCGAAGAGTTGTTTTGCAACGCAAACTTTAAGCTTCGGATGTAACTGTTAGTTTCGTGAAGCATGTCTTGTAGACGGAGCAGAATATCTCTACGGGGACCGACGGAAATATCGCTAAGCAGAATGCCGAGACGCGCATCAACCTGCTCGTTGTAGTCAGCGAGAAAGTAAATTTGTAGGAACTGAGGTGGCTCTCCCTGATCAGCCAAAAGTGATCTCATTAAGTGGTAAACCTGGCCTTGCACTTTGAAAGTGGGCATCCATCCCCCCTCACTAATAGCCTTCGCACCAAAAGACGTCATCTGGAAGCAACAGTTGTACTTCCGTATTGCTTCAAGAAAATGCGTTGACTCCGAAATTGTACCCAGAAGGATGTCCCTAAGCGGCTGGGGAGGTTCGTCTAAAGAAGGGAGTTTGATTTTGCCCCCAGAGCAACAAAGCCCAGGTTGCTCACCAGCCCATTTTTTGCGTTGCAAAAAGTGCAAACTTTATCCATGGCCCCTATTTTTACGTCTCTCCTAGCGGAATAGTTGACAGTGCAGTCATAATTCAAAGAAGGTCGGAGTTGGCTAATGATTTCGGACCGTTGACGGCGTACTTCAGAGATTTTTTACAGCCCTGGCAGAAGCTTTCTAGGGCTCTAGCAGATGCAGTAGAGCGGGCATTTCTA
>OZ038512.1:69069489-69106989 GCA_964036315.1 Acanthosepion esculentum
AACGTCAGAAATAGCATCATGACATTTTCCACTGAACAATTAAAAAAACAAACAAACACATATTTTACATTTTTTAAAAGAAAAGGGAGAGAAAAAAAGAAAAAAGTAAAGAAAAAATGTTAATATTAAAAGAGAAAGAAAGATCAAAATTTCAATATATTCTGGGGGGAGAGAGAAAGTGATAGAGGGGAAAAGAGGTCGGGGAGATAGAAGGAGGGAATGGAATAGTGAGGGAAAGAAAAGAAAGGCAAGAAGGAAGAATTAAACATGAGCTGATAGGGTGACCTAGAAATGATTTTTCTTTAAGGACTGAACAAGTTAAAATACAGCGAAACAATAATCATCGCATTATAATCATCACAATTTCAAATTGATAATAATAATAATAATAATAATAATAATAATAATAATAATAATAATAATAATATTTGACATCAATAAAATAAAGTAAGTTAAATAAAATAAAAAATTCTTCCCCTTTTCCTTTCGTTTGGATAAACTGACTCCATTTATTAAAAAACTTCGGTCTGAAGAGATGAATATTTGTATATATTCAGGAAATGAATTATAATCGAATGCATTTTTCAGGATCGATTGTACTCATTATATATATATATATATATATATATATATATATATATATATACATTATGAAATGGACAAAGTCCGACAATTATTTAAGACATTTTTTATGTTTATACGTTCTTTTTATAGATACAAATATTTAAGTAAATGCTCTGTTTATAATAAACAGTATTAAACAACATTTACCGGCATGAATGTCCATGAAATTTTTATAGAAAAACAGAGCATTTAGTTAAATATTTGTATCTATAAAAAAAACGTATAAACATAAATATATATATATATATATATATATACACGCAAACACGCACAATTATAAATTATATATATAGAAGTGATAAAAACATGAAGAAAACGAAACTAAATAAAATCGCCTTGACCCAAAAAATTTTCAGCGTCCCCCCTCTTCTTCGTGCGCATGTGTAATCGCCTCAACATAAACATCACTTTAGTATTTGGTCCTAGTGGACGAAACATGTTATTGCCCCTGAACCTACTTTAAACTGACCTTGTGTCACTTTCAGTTGCGTAAAAATATCCCTGTCCTAAAAAAGATAACCTTCTGACTTTTGATCATTGACATACAGTCTTCTTCATACCCCTCAAATATTCTACATACCCCCCAAAAATTCGTCATACCTTTCAAAAATTCTTCATACCTTTCAAAGATTCTTTGAAAAAAAACTCCCTTCTGAAAACAGAAAATAGTAAATAGATGGCGTAAGATGGCGAATGGTTAGTTTTTTTTTTATATATATACATCCAGTGAGCAGACGTATTTTGAAGGAAAAATATATAAATAAAAATATATTCCGTAGCTTTCTGGGGAGTACACACTTAAGACTCAGTGAAAACAAAGCAAGCTATACTGAATAAAAAATACTTATCCAAAGTTCTCAAAGGAATCCGAACTCATGAAACGCTATATCTTCTTTCACATAATCGCCCCGGAGTTGAACACACCTGACATACCATTTCTCATGTTTCTACAACCCTTCCCTACCCTAAAAAAGAAAAACTTTTAATTTTTGGTCATTGAAATACTACACTTCTTCTACCTGCCCGAATAATTCCTCTCTTTCAAAATCCTTCTAAAGTTACAAGTAGTAGTAGTAGTAGTAGTAGTAGTAGTAATAATAATAATAATAATAATAATAATAATAATAATAATAATAATAATAATAATGTGGCACATGGGAACATCAACAATCCCTGTTGTAGTTGGAGCCCTTGGACTGGTTGGAAAAGATTCCAGTAGGCTGATTGAAGGGATCCCCGGAAGTCCATGCCTCAAAGAGATACAAAAAATTGTTCTGACAAATACAGCCCACACTTTACGAAGGGCTTTATCTATGTAATTATTTTTTATTTTATATATTTTTTTTTGCAGTGGAAAGTGTCATGATACCATTTCTAACCTTAGGTCCCCGGGCGGGACCCGGAAAGAAACGTGTAAACGCCAGATATCAAAGAAAATAAAAATAATAATAATAATAAGGAGATAGGACCTGTAACAATTTTATAGGATTTTACGACATACACAGACAGAACAATCAAATCTAATCACCCAGACATCGTTATTAGAGACAGCAAACAAAAATATTGCCTTCTCATTGATATGGCAGTCCCTGCAGGCTGCAATGTATCTTTGAAGATCTTCAAAAAACTATCAAAATCCAAGGATCTTGAAATCGAAATCTCAAAAATGTGGCATATGAGAACATCAACAATCCCTGTTGTAGTTGGAGCCCTCGGATTGGTTGGAAAAGATTCCAATAGACTCTTTGAAGGAATTCCTGGAAGCCTATGTCTTAAAGAAATACAAAAAAGAATTGTTCAAACGGGTATATTGCACGCCTTATGAAGGGCTTTATCTATGTAAAATATGTGTTGTTTGTTGTTGTTTTTTAATTGTTCAGTGGAAAATATAATGATGCCATTTCTGACTTTAGGTCTCTGGTCGGGACCCGTAAAGAAATGAGTACAAACCAGAAATCAAAGGAAATAAAATAATAATAATACCAACAAAAACAAAGTGAATACCATCTACGCCAAACGAGTAAAAGAGAAAGCAAAACAACTTGATCAAATGAAATTATAAAAAACTGGGAGGACCCGGCGTTGCATGGCAAATACCTAAAAATAACGAAAGAAGCAGATGTGGACCAACAGAAAACACATCAGTGGCTTAAGAGCACCGGGTCGAAAGCTGAAACAGAAGGCCTAATTATTGCAGCTCAGGACTAAAGGCTCGAAACTAGATCCTATCACTGTATCAAATATGGAACTAATCCGAAATGAAGGATCTGCGGAAAATATGAAGAAATTGTCGATCATATTATCTCAGGATGTGTTGAATTAGCAAAAATGAATATACCCACAGACATAAGAAGTTAGCGAGTTATGTGTACTGGAAGATATACAAGAAGCACAAAATCGAAACCGCTGAGAGATGGTACGAGCACCAACCAGACACAGCTGCCTAAAATGACGATGTAACTATCCTCTGAGTCATGCCAATTTATACTGACAGGGAAGTAAAAGCCAACAGACCTGATATTATCATAATAGACAAAAGATTCAGGAAGTGTATGCTTACTGACATAGCAGTACCATCTGAGAGAAGCACCTCCATGAAAATTATCGAGTAATTGTCCAAATACAAGGGCCTGAAGATCGAGAGTAACAGGATATGGGGAATGAAGACTGAGACTGTACCAATAGTAATCGGAGCTCTGGGACTCGTGAGAAAATGAATGGACAATTTTACTAACAGTGTCCCAGGTAACATCAACATACAAGTTGCCCCGAAGGTCGCCCTATTAGGAACTAATAGGAACTAGATACTAAGTATCTATTAATTAAATGACAATTCTCCTATGGAGCCTAAGGACCATAATTTGGGCCCGGATCTACAGGATACAAAGCAGGAAACATAACATGCTCAAATGATAATAATAGTAATAATTATATGATGATAAGACAAAATAAGATATACCAGACGGACCTAAAGACGTTTTAAAGGGAAATTAAAAAAAAAAACAGGTATAGAAGTAAAAAAGCCACGATCTATTGAAGAAGTACATTTTGGGAGAATATTTAGAGCTACCCAAAGCAATATAATCCCAATGCAGATTGTATCAAATGAAAACAAGAAAGAATGAAGGAAAAACCTATGCAAGAATGGAAAAATACAACCAATAATTATCTTACGCAAGCTCTAACAAAATCCCCAAAATAGAAATCCTCAGAAAATAACAACTTACCCAACTTTTGGCTCTATCATCTATCATCAATCAATAAAACTTTTGCACAAACTTTATTAATGCTAATTAATAAACCTAATGCAGTTCCAGAATGGATCGCTGGACGTATTACATATCTCCACTTCAAAACGGGTGAAAGAGATGAGCCCCAAATAGGCCTATAAACATGCCTGTCCACCACATATAAATTCATCATGTCTGTTCTGACGAACTACACGAACATTTTGCACGATGAAAACAATATATATATATATATATATAATGTGTTTTCGATGCTATTAAAAACGTATTAGTATATAAAAAAAAGGTCCACGATAAAAGCGAGCAGACGATTTTATCGGGTCCTGCTTCCTCAGAACCAATTGTCAGATACGTAAAATAAATCAAAAACATTGTGTAATATTATGTGGCTAAGGATATTGAGCATTGGACTTCACAAAATCAACTAGATCCTGTATTTAATTTAAATCAATTAATTGTGAAGAGAATGAGAGAGGAAAAGAAAGGAATTAAGCAAGCCGACAGGGTGACCCAGAAAATATTTTTTCTTCCGGGACATGACAAGTTAAATAATAGGGTCGGGAAAAGGTGTGTACATATTCAAAATAGATACATTGAAATTGTCTAGTCATTTTAAGCAGCGAAAGCATCTTACTTTTTTTCTATTTCTTGTGTCTGAAGAAATTGAATTTATTTTTGTAAAACGGCTCTGAAGAGATGGGCGCCTGAAGTCCACGAAATAAATTAACACCTGACTGAATGGATTTTTAAGGATTCTGTATTCATTATTATATTGCTCTGTTCTTGCATTAAGCTCTCTATGGATTTATATCCGCCTTGGAATTATCCCTACTAATCATCAAGTGATATATATATATATATATATATATATATATATATATATATATATATATATATATATATATATATATATATGTTTCATTAAATAATATAGATAAGTGTTGTCTATATATTTTATATAAGTTCTTTTCATATCGTCTGATAAGCTTAATAACATTATCATTAAACAATGAAAGAAAATCACAATATTGATACATATTTTTTAATCCAATCTAAGCTTTCGGCTTACATAAGCCATTATCGAAGATGACAATTACACAATATATTAAGCAATACACGAACAAAAAATTGATGATAGTCTGTTTTTGATTACATGGATGATTTCCAAGCAACGATAAACACGTGCATATAAGACGCTGAAAGCGAAAATCGCACCACAGCTCATGACGTCACACATGACCACGCGAGAGTGAATCCGATGAGTATTGAGTATGGAAAGCCGTTGGTATGAACCAATGGCTTCTGTTACTAATTATAGGCATTTAAGGATATTTGTGGAGATTTCATAGTTTATTTTGTTCAGGTTAGGTTTCAACTGTTTTATGTATATAGCTTCAAGAATTTTTAGTTTTTGTTTATTGTTTTCATGTTTAAGTATAGTTGTGTTTTCGACGAGGATTTTCCGGAATTGTGTATGCAGCCAGGCGTATATATATATATATATATATTGCGTATATATATATATATATATATATATATATATATATATATATATATATATATATATATATATATATATTGCATAATGAGAAGCCACGTATACGTATTATAACATAATCTACTATTTATTCAGCACAATATGTCCCAATAGTGGATATATTGGTGAATCTGTAAATAATTTTAGATTTCGCTTCAACAATCATAAACTAATCATACGTCAAAACTATCCTTATTCCCCCACGCTGAACACTTTAATCAATCAAGACACACATTAGAAAACTGTAAATGTTTATTGATAGATTCCGATTTCAGTTCCACATACACACGCAGAAAAAAAAAGAAAAATACTGGATTTTAAAATTAGGCACATATAAGCTAGGGTTAAACAAAGACTTGGGAATTTTAAATCTGTATAAATATTTCAATAGTTAAAAATATTTTTTTTTAGATATAGTTAAAAAAAAACTTTTTAAACAACATCTAAAATATTATCGTTAGATTTACGTTAGAAATATTCAAACACAGTTGCATTCCACATCACGTGACGTCCGCGTCTCGCGACGGACGCTACTTGAAAACAAACTTCTGAATACAGTTATTTAATTTATTTCTGATGAAAGATCGGGGCAGATCTGAAATATCATATATATATATATATATATATATATATATATATATATATATATATAAAAATATAAATAAATACTTTCACAAAAAACATTCAATTTTTTTAAATTTGCAACTTTTCAGTTGTTTTCTCCATATTATATATATATATATGTGGGGGGTGTATTATATATATGTATATTTAAAAAATTAGGAGATCAGCCTATCACGCTACCTTGGTTTCAAACTTTCGGTATCATCAGACATTATAGGCCAAAATGATTTCTTAACGCTTAATCATTAATATATAAACGTACAACGTGTATTGACCATTTCTTAAGACAACTGTTTTCTGTTTTAATTCAACTTTGACCGATAACATTTTTATATATACATATATGTGTGTGTGTGTGTTTTATAATACTTTGCTAAAAATGGCGTCAAAATTAAAAATCTTAAATATTTTAAAAAACAATTTCTTCCAATCAATTTAAATTAGTTTTGAAATACAGCATAGTATTTTATTAACTGGAAATATTAAATGTAATCTCTCAGCTTGAAATTAAACTAAAATAAAGTTCAAAGAAAGATTGTTGATTATTAAAAATTCATTTTAAACGTTAGGTATCGCGTTTTCGTGGAGGTTCCAATGTTAAAATTATAAACGTCTCTTAGTTGTTCCTGATCCGGCACAATTCGAACCTGCGTTCCCCTAGGGGAAATCATCAATATGGAAACACAGAATCCAATCCTACCGGAGAGCGCATACTTTTCTCTAAGATTCCTCGAATATTCAAGCCGGTAGACGAAAACATATATATATATATATATATATATATATATATATATATATATATATATATATATATATATATATATATATATATATATATATATATATATATATTGCGTACGCACGCACACACATATTTAAGTCATCATGAAGATAACACATTTTTGAGAAAAAATACGATTTTTAATAAACTTAGTTCACCAAGAAATTGGATGATGAATAATCCATGAAACTCTATCAGTCAGGTTTAATTCCACACGTAATAAACACTTGGACGATCATGTCTCGAAAGATACATGACTGACGAGGCAGAAGATTTTTCCCACAGAAGGTTGCCACTTCTTTCTGCCAACCAAGGCGAAAGAACCAAGTCTCTCCTTCTATTTAACCCATAGCTGGGGGAAAGAAGAGATGGATTCATACTTTTCCCAAGGGTATTTGTGCGTAAGTCAATACAGCGAACACGATTGGGATTCGAACAATTTTGTCTTAGAAGAATGATGAACACAACAATTTTTGTCACAAAATTTCATAACTGAATCAATTCCGTTGTCACAATCTCATAGTCGAAACCGACGATAGATTTTATTATTATATAATGAGTCATTACATACTAACATACAAGTAAATCACTACAAAGATGCATTTTTGTTTCGATGCTTAATATAAGCATCTCATCAGGTGGTGAACAAAGATGGTTACCATCTTTGTTCACCATCACCTGCAGCGTTGTAGTGATTACTTGTTTGTTCGTATGTAACTACTCTTGGTATTGCGCACTCTTTTAAATTAATGTTATGAATGTTTGAATTTATATTCTTTTCGTTCTCATTACATTTGTATATATATATATATATATATATATATATATATATATATATATATAATGTAATGAGAACGAAAAGAATATAAATTGAAACGTTCATAATATATATATATATATACAAATGTAATGAGAACGAAAAGAATATAAATTGAAACGTTCATAATATATATATATATATATATATATATATATATATATATATATATATATATGTAAATATATAAAAAGATATTTTTGAAGGTACAAAATTTTATCACAGCAATAAACGTATGAAGCTTGATATTACTAGACATATTAAAAACGGGCGAAGCAACCGGTTTCGCTCCCACTCATCAGGCTTACAACAGGAGATTTAATTTAAATTAAAAACACAGAAAATGTACAATAAAAGGAAATGTGGAGGTGGAGGGGAAAAAATTATGAGCAAAAGGAGCTAGAGGCAAATGACAGCGAGCCCCAACAAACACTCACGTCGTTTACACAAGGAAGGCTTGCGGGACCCGATGTAAAGTGCCTCCAGCACCCCTAAGGTGAAATAACGAGTGTGACCGGGACAACACGGTGAACCGGTCAACACTAAAATTAGCTGCACAAAATCTGCTCTTTAATAAGTGCTCACATATGGCGGACCCGTAGGTGTTTTGGACGAGTCCATTCAACGGCAAAGTGTGGGTCCTGATTTTGGTAGGAACGTGCTGTTTAATTCTCATGTCCAAGCGTTGTGTCGTCCTTCCTATGTAGTCAGCTCCGCAACTACAACCATATTTATAAATTATAGAATTAATTTGATGAGGAGGAAGGACGTCTTTACACACTGGACGAACCATGGGCCAGGTTTGAAAAACTATCCGGACCTCAGCAGAGAAAATGCTGTGATATATATATATATATATATATATATATATATATATATATATATATATATATATATATATATATATATATATATATATATATTCACTGCAATATCGCGGAATTTTTATTACATAACAGTCCAATTAGAGAGCCGAGCTCCAAATCTAGTCGGGTTCGTTATATTTACTTACGCGCAAATACTCTTGGGAAAGACATGAATCCACCTCTTTTACCTCCATCTATGGGTTAATTAGTAAAACTTGAATCACTAAGTCATTTTTATCTCTACCCCAAATCTTATATTCTAAAAATATTTTCTGGCTTTAAATAACCTGTAATGGGTTGATAAGCCGTAAAAAAACGAATCAATCATAACAGTCCACTCCTTTCTTTTTTTTATTATCGAAATGTTCTTAGTAATTTCTTCCGTTTTTGGGGATCCACATTTGCTACTCCAGTGCTCGCTCAGATTTCGGTGTCACGCATTGCTTCCTTTTTCTCGGCCATATGAAAACCCGCTTAAATATTGCCCGTCATCTATAACGAAATGAGTAGATCTTCATGGTGACCTTAGAAGCCACAGAGGTGAGTTCTTACAAAACGAGGATGTTAATGAGTATTTCAGATTTACTCTTATTGGCTCGAAAATTGGAATGAAATGTAAGACCTGACATCCTGGAGTCCTGCGCCATGTTAGACAGTTATATGTGCATCGCTTTGACAAACAGGCTAAACGTTTATATTACGGGCTTTGAGAAACAAAGCCCGTAATATAAAGTAAAAATAATATAATATAAACATAGTTTAATGTAAACTAAACAAAATGTAATATAAACTAATATAAAAAAACTAATATATAAAGCTAATGGTGATATTTTTTAATATCATTTGATATTAATTTGATATCAATCTTAATTTTAATTAAACTTAATTTTAATTTTAAATTATCTTAATTTGTCTTAATTCAAATTTATTTAAATTTATCTTAATTTTAATTTAAACTTAATTTTAATATCATTTAATATTAATTTGATATCAAAGATATGTTGATATTGATTTAACATCATTTAATATTAAATTGATATCAAAGATATGTTGATATTGATTTAATATCATTTAATATTAATTTATCATTTAATAAAAACTAATACTAATATAAAAACTAATATAAAAAATAAACATAATGTAATAGAAACGCAATATAAACGTAATATAAACAGAGGAAAACAGGCTAAACGTTTATATTACGGGCTTTGAGAAAAGACGGTTTCAACTTTCTCACGATCAGAGGAAGCACACACACACACACGCACATACGCACGCACACACTGAACTCCCCTCTCTCCCTCTCTCATTCAATAAATAATTGCATCTTTCTCTCACACGTGACCTCTGTCGCTTGCGCACGCCCACATACATGCGCGTGCGCACGCAAAAGGCATGCAATCACATTCTCTTTCTTTCACTTTTGCTCTCTTTTTTTTCCTCTTTCAAACATACTTTTTTCCCACGCATATTTTAACACACACATACACACACGCATACATACAGTATCGCTCTCTTTTTCATTGACGTGCGCACACACATATATTGATTTTCCAAGCATAGCTTAGATGGGGCACAAGGCCGAAAGTAAGGAGCATCCAGTCAGAATCGAACCCAATGCGCGCGCGCGCGCACGCACACACACACACACACACACACACACACATATATATATATATATATATATACAAACATACATGTTTGATGACTGCGACTCGATTTTGGGTAACGCCGTCGCTTGATTGAATCTCAAAGATGAGCAAAGCATATGTAGCTTTTAGCCCTGCTAGGGTCTTACACTCTTTTGCGTAGACGTGGCAAGGTTGGTCGCCTCCTGTAGCAGTTATTACCTTTATACTATGGTGAATTTTCAATGTCTGGCATCTTTGAGGATTTTTGAAACCTGCTCTGCTTAGATGTGACCACATTCATGACACGTTATATCACGTTCAGTATCTGTCTATATTTCTGAGATGAGGTATTATGTACATTGACAGAACCCAAAGAGTGTGAGTTCAATACCTGGTTAAGGCAGTGGAGAACTTTCAGAAGGAAATGAACAGGAGATAACTGATATCTGACATCCATTAAACATGGCACGTGGAACGTAATTTTCGTGTTCAACACGTCCAAGAGCTTGATTTTATTTTTCATTTTGTATGTTGGCCTTCGGCGGTGTGTTCCTGATGCAATCATTATGCAGTACATTGGATTCTTCTGCCATATCTGGTCAGTTGCACCTCCGTTATATCTCGAGATTCTTGGCAAAATTCAAAGACGGGACTGTAATGTACTCGATCCTGACCAGGCATCTCGACATCAGTCCCTTTATCACCGACATGACGGGGCTTCCCTCTGTCTTTTCTAGAAATATTTTCATGACAACCGTTCTGATGAACTTTCCTCCTTGATGCCTCGACTACATAAAGTTAAGTATTCTACTAGATAAGCAACTAGACTGTTGTTGAACTACCTAAATGCAACAGTATATTCTATTCGAATAGTTTCGTTTCTCGCACTTCTCGCCAGTGGAAATCCCTTCCGATTTCTTGCTTCCCTGCCAATTACAATCGTCACAAATGAAAATGCAAGCCAATCGCCATCATCTGTTTTCTCGAACCCTGTTTTTCATTGTCCTTTCTCCTCATTTCTCAATAAAGTCTTCTCATTCTCTTTCACTTCTAGTTACTCCATGTGTCTTAGTGGCATTATCGCCTTGCTTGGAGTGAAATTATTTTTAAAAAGTTGGTTCTGCGGACAACTCAACTGCTTAGGGATCCAACAGCTCTCCATCCTGACCGCATAACATTTTCCATTGTAACTAGAGCTGAATTACCAGTCTCTCTCTACTGGTAAACTGGATGGGACACCTACGCGCATTTGCTACCAGATACACAATATACCGGTTGTAATAGCATGTTCAAATCGTGTGACAGCATACTTGTCCCTCCCACAAAATTTTTAATATCTAAAAAAAAAAACCCACTAAACTAATTGAATTTTATTTTTTTCAGATGTTCAAATAAGACAATTAGCCATCTTGACACGATTTTTCGTAAGAATCACTGAACAACCCTTTGAGTTATTCAGCTAGAAAGAGAACAGGCTAAAATCGTTTTGTGTCTGCATCACTGTCTTCCCAAAAGAGCAATGGTGTGAGAAAATAGATCATTCAGGCCTTCAGTAATGGTACCAAGATTCATCTGCCTGTGTATTTGTTTTTATCTATATCTGTATCCATTATAATAAGGGTTGAAGTAATATATTTATAATGCACTCACTTCTTCTTTACGTGACCACCGAATTTATTGCAAGTGACAATTAAATGATTAAGTAACACCAATCAATTATAATTTGCAAAATGCCGAAACTCTATGTAATATTATAGATCCTGGAATATATATATATATATATATATATATATGTATATATGTGTGTGTGTGTGTGTCTGTGTGTATAGAAAATGCATGCATATTTAATTGTGTATGTATGTATGTGGATGCGTATTTATCGATGTCTATGTGTATAGAAAATGCATGCACATTTAATTGTGTATGTATGTATGTATGTATGTATGTGTTCGTTTTTTTTGTTTTTTTTTAATATATAAAGTTCCGTGGAGATGTCTCGTCACCTATTTGTGTGTGTATATATCTAAATATGTCTGGGTGCTTATGTATTATAATCTGAGTGTGTATATTGTTTTACGCGAGAGGTGAACACCCTATTCATACACTTGGAATTAAAATGCATACATTTTTGTCGGGAACACCAGTTGAAATTAGCGTCTGTTCTAACGTAATTTCAATGAAAAAATAAAATAAATTGAATAACATATGTATTTTTTCTTTTCTCATCAGTAGTTTTATAATTTTAAACTTAATAGAGATTAAATTTAGATTTTAAAATTGGTAATTTTTTACCTTTAATTTTAATATCAAATTTTATCATATAATTTAATACTTATTGGTTAGAATAAATTCTATGCCAGTAAAACCCCAACTTTAAGGCTTTTAATAGCTATTATAACCTTACGTCGTTGTCAAGTTTTTTGAATTCCCGTGTTCCCGTGTACTTGTATTTTGATTGGTCATTCCTGCTTATGTAACAGCGTTTCCCCTTACGAAGGATCGTTAATTAATTTGAAGCTTTTAAAACCCTTTATTCTACATTCAACATCATCACTTGATAAGACACTGGAGGCTATTTTTGTAGTGATTTTATAACATATTTATGTTATAATTTTTTATATTTTTAAATAAACAATTATATATATATATATATATATATATATATATATATATATATATATTACACATACACACACATATATATATATATATATATTACATTTCTGTAATTAGATTTTGTACCTTCAAGAATATTTTCAAATATATATATTTGAAAATATTCTTGAAGGTACAAAATCTAATTACAGAAATGAAAGTGTGTAGCTTATTATTACAAGACATTTTAAAAGCGAAGGAACGTGTTTCGCTCCCGCTCTTCAGGCCTCTACGGGAGATTTAACTTAAATTAAAACAACAGGAAAATGTGTAATGAAAAGGAGATGAAAAAAATTTGAATACAAAGAGCTGGAGACAAATGACAGCGAACCCCAACAAACATTCACGCTGTTTACACAGGGAAGTTTTGCGGGACCCGATATAAAGTGCCTCCAGCACCTTGAGATGAAATAACGAGTGCGACCGGGGCAGAACAGTGAACCAGTCAGCACTAAAATTAGCAGCACACCCTCTGTTGTTTAAAAGGTGCTAACATATGGCGGAACCATAAGTATTTGGGACAAGTTCATTCAAAGATAAGGTGTGATTCCTGATTTTATTGGGAACATGTTGTTTGATTCTCATGTCCAGGCGTTGATTAGTTCTCCCTATGCAGTCGGCACCGCAACTACAATTATATTTGTAAACAATAGAATTAACTTGATGGGAAGGGAGAGCATCCTTGCACCCAGAACGAAACATCGGCCGGGTTTGGAAAACTATACGGACCTCAGCCGAGAGAAAAACAACGGCGAACACCAGCTGAAATCTGCCTAATTATGCTTTCACACTTGGATCCAATCCAGGGCAATCTAAGATAAACAGGGCACTTTTTAATTGTAGTCAACGCCGTTACGCTACGAAATATTGATAGATGATTTAATAAATGTATTGTAAACTTTTGCGTTATTAAATATTAGTTTTTCTTCGTGGGATATTTTTATTGACTATTGTTTTTAATGTGATTTTTTTTACTAAAGGCTTAAACATATATATTGCTAGCAGTAAAAGTTTCATTAATCTGTGTTAGAAATACTTAAAGAAACATTTTTGTAATGCGTTGTAAACTTTTGCGTGGCACTGTAGAATCAAATCTATTTTTTTCGTATAGTGATCCCCCCACTCTCTGGTGTGGATGGGGTCTATGCACTGTTATATATCTGCCTGCGTCGGGCACCTTGAGGTTGCGTAAGGGTTAGCAAGCTTATCTCGCTAGAACAATTGCGGCTGAGTAGTGAGTTCAATCCTCACTGGGTACCCTTACTTTCGACCTTGTGCTACATCCAAGCTACCTCTGTCTGCGTGCAACCGCCCCATCACCCGGAGCGCGACGGTATTTGTTAGCGTCGGGGTTGATACGAAAGACGTGTCGCGTGTTCGATCCTCCGCTATATTTTTATTTGTTGTCATGATAGTGATAAATTACCCCAAAATGTCAGTTGATACATTTAAGGAAAAAAAAAGGGCATCAATTTCTTTGGAGACCAAGACCAATATTTTGTTTGTCTTCGTAAGGATAAAAGTGCAGCGTTCTTGGGTGGAGCTTTCTGCCAGAATGAATCTACGATATGAACGCTCAAAAGGAACGTTGCTGCCATTAGACAATCTGTAGCTTCTGGAACAAAATTATCTGCCAATTCGCCGTCATATACATGAGAAATGACTCAAGAAAAAACGGGGAAAGCTTTAATAATATGGATAGATAAGAACAACCAAAAAAGGATGCCAGTAAATGATAAACCCATAAAACAGATGGCATTACGATTTTACAAGAAGATTAATAATCTGGAGTCATCAAATGCGTTACATGTTTCTAGTGACAAAAAGAATGAATTTGTTGCAAGAACAGTTCGAATTCCAGTCGAATCCATTGCATCCACTTACGTGCTAATACCCTTGGGAAAGGTAATAATCCTCTTCTTCTCCCTCCAGCTATAGATGAATAACAGGACAGACTGGCTTCTATAGCCTCTGATGGCAACCGGTCTAGGAGTAGGATAACTCTGTTCAAAACCTGCGGAGGGTCGTTTGGGGACCTTGTGGCACGTAGTGCATCAGGTCTTTGTATTCAGCCCTTCAAAAAGTGTGGATGGCAATGCCCCAAACCTTCAGCACTATAATCAAATCTCATGTACGATTTTACAAGAAGATTAATAATCTGGAGTCATCAAATGCGTTACATGTTTCTAGTGACAAAAAGAATGAATTTGTTGCAAGAACAGTTCGAATTCCAGTCGAATCCATTGCATCCACTTACGTGCTAATGCCCTTGGGAAAGGTAGTAATCCTCTTCTTCTCCCTCCAGCTATAGATGAATTACAGGACAGACTGGCTTCTATAGCCTCTGATGGCAACCGGTCTAGGAGTAGGACAACTCTGAATTCAAAACCTGCGGAGGGTCGTTTGGGGACCTTGTGGCACGTAGTGCATCAGGTCTTTGTATTCAGCCCTTCAAAAAGTGTGGATGGCAATGCCCCAAACCTTCAGCACTATAATCAAATCTCATGTACGATTTTACAAGAAGATTAATAATCTGGAGTCATCAAGTAAGTTAGATGTTTCTAGTGATAAAAAGAATGAATTTGCTGCAAGAACAGGATGGTTTTACAAATTTCTTCAAAAGACACGCATTGCAAAATATAAAAATGCGGGGTGAAATTCCAGCGGCAGATACGACTGTTGCTGAAGAATCTTTTCCAAAACTTGCCAAAATAATTGAAGAAGGCGGTTACATTCATTTCAGATCAAGTTTTCAACGCAGATGAAACTGGTCTCTTTTGGAAAAAAAAAAGATAAAAAGAAGCTAAACAAAACATACATACCAAAGTCAGAAGTGGGGGAAGGATCGACCACACACTCCACAAGCCTCTGCTTTTAGTGTCATCAGGCAGGCCTTTGACTGGAATCCACAAGAAGCGAAATGTGGGTCGACCAAAATAGACTTGGCGCAGAAGTTCTGACGCAGAGGTAAAGGCAGACGGCACATCGTGGGCCGAGCTAAAGAGGATCGCCCGGAATTGCGTCCGTTGGAGAGGTGTTGTTGCGGCACTATGTTCTCCAAGTAATCAAGAGACATAACTAACTAACATATTTTGCTACACAGGTTTCGAGGCTTGTGACCTTCATCAGGCGAAGAATGGTTATTTCCTAACATTGTTTAAAGGAATGTTTTTTCTTCCTATGTTAAATCTTTTAACCATTGTCTTTTGTGTGTAATAGTAGTCAGCTGAATCCATCTTGGACTGGGCGAAAAACGTTCCTTTGCTCGACGGGTAATAAAAAAAATAACTTTGGTCAGATAATAGGAAATAAAAGAGGATATCTTTGTTCTTATATTTTTATATCTTCATAAGTCATCCTTCCTCTAGTCTTGTGTATTGCGTGTGTGTTTGTGTGTTTGCCAGTCACAAGGCCCGAAACACGTGTAGCAAACTATATAGAATAAAGTATATAAAAAATACATATAATAAAAAACGCTTGTGGCCTTTTCTCTCTTTAAAATATACATTTTCTCTCGTTGGAACAACAATAATATAATATATATATATATATATATATATATATATATATATATATATATATATATATATATAGTAGAGTAATACATTTCAGATGCAACAAGGAAGATCTTCAGTGATGCACTGTCTTCATTGCCGATTTCGGGTTTTGCATCATATCGGCTCCAACAGCAACCCCGACCTAATTCCACAAGGTTCAGGCCGCCTCCTTGATAGCAATTTGCTACGCACTTCGACATTGCAAAAAAAAAAGAAAGATAGATCAAGATATGGCTCGGATTCCGACCGTTCTTATTGACATACGTCAGTCAACATCAGCCAATGAAATAAAGACTTTCAGCCAATGAAACAAAGACTTTCCCCTCTTCCCTCATAAATAGTCTTGTCTTTGGCTTCATCCGCTTTTTATTTGCGCTCTTTCCCTGGAATTCGTAACGAGGTAAGCTGGACTCGTTCTTGCAAATATATATATATAATATATATATATATATATACATAATATTTTAATTTAATAATATATATATATATATACATAATATTTTAAATTATTTACTAACTTTTATATATAATATTATAATTTTTTTCATATATAAAACTCCCTTGTCGGCCCTCCTTTAGTTTCAGTTTAACACCTCATTCTTCATATAACCCCAGTTTAGTGTCGTAGGGTTAATATCCGGGTTGATTTTGCGGAGCTTCTTCCCTTTAAGACTGATACCTTCGGCCTTCTCCTTACTACCGACACGGGCATTTCGTCTGGCTAACGCGTCGAAATGAGTAGTTTCTGCATCAAGTTTTCGATTGCTGTCAAAGTTAAATTTTAAATCTCTAACTCCGAAAATAAACACAGGCTATATACCGGGGTTGAATAAGACTGACGTACTTCGCGTTTGTTGAAATAGATCTATACCCGCACGAGGTAATTTTGGATTTTGTTGTGCCATTTATATCGTCTGTTATAATAAATACACTGAGCTCTTTTTGTGGTTCAGTTTTAATATTTGATATTACTAGGGTCCATTTGGATTACATACCAACGGATCACTTACTTGCTAATACCCTTGGGAAAGGTATTAACCCTCTTCTTCTCTCTCCAGCTATGTGTAAATAACAGGAAAGACTGGCTTCTATAGCCTCGGATGGCAACTGGTCTAGAAGTAGGACAACTCTGAATTCAAAACCTGCGGAGGGTCGTTTGGGGACCTTGTGGCACGTAGTGCATCAGGTCTTTGTATTCAGCCCTTCAAAAAGTGTGGATGGTTCTGCCCCAAACCTTCACCACTATAATCAAATCTCATGTACTGGTGTCGGGTTCTCGGTTCCTTGGAACTGATGTGCTTGACCCTCATACGTCGAATTCGACGGGAGAGTCGAGTAAATATATATATGTGTGTGTGTATTGAAGACTACTGACAAGATAGTGCGATTAAGTTTTTTTTTACATCTCCCAGTTCATAGCTCCATTAGGACACATTTAAACAGACACGGAGACCTACAAAACCTCTGACCATAATAGCTTCATAGAAAAATGCAGGCAGGCTAAAGAGGAATGACTCAACGAAAAATGTGCATAAATAGAAAGAATGAGTATCACAGATAAAGCAGATATGCATAAAAAAATAAGAGAACTAACAGGATGCATAAAACGCAAGAACGGAACGTCGATATTAAAAAAAGAAGTACTGGAACGAATACATCAAACTCATCCACGACGAAAAAGAACACCTGGCAATATACAAAAATATCGAAAGACCAAAAATATTAAAAGTGGAATCACTACTAGCCAAATTGAACAGAAACAACGCAACAGGACCCTAAGGAATAGCAATAGAGATACTGGCAGCCTTAGATGATTTCGGCATCAACAAGTTTACTGACATAATAAATGAAATCTATAACAATAGTGATATACTGGAGGACCTAAATAGATTTATTTCTAAAAAGCCAGGTGCAAACTGATGAGAACTCTATCAGCTTAATGAGCCATATAACAAAACTTACCATCCGAATTCTGATGAATGGAGCGCGCAGCAGAATCAGACAATAAATAGGACAACAGTAATGCGGTTCCGTCAAAAACACTGGAACAAAGAATGTATCTGTCTATATTTCTGAGATGAGGTATTATGTACACTATTTACAATAGTCCGAATAATACAAATAGTGTACATAATACCTCAACTCAGAAATATAGACAGATACTGAAGGGCCGAAACGTTGTAATAAATATGGCGACAAAGATGAGGACAATAGTCCGAATAATGTAAATAGTGTACATAATACCTCATCTCAGAAATATAGACAGATACTGAAGGGTCGAAACGTTGTGATAAATATGGCGACAAAGATGAGGACAATACTCTGAATAATGTAAATAGTGTACATAATACCTCATCTCAGAAATATAGACAGATACTGAAGGGTCGAAACGTTGTAATAAATATGGCGACAAAGATGAGGACAATAGTCCGAATAATGTAAATAGTGTACATAATACCTCAACTCAGAAATATAGACAGATACAGAAGGGCCGAAACGTTGTAATAAATATGGCGACAAAGATGAGGACAATATTCCGAATAATGTAAATAGTGTACATAATACCTCATCTCAGAAATATAGACAGATACTGAAGGGCCGACACGTTGTAATAAATATGGCGACAAAGATGAGGACAATAGTCCGAATAATGTAAATAGTGTACATAATACCTCAACTCAGAAATATAGACAGATACTGAAGGGCCGAAACGTTGTAATAAATATGGCGACAAAGATGAGGACAATATTCCGAATAATGTAAATAGTGTACATAATACCTCATCTCAGAAATATAGACAGATACTGAAGGGCCGACACGTTGTAATAAATATGGCGACAAAGATGAGGACAATAGTCCGAATAATGTAAATAGTGTACATAATGCCTCATCTCAGAAATATAGACAGATACTGAAGGGCCGACACGTTGTAATAAATATGGCGACAAAGATGAGGACAATAGTCCGAATAATGTAAATAGTGTACATAATACCTCAACTCAGAAATATAGACAGATACTGAAGGGCCGAAACGTTGTAATAAATATGGCGACAAAGATGAGGACAATATTCCGAATAATGTAAATAGTGTACATAATACCTCATCTCAGAAATATAGACAGATACTGAAGGGCCGACACGTTGTAATAAATATGGCGACAAAGATGAGGACAATAGTCCGAATAATGTAAATAGTGTACATAATGCCTCATATCAGAAATATAGACAGATACTGAAGGGCCGACACGTTGTAATAAATATGGCGACAAAGATGAGGACAATAGTCCGAATAATGTAAATAGTGTACATAATACCTCATCTCAGAAATATAGACAGATACTGAAGGGCCGAAACGTTGTAATAAATATGGCGACAAAGATGAGGACAATAGTCCGAATAATGTAAATAGTGTACATAATACCTCATCTCAGAAATATAGACAGATACTGAAAGGCCGAAACGTTGTAATAAATATGGCGACAAAGATGAGGACAATAGTCCGAATAATGTAAATAGTGTACATAATACCTCATCTCAGAAATATAGACAGATACTGAATGGCCGAAACGTTGTAATAAATATGGCGACAAAGATGAGGACAATACTCTGAATAATGTTGCATTAATGTTGCAGATGCCTGCTCAACAACCAGATACTGCAATATAATCTGGCCTGATAAACAGTTTGAACAAGGCCAGTACGTTTACAGTCTCGGTCACGATGACTTGTGACTTCATTCTAGCTCAACCATCGACGGATTTTGAATAGGCTTGACCCCCCCCCCACCAATTTCAATCAAAAGTCTTCGATTAACCAGTGCTATGGTTTTCATGTCCTTTCGTTTGAATAGAAATCTCCTCCTTGACAAATCGACCATTGTAAGATTCGAACCCAGGTCTCATGGCCGGGACGCTAACTTTCTGGCCACTCGACTGTGCCATACATGCATACATAATCCAAGTAGACAAAATAAACAACCTGCATTATATTTTAAAGTGCATACAAAATATTAATATGTATTACTATTTAATATATTCCTTACTTGTGCAGTCGAGCTCTGTGAAACCGTTTTATGCACGACGTCAATCATATGATTTTTAAAAATCGAAATCACAACCAAGCAAAGCAGTAACGTCACTAAGCCACTAGGGGCTCCTGGGTGTGGAAGATTTAGAAAACCATAGCATTAGTAACGAGCGAGAACAAAAGAAGAGTAACCAGGAGGACGGGAGATAACAACTGACATTGCGTTTAAGTTTTGGGAGATCAAAGTTGGCTGGAAAGCACGTAGTCGGAAGAGTTCCACAAACGAGAAATGGGAGAGAAGAAACTGTTAACATAGAACTTACGGCTGCAACTAGCCAGCTCAAATGTAAATTGCTGAGAACATATTACCAATTTAATATCACGCTTAAATTAATAAAGTCTAGGTACCATAGCGAAGAGGTGACTCGAACAATAACCATAGACGTATTTTTTCGCTATGTTTCAAAACCAAACGGATGAAGCCGATAATTGTATTCGGGTTTTTCCGTCTCTCTGCTTCGTACGGAATGCCATTGATAAATACTTTACCTATGACGCAGTTGATAATAACACTTGGTTTCTTTTGAGTTGTAACATCTGCGTCCAATTTAAAAAGATTTATTCTCATGCAGTACAGTATTTGTACTTACGTAAATGTTGTGAGACATGGCTATAACTCAGAGGGAACATGAATGACGACATATAATATATCAAACGTCGCTATAACCCCTAAATATTCCTGAAACTATATATATATATATATATATATATATATATATATATATATATATATATATATATATATATATGTACACGAGCCGAGTTCGAAATCCATCCGAATCCATTACATTCACTTACGTGCTAATACCCTTGGAAAGGTATTAATCCTCTTCTTCTCCCTCCAGGACAGACTTTAGATGGCAGCTAGTCTAGGAGAAGGACAACTCTGAATTCAAAACCTACGGAGGGTAGTTTGGGGACCATGTGGCACGTAATGCACCAGCCCTATGTATTCGGCCCTTCAAAAAGTGTGGCTGGTTCTGCCCCAAACCTTCACCACTATAATCAAAACATATGCTGGTGTCCGGCTGTCGTTTCCCAGGAACTGAGATGCTTGACCCTCATACGCCGAATTTCACGCTTTTGCAATCATCAGATCACAAAAGCGTGAAACCTAAGGTCACAAACTAATTTCCATACAACTGAATATATATATATGTACAGTGTAACCCGGATATAAGAGAGTTGTTGGGACCGGAGAAGAAGTATCTTATATCCGGGTTTCTCTTATATCCGGGTTTGGTCTATTATATATACATTAACACAGGCTCTAATTTGGGACCAGATACAACCTCTCTTATATCCGGGTTTCTCTTATATACGGGTTTGGTCTATTATATATACATTAACACAGGCTCTAATTTGGGACCAGATAAAATCTCTCTTATATTCGGGTTTATCTTATATCCGGGTCTCTTATATCCGGGTTACACTGTATATTGTCCAGTAGCTTATTTCCTTTGTTCAATTTAATTTTTATTTTAAAAAAAACTGTTATGTAAATTTTTGTAACTTTGTATAATATTTATGCATTACACCCTAATCTTTATTCGGTAAAAATATCATTGCTAATCATGCATTACTTTTGAAGTAAAACACATATTTATGTCTTTGCTGTTTCCGTTCCTTATATATTATGGCCGCTACTGTACTTTCTGTCGGCTTTAAACCATTTGCTTTTAGAAATTAACGTATTTAGTTTATTTTGTAAGTTAAGGATTTGCTTATTGTTGTTCTTGAACTGATCGAAATTATTAAATTCATTTCGTTCAGCCGTTCTGGGTGAGACGATAAACGACATCCGGCGTCCTGGATAAGACGATAAACTACATCCGTTTCCTGAGTAAGACGATAAAAGCCTTTGGTCAGAAGGTTTTGAGGAGCGCGGAATCACCTCTTAATTCCTGGTGTTCCCAGGTCCACCCTGACCCAAGGTGGTAGCATCTTTTAGGGTCCGAGCTATGGGCTAATAGTTGACCCCCAAACTGGGGTCAAAACACTATGAAAGTGTAAAAATTAGGTTTCAATACTAGCAATACATTTTTGCAAAAGGTTATTACTAGCAATGAATTTTTGATGATAAAATTTATCCAGTAATACATTTTTGAAGAAAAAATTATTACCAGTAATACATTTTTGGAAAAAAAATATTACCAGCAGTAAAAAAAATCTTGTCGGCGTTAAATAACCCATTGAGGTTGATATGCCGGAAACCAAACCAAACCAAACCGAACCCAAACATTCCTTTCATGATTATTTAGGGTGTCGCTGTGGTGGAGATGATTTTCTATTTTGTATGCTTTATCAAAAGGTGTTGCTTCTCTTTCTTCTAATTCATGTGCTAAGGATTTTAGGAATTTGTGTGCATAGAGAAGAAATATATGGTTGATTCATTTATGTGAGCATTGAGGAAGATATTTTTCTTCAATGTAGTTTTTCCGTCCTGGGTATGACGTTAAACTGCACCCGAGTCCTGGGTAAGACGATAAACTACATCCAACAGCAAGGCCTCTGATCAGGAAGTTTTGAGGAGCGTGGAACCACCTCTTAATTGCTGATGTTCCCAGATCCACCCTGACCCGGGGTGGTAGCACCTGTTAGGGTCCCAGCTATGGGGAAATAGTGAAATCCCAAGGTGTGTCCACGTCCTTGGTATGACGATAAACTACATCCGCGTCCTGGGTATGACGATAAACTACGTCCAACCAAAAGGCCGTCGATCCGATCAATCGGCTGGTCATGTCATGCCCCATCACATCTAACCCATCCCAAAACAACTACAACTTACAATTAACTTTCCCTCCCAAACCCTACACTAAATATACTAACACCTTACCCCTAAAATGTAATGGAAAGCGGTGGCTTAGGGTCAATCAGTAGAAAAAAAATTTAAACAATGATGTTGCCAGGGATACGTTTTTGAAACAATGATGTTGCCAGCGATACGTTTTTGAAACAATGATGTTGCCAGCTATACGTTTTTGAAACAATGATGTTGCCAGCTATACGTTTTTGATATATTTAGTAAATACTGGATCTGGCATTAAATAACCCATAGTGGTTGATATACCATAAAACCCCAAACAGTTTTTTTCTGTTTCTGAAAAAATGTGCAGATATTAACAGTTGTTTGTATTTTCTACCTAAGTGTATGTGTAGGTTCTTGTTTTTACATATCGACGATGTGTAAACATTCCAGATGGCGTATATCTGTAAAAGGAGAACATGAATAAAGACAACAGGAAAACTCGGCCGGCGCTTTTTGTCCTCTGATGGACTTCACCAAGGAAAATGCGAGGATTTTATTTTGTAACAAGTATTTATATACAAGAGTAAAACTGTTGTTGATTTTTCAAAGTTTTTAGGCATAGGAACATTCATCGTGTTAGCTGAAAAAGTCTGGCAAGTTATGGAGGACATGAAGTAACACAATTCAATTTGAGTTTTTTTAAATTATGTTATTTATTATCAAGGAATTGATAGTAAGTTAATGTCTCATTAAGTTATGTTAGCGAAGTGATTTTACCATTAATCACATTAACATTACTATTTAATTCTTTGTATAAATTGTTTATATATATATATATATATATATATATATATATATATATATATATATATATATATATATATATATATATATGCAAAAGGAGAACTTAACTTACTTGACTCATTTAATCCTCTGAGGGACTTTGTTATGCAAATGCAAGGATTTTGTTTTGTAGCAAGTATTTATATACACTTGTTGATTTTTCAAAATTTTTAGGTATAGGAACGCTTATATATATCCATCGTGTTAGTTGAAAAGTCAGGCAAGTTATGGAGGATATGAAGTGACACAATTCAATGTCTAATAAACGAAAGTGAGTAAATAATTTTTCGCTTTTTATATGGAGATTATTATTTAACTTATATTAGTTTGGGATTAATTTATGTATATATATTTTGAATAGCATGAAATTATGGATTTAACCATTTCGTTTAATTCTTCAACATTTTGATACTCATATATCTTGGATTTGGAAAGTAGACATTCTTTTAGGAATGGAAATATTCGAAAAAGATAAACCTGCTCTCCGGATTTTTTTCGATAAATAGGCAAACACTAAGACTAATTATGTGTAGACCGAAAGATGTTTCTTTTTTAAATTATGCTATTTATTATCAAGGAATTGTCTGTAAGTTAATGTCGTATTAAGTTCTGTTAGAGAAGTGATTTCGACATTAATCACATTAACATTGCTATTTAATTCTTTGTATAAATTGTTTCTTTATACATACATACATTCATACATACATATATATATATATATATATATATATATTTTAAGACATTTTTATGTTTATACATTCTTTTTATAGATACAAATATTTAAGTAAATGCTCTGTTTTATAATAAACAGTATTAATAACATTTACCGGCCTGAATGTCCGAGAAATTTTCATGGAAAATATTCGTTCTCCGACAGGAATCGAACCTGTATCCTATACGGAACGATCATTTAGCCTAACGTGCCTTAACCGATTGAGCCACGGAGAATCGTTCAAGGTCGATTTTGCTGTTTTTAAACGTCAATCTTCCATAAATCTCTCACGTACATTCATATCTGCTCAAAGCGTATCCAAATGTAAACAATTGACGTCACACATTATGTGTAAAAATTTCAGATAGAATAGATCTGTAAAAGGAGAATATGAATAAAGACAAAATGAAAACTTATCTTTTGTTTCGTCCTCTGAGAAAGTTTATCAAGGCAAATGCAAAGATTTTATTTTGTAAATAGTATTTATATACAAGGGCAAAAAATTTTCTTTTGATTTTCCAACATTTTTCTACTCATATATCTAGGCTTTGAAAAGTAGCCATTCTTTTAGGAATGGAAAGATTGAAAAATATAAATCTGCACCCCGACTTTTTTTCCTGTATCATATTTGTAATTGTTATTGAAATGTTTTCTTAAAGTTGTCATGCTCAAATATTTAACGACGTGATTGAGGAATTTCTACGGATATTTTATTGTACAAATCGCCATGATCTTATTCAATGATTAACTGCAGAATTAAGATTCATCAGAAATTTAAAATAAGAAAACCGTGAAGTTTTCACTGTTTAAAACTAGTAATAATAATTTTAACTTAATTAAATCCCGAAATGATATAACCGGATAGATTTATTTTATTATATTTTCTGCTTACGCAGAGTACACGATAAAAATGGTGGTGACCTCCTCACCCGCTACGTTCTTGCCATACATTCTGATAAGGCACAACTTGTTTTTCACACTGAATTATATCAGATAATATCATGCCAGTCACCCGCAACTATCAAAATATATTCATGGAAACCCTTCGACTGTCTTACCTCATCCTCAAAAAAAAAAAGAAAAGAAAAAAGAAAAAGAAAGAAAAAGAAAAAAAAAAGAAAAATAAAGAAAAGTCTTGTGTGTCTTTTAATCTCTGATGATATTTCGCAAATGTGGTGTGTTTTTGTGTCCTAGCGCGTCACCGGGCTTCGTATCAACCCACCAGACAATCTATTGGTTCTCATTTCTCGACCCATACACTTTGGGTCTTTATCTACATGCTTAGATATATATTTAGTTAAGTGAACTTATCTTATTGCGTAACGCTTATATTTTTGTTTTGCTTTCTTGAAGTGACATGAAAACATCCCGCCAAACCATGAGAAACCAAATTCTTTCTTGCTTGGTGTTTGTCGCTTGTGTTGCCAATGCAATAGCGAAAACACCCTACAAAATTTGCGGTAAGTAATATTAAATCCCTTTTACATTATTCAGTAGCCAAAGGGTATAAATCAATTTTGCTAAGATGCGACATCATTATTCAAATAATTACTCTTGTATCTTTATATTTGCTGATTCAATATATTAGCATTATATAAAGAAACTAGATTTTATTTTTGACAACACTGACACTTGTTGAAATTCTCACAGTATTTAGCATTGTTGAAGTCATCGCTAACATTTTTCTTGAGATTTAAAAACTGTATGTTTCGTTCAGTTTCGCAAACCAATCAATAACATTTGAATAAACTGATTTGTTTGGAAAAAATACTTTGACAAAAACGTTACATCACGGTTTAATAATTTATTTAATTTAACTCCATAGGACTTCATGGCAAACAATATTTTTAAGAAAATTTCTTTTTTACCATTCTATCATTCTTAGGATTTCTTACACTTGAGCATGCATCATACAACTGGCCATGCGTAAATGTTCCTTTCTGGAACCAAATTTCAACTTTTTGAAGCGTTTGGCTTTATGATTTGTTTATAGTTCTCGCAAACGCGAACTGGAAACTGGATTCTTGTATATACGAGGGTCATTCAATAAATAAGGTGAATATTTCGGTATAAGAACTTCTAATACAGATAGAAGCTTACTTTTTAAAACATTTTCAACGTAGTCTCCCAGCACTGTCACACACTTTTCCCATCTGTGCACAAGCTTCCGTATTCCCTCAGCGTAAAAATATTTGGACTGATGTCTCAGCCAGTCACTGAGAAAACTTTTGACTTCATCGTCACTTTTAAACTTCATGCCTCTCATGAACGCTTTCAAGGGACCAAACAGGTGAAAGTCTGAAGGGGCAAGATCTGGGCAGTAAGGGGAATGAGGGAGCAGTTCCCAGCCCAGCTCGTTGATGGTCTGCACCGTTTGGGCTGCTGTGTGAGGCCTTGCGTTGTCATGATGCAAGATGACTCCTTCTGACTGATGACCCCTGCGTTTGTCCCAACAGATAAGCTCAAAGTCCTTGCAATGTCATCCACTGTCACCCTTCTGTCAGACTGAATGAGGTCATTGACTGATTCGATCACCTCAGGAGACATCACTTCTGTAGTCCTCCCAGGCCTGTCTTCATCCTCAACACTGCTCCGTCCTTCTTTAAACAATTTAGCCCACTTGTAGACATTCTTTTGGCTGAAACATGTGGCACCATACACAGTTGACATTCTCCTATGAATTTCAACTGGTTTGCACCCTTCAGCAACCAAAAACTTGATAACTGACCGCTGTTAAATCCTGGAGCATGCTTCTTGGTCGGCCATCTTTGTTAATCACCAAAACTCTCAAAGTTTTTTTTAATCTGCAAAAGAAATTAAATCCATGTGAAAAAGAAGTAAAACAAAAAAAAATAATAAAGAGTAAGCTTCCATCTGTATTAGAAGCCACTAGCACGCAAGAGGTTACAGAGGATTTGGAGCAAGAGCAAATAGGAGTGATAGAGGAAAGGATGTGGAGAAGCGTAGTAGATAAATCAATGCAACTGGAGATGTCGATTGACGTTACATTTGAATAGTTGGAGATTATAGTTGTCAGGGAAACAGGAATAGGGAAGGGAGTTCCACAGGTGTGAGGTGCGAGATATGAAGCTATTAGAGTAAAATAGACGTCTACACTTAACAGTTTCAACAGTGAAAGGGTGGGAACGGGATGCCAGCCTCGTATGACGCTTGAATTCATGGAGCCTGGGAACCAGCGATAGCAGCTCATCGGAGCAATTACCATGGAAGTATTTATAAAAGAAACAAAGAGAGGCGACGGCGCGTCTGTGAGAGGGATTGGGGAAAGGACGGTCTTCTTCTGTCTTAACTATAACTTAGCTAGCCACAAACACTGTCCCAATCGTACGAACAATATTCCTTACACCAAAAACAACACATTCATACGTACCTTTCTTACTACAACCACCATAATACCTCACTGTCTCTATGAAAATACTAACTAGTCCTCATATTTACAATTCGTTGTCTGGGGGGGGGGGAATAAAATAACAATTCTAAAATCTAGCCCCAAATCAAAGAGCTCATCCGAACAATTACTGTGAAAGTATTTATAGAAAAGATAGCGAGAGGCAACCTTACGGCGGTGGGAAAGTGACTGAAGCTGAGACGCCAGATCAGGACCATTAATATTGCAGATTCTTATTTGAGCTCAAGGTAAATAAATGTGACAGCAATATTTAGTGTCTAAATTGGCTGATTTTGGGGGCTAAATTAGGTATGAATCTCATTAAACAATTAATTTGATGATTTAGTGAATTTAGTGTTGCGACATTAGCGTTTGATATTTATTTAATGATTTATTTTTCAGATTCTAAGTTGGGTGTGGCTACAAATGTGACTGTTAGTGGCTGCGATTCCTCTCCATGTATACTGAAAAAAGGATCCAGTATTAAAATAACGGTGGATTTTGTTTCCCGTAAGTATAAATCCTCTTGTTCCTTATTATCTGAGAAAAGAGAAATTGAAGAGCCAACTTCGAATCCCAATTGTATTCGTCACATTCAATTGCGTGCAAATATCCTTGGAAAATTTATGAATCCCTATTGGCCCCCAAGATATGGGTTAAATAGTGGTGGTTTTATGTTGCAAAATTATAGTTGTCTCCCAAAAATTGTTAATGCAAAATGCATTCGGAATTACTCTTACAATCCAAAATATATTTCGGTCTTAAATAATTCATAAAGGGTTGATAAACCGTAAAGAAAAAAACAAATCAACCAATCTTGAGAGCTCCCGCTTTTTTATGTTTAAGTAATGCTCTAAATATAGTATGTTTTAGTTCTGAATGATTTCGTGCGTTTGTAATCGAGTTCTCCACACGTTCTAAAGAACTATGATAGACAAATGACGCATCCATTTTGAGATTAGATTTCAAGACACACACCACCAACTTTTGAACCTTTAAACTAATTTTGAGCGGTAAAGTCAGGTACTGTTTGTTTTCATTCGATTTCCTGAATTCTGCGAACAATTTGAAATAATGCGTCAAAATTGTCAGAATATTAATTATTTGTCTATCTTAAACAAATGATACAATGCTAATTTTTTTATACTAACGTTCACACAATACAAGATCTGTAAGCCACTCTTTTTAAAATATTGG
This sequence comes from Acanthosepion esculentum, assembly GCA_964036315.1. Taxonomy (NCBI): domain Eukaryota; kingdom Metazoa; phylum Mollusca; class Cephalopoda; order Sepiida; family Sepiidae; genus Acanthosepion; species Acanthosepion esculentum. Next base: position 69,098,826 of record OZ038512.1, read on the forward strand.
TGGTCGCTGAATTTTCAATTTATGATTAGTAAATATATTTTTTACGTAATGTCAATATCACCTAACCAGGACAAATTAATGCAGAAATTTAAAAGATTTCAAACTTTATAAATTATGCTAATCAAAATTTTAAAATAATGGAAACGATTCTTGTAAAAATGCATTATTTATATACAATGTTTTTTAAAAACAATAGCGTTCATAATATATCTTATTCATAAAAACAATTAAAAGAGTTTTTCTAATTATTTGTATATCTTAAACAAAAGATACAATGCAAATTTTTATACTGACTCTCATCCGATACAAGGTCCAAAAGCTACTCTTTTTAAAATATTGATGGTCGCTGAATTGTAGTAAGCTTTTCAATTAATGACTAATAAATATAGTTTTTATTTAATGACACCTAACCAGCACAAATTAATACAGAAATTGAAAAGATTTCAAACTTTATAAATTATTCTAATCAAAATTTTAAAAAAATGAAAATGATTCCCGTAAAAATGCACTATTTATGGGAAAAATATTTTTTAAAACAATAGCGTCCATAATATATGTTATTTAAAAAACAATTAACAGATTTTTCTAATTAAATAATGTCTTTGTTTTATTGTATTTTTTATTTTATTTTACGATTCAGAGCAGATAACTGGGGGGCCCTGTTTTACAAAAAAAAAAAAAAGAAGAAGAAAAAATTCATGATTTAAATTCTCCAATGATTTTTGCGTCTAATATAAGCATTAAGCAGTACAAAAATTAATTTATCGAAATTTCATAAAATTAAATAAGTAACATATGTAAAAAAATGTTTTTATCAGGATTTTATAAAAAAAAGAATTATTACATGCAATCGTCAGGCCACCCTGACGATTGCATCTAGCATGAAACAGACTGTCGCCTCTAAGTGTTGACTTCTATGTTCACTTTTATATTTACACACGCTCTATCTCTGATATTGAGCACTTTATCCCATAAATATAGCACATCTTAAGACTATATTTCTTTATATATATATATATATATATATATATATATATATATATATATATATATATATATATATATATATATATATATATATATATAAGTGATAGAAATTATGAGGATTTGAGATAATTAAGTAATTTGACGTGTGTAGAAGAAACCTCAAAAGAATGCACTGGATGGCCGTTTCATCCTATATTTGGGACCCATGTGCAGTGCGCGTCCACTACCGAGAATTGAAACCCGGACAGTTACGTTAGCAGGCAAACGTCATACCAATTGTACAACTGAGCCTCGGAAACGAAGGGGTATCGATTTAGACTTGATATAGCGGCGCTCGATTACATATTCCGTGGTGGAACTCATCCGAGTTTCTCTTTTATCTATAGGACTATGCCCCTACGAGCCACGACTACTATCCCCAAGCCGCTCCACCCAGAACATTAAAAGCCTGTTCAAGCAAGGCTATACAAGTGATAGAAATTAGGAGGATTTCTGATAATTATAATTAAGTAATTTCTTCTAGACTTGATGAATTACTTAATTATAATTATCTCAAATCCTATATCAAGTCTAATTAGTGACCTCTTCGTCACCAAGGCCGTTGGTACTGTTGGTATGACGTTTGCCTGATAACGTAACTGTCCGGGTTTCAATTCTCGGTAGTGGATGTGCACTGCTGATGAGTCCCAAATATAGTACGAAACAGCCGTCCAGTGCTTTCTGCATTCTTCTAGACTCGATGAATTACTTATATATATATATATATATATATATATATATATATATATATATATATATATATATAAAACCCAATGATAAACCACTGTACATACACACATTCTCCAATCACCCGCCTTCGATAATCAAACAGATACCAAAATCAGACAATTCTTCCAATGAAAGCATATTTATCGAAGTTAAGAAAGACTACGAAACAGCCTTAAAAGATAGTGGATTCCCTGCAACACTCACATACTCACCATAGAGCACAAGAAAGGCCAACAGGAAGAGAAATATCATATGGTTTAACCCACCGTACAGTAAAAACAAACGTAGGTAAAATATTCTTCAAACTCTTAAACAAACACTTCCTGGGATCAAACACGAAATATTGTAAAAATCGGCTACAGTTGCACCGAGAACATGGCACAAATAATAAAAAAGTACAATAGGAAAACTATCAACAAACCACCAGAACAAATTAAACCCACGTGTAACTGTAGAATAAAGAATGAATGTCCCTTAAACGGTAGTTGCTTACAAAACAACGTAATATACCAAGAAACGGTAAAATAACCAGATAATGATGAAAAAGTATACATAGTAGTAACTAAAGGACCCTGGAAACAAAGAAACTATGCACACAAAACATCTTTCACAAATAGTAAATACGCGAATAGCACAATACTTTCTAAGTATATCTGGGAAATTAAAAACAAAACATAAATCACACCAAAAATAAGGAAAAGATCATCAGCCTACAACAATCAATCAAAAACCTGCAAACTTTGCTTGGAGGAAAAATAGCTATTAACACCTTCCCAGACCAAAATAAATTACTAAATAATCGATCTGAGCTCATCTCAAAATTCAGACATGAAAACAAATTTTTACTACGTTACTTAAAAATCGAAAAGTGAAATGAATAAATACAAATAAACAAAATAATATAACAAGTAAAATAAATTAACCCAAACAAATAATAAACAAATTAACAAACCACTCCCGTTAGAATAGACAAAATAGAATAAATAAAAATAAATAAAATAAAATACATAAAAAACAAGTAAAAATAATCAACCCAAATAAATAAATAAAGTAAATAATAATACACAAATTAACAAACCAATCCTGCCAAAAATAACGGTTAGAATAGACTACAACAACCAATCCAAAAATTGGACGTAAAAATAGCTATAACTACCATATAACGATAAAAAAATCCAATAATACGTTACTCAAAAATTGAAAACCAAATAAAGTAAATAAAAATATACAAAATAAAAAATAAGTAAATCAAGAAAAAAATAAAAATTAATCCAAATAAATAAATAAATGAAATAATTAACAAATCGCCCATGCTAAAATAACCGTTTGAACTAATAAAAATAAGCATAAATAAGCAAAAACAAGTAAAAATAATAAATCCAAATAAATAAATAAATTAAAACCGCACCCGCCGCCAAAATAACAGAATAGACTACGGTAAGCAATCTAAACATTGAACGAATAATTAGCCTTAATTATCTTCCCAGACCAAGACTAACTATTAAATAAACGACCTAAGCAAATCCCCACAATTTTTTTTGCCACGTTAACAAAACATCAAAAATCGAAAAGAATAAATAATACAAAATGAAAGACAAACAAATTAACCCATATAAATAAACAGACAAGCCACTCCCGCAAAAATAACCGCTAGAATAGATTACCCACAATGCAGCACTGACCCACATATATAAATAGTCGGGGAAAAATCCAACATTCGAGTCTTGACGATTGCGTCTAACATGAAACAGCCTGTCACCTCTGAGTTTTGACTTCAATGTTCATATATATATATATATATATATATATATATATATATATATATATATATATATATATATATATATATAACTTTTATTATTTTATTCTTCTTCTTCTTCTTCTTCTTCTTCTTCTTCTTCTTATTATTATTATTATTATTATTATTATTATTATTATTATTATTATTACGGTATTGTATCTTTACATTTTTCTCATTTTAAATCATACACCCACTTTTTATTTATTATAAACTATATTTTTTCTTTTAAAAAAATTAAAAAAAAACAATTTAATATTGTTTTTAAGAAAAAATCACTGCATCATTTTTCTGGGATGATGATGATGATGATGATGATGATAATAATAATAATAATAATAATAATAATAATTTTAAAAAGCTACAAAGTGGCAAGAATGTAAATGACTACATGCATTAAACAGAATTTCTCTTTTATGTATAGAATATTTCTGATGTCAAGCCATTTCTCTATCTCCCTCTCTTTCTCTTTTCTTTTCCTTCTTTTTCTTTCCATCTGACAATGCATATATATATATATATATATATATATATATATATATATATATATATATATATATATATAGGGTGATCCAAAATGGTTGACCCCATTCTAAATGCCCATATCTCGGAAACTACTTGATGGATCTTAATGAAACTAAATACACTTTATGTTGAAGTTCATAAGTTTTATTGGTTAAATTTACAAAGAAAAGTACAGATATTTGTTGGTTCTATGACAGATTTTCATAAATGTGCAATATGAGCGCCGCCTGTGACTCTGCACACGCCGAGTCGGTAATCGAGCTCGTGCCAAACTCGCTGTAGCATGTCTTCGGTAACAGTTTCCAGTTTATCTTCAAATGCTTCAAAATTGGCTAATTGATCAACTCATAGAAAATGAAGAGGAAAAGTTTCATTTTTCAGCAGGATGGGGCTCCACCTCACTGGAAGCTCACTGTACGAGCCTACCTCAATGAGGTTCTGCCAGAGAGATGGACCGGTCGAGGTAGTGCAGAAGACGATTGGCTTCTGAAATGGCCACCACGATCACCCGACCTTTCTCCGTGTGATTTTTTCCTCTGGGGTTATGTGAAAGGACTAATCTTTGTACCTCCTCTTCCAGCTAACATTGAAGAACTGAAACAGAGAATTGCAGCTGCACTGCACTACGGCGGTGGGAATGTGACTGAAGCCGAGATGCCAGGTCAGGACCAATAATATTGCTGATTCTTCTTTAGATCTTATCAAGGCACTTCAAGGTAAATAGCAAGGGAACCGGACCATAAGTGGCAGCAATATTCTAAGCATGTACGACTGGTAGACTTAGAGAAAAGAGTATTCAGGAGGACAGTAGATAGCGATTGACATTTCATTTAAATATTTGCAGATTAAAGTTGGCTGGAAAACTTGGATCTGAAAGGGAGTTCCACAAGCAAGAAGTGCGAGAGAAGAAACTATTAGCATAGAACTTACGGCTACATCTAGTCACTCAACTGTAAATTGATGAGATCTTGGTAACAGTTTAGTAGTGCAGTTAAATTTAAAAAAAAAACTGTAAGTACCATAGCGAAGAGCTCATTCAAACAATTACCATGAAATTATTTATAGAAAAGGCATAGAGAGGCAACCTAATACTTGTGGGAAAGTGATTGGTGATGAGCTGCCAGATAGGGACCAATAATATTGCAGATTCTTCTATGGATCTTATCAAGGAGCTCAAGGTAAATAGCCAAGGCACCGGACCATATCAGGCAGCAATATTCTAAGCATGGACAAATGGTAGACGTATAGATATGTAAGATAGATTCCGGAGATAAAAATGTCTCACACAACGCGCGGAACAATCTTTTTCAGCAGTGAATTCAATGTAGTCTTTCCATTTTATGTCATCCGAGAATGTTATCCCGGGAAGGCTGAACGTGTAACTCCCCTGGAGGTTAGCATCAGACATGTTGATGAAATACAGAAAAGTGTCTCTCAGATTATTCATAGAGACGATGTGTGTGTGTCTGTGTGAGAGAGAAGACAGAGAGAGACTGAGTCGATCGATAAAATTTTTATTAGTCTGAATAAACTTCCTTCTCGTGAGGAAACGCGTCAGTTAAGTGTTTTTCCATTTTGTCATTCGATTACCCACTATTATCCGGAGAAATAAATCTATATATAATATATTCGGCATCTTTATCTATACTAATAATAGACGTAAAGTAAAAGGTCATTAAGTTATTTAGATGTGTACGTGAAATAAGAATTGGAATAAATTTTGTAATCAATGTATTTTTAATCATTTCACACCAAGCAAGGCGATAAAGCCGTTAAGACACAACACGTTACCTAAAGTGAAGATTCCATTAGTGAGGAGAAATGACAATAAAAAGAAAGAGTGTAGGATTCATGTTATATAGGAATAAAATGTTGCTGCCAGTACTTGAGTTTGAACATAGACCGCCAGTGAACAAACACAGGCGACCCCATTATTGAATTAAGTAGACATCTGTCCTTTACGGCAGCGAATGTTGGACGATTTCCTCAAAGATGAAGAAGAGTCTCGAGGCGAAGGAGATATGGTTCTACAAATCATGGACCGAGCGTGTGAGCAACGATGAGGTTTTGGAGAGGATGCAAATAAGGAGGAAGCTTATACTTAACACCAGGAAGAGGCAGATGAAATTTCTGTGACACGTAATGAGAAAAGAAGAGACTCGAGGCAATGGAGGTATGGTTCTACAGAAGGATGCTAAGGATATCATGGACCGAGCGTGTGAGCAACGATGAGGTTTTGGAGAGGATGCAAACAAGGAGGAAGCTTATACTTAACATCAGGAAGAGGCAGATGAAATTTCTGGGACACGTAATAAGAAAAGAAGAGACTCGAGGCAATGGAGGTATGGTCTACAGAAGGATGCTAAGGATATCATGGACCGAGCGTGTGAGCAACGATGAGGTTTTGGAGAGGATGCAAACAAGGAAGAAGCTTATACTTAATATCAAGAAGAGGCAGATGATATTTCTGGGTTACGTAATGAGAAAAGAAGAGACTCGAGGCAATGGAGGTATGGTTCTACAGAAGGATGCTAAGGATATCATGGACCGAGCGTGTGAGTAACGATGAGGTTTTGAAGAGGATGCAAACAAGGAGGAGGCTTATACTTAACATCAGGAAGAGGTAGCTGAAATTTCTGTGATACGTAATGAGGAAGCAGGGCCTGGAGAATGTGATACTCACGGGTCGAATAGAGGGAAAGAGAGACAAAGGAAAACAACGCATGATATACCTTTCTGCTTTAAGCAAGTGGATGACAGAACTGGGTCTAGGGGAGGAAGCTGAGGGGAGGAACTTGTTGAGAGCTGCACGGAATAGAGGCAGGTTGTGAGCTATGATCTCCTACGTCCTGAAAGAACATGTCGCATAAAAAGAAAGACCACGTGACCATAAAGGAAGCGCATATATAGGAAGTCGCGTGACGTCTAGATTGTTCTCTATTTCTATTCTATCCTCTATTACTATTCAGATCGTTATTTCTACTCTATCCTCTATTACTATAAGGGCCGCTATTCTATACTCTGTTCACTATATTATTTCTCTATTCAGATCACTATTCGGTGGTTACTTTTCGAGCGGGTGTTATCGAGCAAGTACTATTAGTGCGAGTGTTATTCGAAGGCGTCTGACACCAGCAATATTCAACGGCGTACTATAGTTGTATCTGCGATTACAAAGTCTCTACTACAACGAGTATTACGAAAGTGACAACTAGCGTTTGTTGACATCAGAAAATTCAAGATCATAGAAAATGAAGATTGATGTTTCATTTTAATTTTTGAAAATCATACTTGACAGAAAAACACATAGCTGGTAGAGTGTTCCACATGTCAGAGAAGAAACTATTAAAATAGAACTTACGGTTACACTTAGGTAATTCAACACTAAAATTTATGAGACCTAACTGCCAATCTAGTACTGCGCTTAATACTTCTAATACGCTTCAATAATAAAGATGTTTCTGTGTTTTTTCCCGCTGTATTATTTGTTAAGACGAGAAAAAGAAAACTAAGATGATATGACGTTGATTGAACATTTGATTCGGTTGAACACCTTTATCACCTATGTTTCTCCAGTGACGTTCGCGGCGCGGGTATTCCCCCCAAACTGAATCATGCCACCTTGAAACAGGATATTAGTCACATAATTTGTCCCAGATTTTTGTATCGAATTAAAGGCAAATCCTCATATCAGAATGGCTCGAGAGCTAGAAATTCATATAGCCTTTTCTGAAATAAATCCAATGCAAATCTTTCAGAATTGCTTGAAATTAAAAGATTTATATGTTTTCTGGTCTGTCCATGTGTTTTCTGTATCGACAACATATGAAGAAAGAGAAGATAAAAAGAGAGAAAGATAAAGAAAGAAAGCAGGAAATAAAGAAATTTAACAAAAGAATAAGGAAGAAAAACAGGATAAGAAAAAGACAAAAATAAAACACGAGATATGATTGACTGAATAAATAGATAAAATAACAAAAGCGAAAGACTAAAGCAGAATCAGTGTACGAAAGAAAGATGAAAGAAAAGAGAGACAAAAACCAAAAAAACAAAGAGAAATAAGGCAAAAAGGAAATAATGAGTGAA
>OZ038512.1:69111989-69140122 GCA_964036315.1 Acanthosepion esculentum
CTTATTTTCTTTCGAATCTGAGAATGGAAACAAATCACTTTATAATATGAAAAAGAATTAAACCATTTTGATAATTTAATAGAAAACATTTATTTATTAAGATATTATTCCATATTGAAATTCTGTTCTCGTCAGATTCCTGTTCAGAGGTACTTTTTGACTTTCGGGCCATCAGATGCGTTATTGTTTCTTACCCAAATTCGGACTGAATCGCTACAGTCCCAAAGATTCAATGGAAGACCTATGAAATTTACGACTAAAAGATTTGCCACATTTTTAACTTCAAGACAATTTCTTTTGTCAGAATAAATTACGTTCAGCACAGAAAACCCTGTTTCAGCTTCTGCAGAATTTACAGCAATGGTATTAATCATATTTTTATCTATTATATATCGGCTATTAATATATAAGATTATTTGCGGATAATCCAACAACCGGTTTGCTAAGGATTTATAATTTTAAGCATCGGTTCGCACGAACCGGTAGAATGCTACTACTGGATCTAACTTTTTATTTTGTAGATGCCGATGTTGAGGAAGTCAAAGACGCCGTTTCCGGGATTATCGGCAAAATACCGGTGCCATTTCCAACGCCACACCCGAACGCATGCACCACAAAAGGAATCAGTTGCCCGCTAAAGAAGGGACAGAATTATACCTATACTTCCTCAACACCTGTATCTGCCTCCTATCCTGATGTAAGTTATACTTGGATTATTGAATTTAAAAAAGAGTTTTAAGAATAAAAGGTATGTTTATTGACTCGGATCAGTTTCCTTGTGCAGATAAATTGGGGGTAAGCTGTTCAAAAGAATCAACGTATTAAATTGAGTCATAAATAATTCCCATTTCTGTTTATCGACTTTAATCATCAAAAAATAAAAACATCCGTATACCGTAAACCAACATTCACCGGACAGTACCTCAATTTCAACTCCCACCATCCATACAGCGTAAAGAAAGGGATCGTCCGCTGCTTACAACACCGAGCAAAAGTCATAAGTGGCGACCCAGAGATATTAGATAAAGAATTGATCAGTATAAGTAGTACCCTATAATGTAACAACTACCCTGGGTACATGGCAGCAGCCCCCCAAAACTGGGATAGGCGGGTACAAGAGGAGGACAACAACACTCAGAAAACAGTCTGCCTGCCTTATGTGAAGGGGTTATCAGAGAAAATACAAAGGATCTGCGGTCCATATAACATCAGGACATCCTTCAAAAGCTTGACGACACTTCGCAGATATCTCTCCTGAGTAAGACCCCCCATAGAGGAGAACATGACTAAAGACTGTGTTTACGCTATCCCGTGCAGCTGCGGAAAGAAATATAAAGGGGAGACAGGTCGCGCCCTTAAGGTAAGGCTTCAAGAACACCAGAAAGCTGTAACACGAGGGGTAGTGGAAAAATCTGGCGTGCCTGACCACATATGGAGAGAGAAAGGAGATTACTGCCCTATGTGGGATCAGGTTGAGATCATAGACAAAGAACACCATTGGACAATTCGTAAACTTAAGGAATCAGCACATATGCTAGGCACATAAATCTCCTGAGCTGACCAAGCATAGAAATGAATACATTTATGGGAAACGGTAATATGAGTTCTGGTAAAAACATGTAATGATAACAGCTAAAATTGCAATATGAGCACTGGTAAAAAATAATTGCTGAAGACATTAGGCTTATAATACCCAGAAATTCATGCACATATGTCCTCAAGGACACATGGCACAGTGGATAAAGGCGTTAGTTAGATCCAAAGAGTGTGAGTTCAATACTCGGTTACGGCAGTGGAGAACTTTCAGTGGGAAATTAACAGGAGATAACTGATAACAGACATCCACTAACAGTCTACCCCAGTGAGCGAAATAAAGGGTTCAGTTCGACATTCCAACCACCTGAAGAAGGTCGGAGCGTACAACGACCGAAACGTTGTGATGAATATGGCGACAAAGATGTGAACAATAGTCCAAATAATGAAAAATAAAGTAAAATTACATCTTATTCAATTCGATTTGCACCGTTATTTGAAATCACTCGTTGCTAGAAAAAGAAAAGTCACCTGCTCATTTCCGGTCCGGTCGGGGAACCGGGTTTACATCGATCAAGTATTACCGCCGTATACGTACCACGTTGAAACACCGGTTCTCGCCCGATCGCTGAAATTAAGCAACGTCGAACCTGGTCAGTATCTAGATGGGTGACCGCTTAGATGGTGTGAGCTTGGATGTGCGGTTGGTGTAATCGATAACAACTCGGAATGAGAAATCGGGGAACCGAGTTCAAATTCCAGTCAGGTTCGTTATATTCACTTACGCGCAAATACCCCTGGGAAAGGCATGAATCCACTTCTCCCCTAATGGTGTATAAATGTGCTGAATCTGAAAGGCTAATTCACTGTTCAATTCTTTTCCCGTAGTACTAAGAGCAAGGTATAATAATGATTTTTAATCATTTCATTCCAAGTAAGGCAATAAAGCCACTAAGATGCAAAGTTGGAGGGGGTGTTAAAGAATATAGAAAAAGAACAGAAAGAAAACAGAATATAACAATTGACGTTTCATTTAAACTTTTGAAGATCAAAGTTGACCGGAAAGCGCGAAGCCGGAAGCAAGAATATGTGAGAGAAGAAACTGTTAACATAAAACACTCGGTTATATCTAGCCATTTCAACTTTAAAATGATGAGACCTAACTGCCAATCTAGTACTGCGCTTAAAGTCAAAGTACTAAGCTAATCAGAACAATTACTATGAAAATATTTGTGGAAAAGGCAGAGGGAAGCTACGTTATATCGGTGGGAAATTGAGCGAAACCGAGATGTCACATTATCTTTGGATTTTATCAAAAATCACATAAAATATTTAACACATTTTTTATCACTCATGAAACATGACGCGTTACGTATCATATTATTCCTGTGGGAGACACAATATTACTCTACTCAACAGCAGAAGAAAACCATTCATTGAAGTTCGATAGATTTGCAGTGATAATGGCTTCTGAAATGGTAAGTATATATACTGCGTAGATATCTATATCACCAATGTATGTTTAAAAAAAAAACAAACCCGATACAGATCAAAAGTAAAACTGAAATTTTATAAAATATTTATTCTATAAAATAGGAAGAATATAATAAGTTTGACTGTTGAAAAGGTACGCTTTCGTTAACAGCAGAGTCCATGTGTCTACACTTCTGAAACAAGAAAAGTACCACTTGCATGATCGGCTTTAGAGAAACGTTTTTCTCGTTAGGGGTGATGACTCTACGTATTAAAAAAAATGGAAAAAAAGAGCTTCTTTTTGAAAGCTTGCGTTTTTAAAGACGCTAATAATGTTGTCTTTCAAAAACTAAGCAAGGTATTAAGAAACAGGAAAAATTGGTTAGAAACTAAGAAAAAAGTATTAAACTGTTATGTAACATCAGTCTTCCTAAATGGCAGTGAATGCAAGACCATCTTCGCATAAATGAAGAAGAAACTTGAGCCGATAGAAAAATGTGGTTCTACAGATGGATGCTGAGAATACTATGGACTAAACGTGAGCAATGACAAAGTTTTAGAGAAAATCGAAACAAAAAGCACATTTAAACTTAACATAGAAGGAAACAATTGGAATTTCTAGGGCAAATAATGAGGAAAGAGGGCTTGGAAAATTTGACACTCACAGGACATAGTGAAGGCAAGAGTGACAGAGGAAAACAGCGCATTAACTACCTAACGAGCTTGTGTCAAAGAATGGCAGAACAGGGTTTAGGAGAGATAACAAAAGAACAATATTTACTAAGAGCTACAAAGAACAGGAAATTGCGGCGTACCATAATCACCAACGTACCGAACAGACACGGCAAAAAGAAAAAAGAAGTCGGCTGCTTGCTGCTATTTGAATGCTGCTACTACATATATTCTCTGCAGCCAACCACCGGGGCCTAAACTCATCACGCCAGTAAGAATGGTTTTGTAAATTATTTGTACGCGTTTGTTTAAATATATATTTCTAGTGATCCTCTTCGAATTTGAAAGCATTAAGGTAACTTATGGGTAAACTTTTAACCCTTGTTATTGAAATTGGTTGTGAATATTTCTGTAATGTAAATGATTAGAATGTTTTTGTTTGTCTTCCATTAGTTGCGGTTGATTGTCAGATGGGCAATTAAAGACAAGAATGGAGACTACGTATTCTGTGTGTTGATTCCTGCTCAGCTCAAATAAAAATGGCCGACGCGCAAAAGGTGACATTGTCTGACCACGAAATCAAGTCGAAACAAGCCGAAGAAAATAAACGAATACCCTTTGGCAAAAAGTCGGTATCTATGTAATATGAAATCGGAATTAAATTTATGTATAAACAATTTTGTTCAATAAAATACCATCGAACCATTTGAATATTGTATTTTGGTTTGTTTTATCACATTCGTCGTTTTTTTATAACGATAAATATTAGGAACTTTGTTTTGTATAATTATAAATTATTATGGGCAGTATTTTTTTTATAATCACAGATTATTAGAAAATGTATTTTATTTTTATGAGTAATTATTATTATGAGCTGTATTTTTTATAATTAGAAATTATTATGGGGTTTATTTTTATGATTAATAATTATTATGAGCTGTATTTTTTATAGTCACAAATTAGTATGATCTTTATTTTTATAATCATAAATTATTATGAACTGTATTTTTTGTAATTATTAATTATTATACATTGTTTCGACCGCTGATCTAGTCAAAAAGAGACCCCGAATATAAGGAAAAGATACTCAGGAAACTAACAGGAAGACTGTATACCACTAGAAATAAATTTGCTTCTATGTTTTGTCTGCCTAGCAATGATAATGGATAATGTTGAGATTAACCGTTTACCTACAGGAAACTTTCTTCATCCGTCGACCAAACAGTCCGTCTTACTGTCAGGTGAAATTCATAAAACCATTTTCATGAAACAAATCTTCAGGAAAACAGGAGCCTCATATCTACTGTTATTGCACTTTCTACTATTGATGGGAGTTTCCTTCCTAACCTTTTGTTTAAGGTAGTGTGGAAATCTACATCTTGATTATATCATTATTTCCCTACTAGTGCCATGTGCTACTCATTTTAGCTGTTGCTGCTATTGGAAGTGTTTCAGTGGTCTGTGTTTTTTATTATTTGGTACAGTTATTGGTTTGTGATTGTGTAGCGTCAGTCTGTAAGATCTGGCGAAGGATTGCCTTGTTTAAAACCTCGAGAATTCATTCGCCAGGGACCATTTTAAATGTGAGTAAACAGTTGTACATCGTTGATAGTTTAGACATTTCTGAACGAGATGAACGCCATATATGACATCGATATTAATGTTATATACCGAGCAAGGTTTGGTAAAAGGACAAAGGAAATGAGGTCTGAATAAGAAGCGACCGAACGACTTTGTGGTCTAAATCCAACTGCTTTATTTTCGATGTAAAAGTTAGCAGATATTTTTAGGGGGTTAGTTTTGTATGTTACTAATGTTAGTAGCAACTATATCTACATAGGTTAGGTTCGTATTTTAATGATTAGCTACTTCAATAATTAAATGTGTAAAGTTTCTTACAGGAACATTTTATAGTACATGAAATAATGGTGGTGAAAAAGAGTAGATGCACAAAATAAGAGAACAAGTGATTTACAAGATAACATTTATTAAAACAAAATTAACAAAAGAAAAGTTTAAAACAAGAGTTTCTTTTGCTAGAAACAATTAGCCTCAGCAACTTTAAAGGTTTTATTAAAAATTAAAAATAAAATCAGAATGTAAAATTAATAAATATATATAAAGATATAAGGAAAATGAATACAGGATAGCTTATTCTAGTGGTACTTTTGTCCAACAATAAGCTACATAAACAAAACATCAACCTAAAAACTGGAGTCATGTTCTTAAATAGCCTCAACAGATTCAAACTCTAATTGTCAGACATCAAGACACACATCAACATTCTGTAGTAAACTTAAACATAGTAGTAGTAGCAACCCTAAAGAAACTTGTATCAGCAGCAGCTCTCGAATATAAAAACACCTGAACCCGAAAGTAAATCTCTCTCTCTTCCGGAGTTTCCTCTTTCGAACTGTGTGACATGAACTTTCCACCCTGAAGCTATGAACTTTCCACGCTGAAGCTATTCATGAATATGTTTGAGTGTGACTTACTTTGTTGGTGTGGTTTATGTGTGAAGCATTCACAGGCCTTTTAGCTTCAGCGTGAAAAGTTCATGTCCTACAGTTCGGAAGAGAGAGAGAGAGAGAGAGTTACTATATATACATATATATATATGTGTGTGTGTGTGTGAGTGTGTCTGTGTGTCTGTCTGTGTGTGTGTCTGTGTCTGTGTCTGTGTGCTCCTTTGTGGCGTACTTTATCAAAAGTTTTTATATGATCAATAAGACATAGGTATACATTTGAGTATCAATTCTTAAATTTAAATTTTAGTTGACTGTAGATCGTCAATCTACGGCCGTTAATAAAAAATAAATGTAGTAATATTATTATCTGCCGAAGCATTGCCAATCTTCAGAAATGTTTGACTATTATTTCGTTAATCTTAAATTCAGTTGCTTTTTATCGCAGTTACCCAAACTATCAGCCTGTTGCTGTCTTTTTATTTTGTGATACTTATCACAATAATTTTTTATTCTGGTAAGAAAGGGTGGGGTAAGACACGGTGGAGTAATGGATAGCGGCTAGGATTGAGGAATACGTTGAGTCGGGTTCGAATTGAGGAGTACGTTGAGTCGGGTTCGAATTCCTGCCGAGTCCTTTCTCTTAGGTGCTAATTTTTCCATTCTTAATTTTGTAAATGAAGTAAAGAAAATGTTGTATTCATTTATTTTGAGTTTGTTGAAATTTTCTACCCATTTTTTTTCTTTTAGACGCATTGGTCAATACGAACGAAGCTCCACCCAAATGTTAACTTTGGCTCTCCTTTCACTTCCCAAATCCATGCGTAAATAAACTAAATATTGAGAAATGTATTCTTTATGGGTAAGTGGCCGAGGGACTAGAACGTTCTGAGACCCTGGTTCGTATCTTACCAAGGTCTATTCGATTTGTCAGGAAGGTGACTTTTTGGTGTTTTCTCTCAGGAGGAGGCGATCCTAATGTACGGCGCCTATGTAAAGTGCCTAAAAACAATACCACGGGTTGACCTAGCTAGCACGAATTCACTAGTCATCGTGACCGAGATTTGAGCTTGCTGGCCTTGTTCAAACGATTGATTTTTGTCGCGAAATTCCGTCATTCAGACAAGAACGAATTCAAATTTGACAAAATGATGTTTTATGAATACCTTATGACAATCCCTGAGCCTTTCAGCAAAGTCTAGAAGTTGCACAATTGTGTACTGTAAGAATTTATTTTTAAAAAATGCGCTTAAGAAATAAAACGCCTCTATTCTTACCGATAAAATGAAAAAATATTCAAAACTAGCTTAAAAGCTGCCCTATCAGTTGGGATTTGAGCTAGCTCCTGCGGAGGGATCGTGATTTGGCTTTCATCACAATAGGTAGGAAAGAGTAAATGCGATAGGCAACAAAACTACAGAAGAACTCAAAATTTATCGCTGCAACTAAGTATTGCATTAATATTTAAGCTTACCTTTTCAACGATAATTCTTCTGCCGCCATTTAATTTAGAGACAATTTGATGTACGTAGGTCCTTATTTTCCGTACAAATAATTATTTTTATTTCATAGGTGACTGTTGGTAGATTTCGCAATTAATTTCGATTATTTCCAAATTTATTTCCAAGTTATAAAAATTGTTATCATACAAAAAAATTCGTCGCAAAAACTACGTAATAATCGCCGAAAGCAATCGCAATAATGAAGACTTGAAAATCCAAAGTTTCAGGATTACGTGTCCGGATCCGGCTCGGAATGTTTTTAATTTGCTCACGGAGTCGGTCTGATTCCAAAATGGTATGATTTGTTGGGCTACGACCTCTAGGAATAAAGTTGAAAATACGGAAAATATTATTTTGAAACACTGTAACTTGAGAATAGTATTTTTTTCAATTGAATATAAGCTATTGAAAGTTGTGTCCCTTTAATTGTTTTTATCAGTAGAAACCAAGACGGCGGAATCCGAAAGCAATCGCAGTAATGAAAACTTGAGAATCGATAATTCTAAGATTGCGGAACGGGACACGCCCCGAAATGATTTTAATTTACTCATGGACTCGGCCTGATTCCAAAATATGATATGTTAGGCCTCTAAGAATTAAAGTTGAAAGCACGGACAATTTTATTTTGAAATACTGTAATTTGAGAACAGTATTTTTTTTCATTTGAACATACGCTATTGAAAGTTAGTGAATTGTGTCCCTTTAATTGTTTTTATTAGTAGAAGCCAAGATGGTGGAATTTGAAAACAATCGAAGTAATGAAAACTTGAGAATCCAAAATTTCAGGATTGTTGGTCCGGATCCGGCCGGGAATGTTTTTAATTTGCTCACGGAATCGGCTTGATTCCAAATTGGTATATGTTGGACTACGGCCTCTTGGAGTACAGTTGATTGAAAAAGTGTGACACACTGACATTCTCATTTATTATGTAGAAGAGAGTTGAAAAATTAAAATAAAAGAACATTTTATTTGAAAGTTTTTTTTTTCTAAAGAGACTGTTTAAAAGCTCAATATACTGATAACATTGGATCAGCAGCAACTTGGAAGGAAATAAATGCCATTAATCAACCGTTTCTATTCAAAATTTTCTGTTGGGCAAATCTGTACAAGACGAGAATTAAAAGCAAAATCGAAATCAAATGAAAGTCAGAGAAAGTCGAATTTTGTAAAACCTAAATTAATTGGTTGATAATTCCTCCGCGTGCCTAAAAGACGATTTCCGGAGAAATTCATGCTGAAAAAAAAAAAGAAGAAAAAACTGAAGCCTATTTTCTTCCTTTAATGAAATGAAGGATGAGGTTAACTGTCTTACAGAGTGTTTTTATTTTGTTTTTGTTTTTGAGCGACGATACAGTTAGTCAGTTCACCTTGTGTAAAAAGAAGTTTCCAAGCAAAGGAAACTGACAAGCAGCCTTTTGTTAACGCATCCTGTGGACAAAAAGAACAAAGAAGAGAAAAAATGCTTGAGTCGTTTCCTTATTCACAGTTCTTGGAACGTCACTTAGCAGGTTCTAAGAGATGTTTTATGTTCAGGGTGGGAAAATGCCACAAGGCCGCCACAAAATCACAACTATAGATTAAAAACGTGGGAGTTTGACAAATCACAGATAACGGGATTAATGACGTACAACTTGTTAAAATGTTCTGACTCAAGGCCATAACTGTAGGGCGCGTTTGATAATAAAAATACGCTACATAAACACCGTACTATTAAAGCCAGAGAATTATGCCAATGAAAGAGGTCAATAAAGAGTAAATAGCTATAACGTTTTGAAAAATACAATGAAGTGATTTCTCATTGACCTTGTAGAGAAGCGCCAGAGGCCCTTAGAAATATTTATCCAAAAATTCGGAACTCTTCGAAATAAAGGAACAGAATCAAAGATATTTTTTTAATTTTTTTAACAATATCACACCAAGCAAGGCGGGAGTGCCACTAGCACGTAAGGGGTGACAGAGAGTGAGAGTAAGAGTAAAGAGGGAGGGGTTACAGAGAGTGAGAGCAAGAGTAAAGAGGGGTGTTTGAAGAAAGGATAAAGAGAAGGACTGGGATCAGGATCAAGGCATCAGAAGATGTCGATTGACATTACATTTGAATATTTGAAGATTATAGCTATCAGGGAAGCAAGTAAGGGGAAGGGAGTTCCACTGTCGGGAAGTGCGAGAGAAGAAGCTGTTGGAGTAGAAGAGGCGGTTACGTTTAGCTGTTTCGACAGTGAAAGCGTGGGACCGAGATGCCAACCTAGTAGCGCGCTTAAATTTATGTAGTTTGGGTACCAGTGAAAGTAGCTTGTTAGAGCAGGTGCCATGAAAATATTTGTAAAAAAGACAGAGGGAAGCCACGGCACGTCTGTGAGAAAGTGACTGCAGGCGAGGTGCCAGATCAGGATCTGTTTATTTAATCGACTTCAATTGGAGCGAGGTCTTTATAAGTCTTGTTGGCGAAAGTTTGTACAGCTTGGTATTTTATAGTTTACAAGTGAGATTTTGATAGCATTCGCCATCTTGTTGGCAGCTGTCGGGAGTGTGGTTACTTTGGAAAACATGTTGCAGCCCCAAACTGCTGTGTTGACGGAAAATGTCTTAATCCGATGACCGATTAGTTACTCACGTGACATGCTCGGGCGGGTTTCTGGCTGTCTCCTCTCTGCTGTCTGTCGGGTGTCTTTTTATAGTATGCTTCATACGCGAAGGTTGATTTCGGCTAACATCTCTTTGGTCTTTGATTGGTCAATATTCTTGTATTCATTTTCCGGGGTTCCTTTCTTTTTCTTTTATATATATATATATATATATATATATATATATATATATATATATATATATATATATAACGGAACTTATAGGTGGAGCTTTTTTGTTTTAGTAGATTTTTAGTCACACTCGCTAGACCTTGGACTAGCGAACTTCCGTTTCGCAGCAGTCTAGTTTTCTTCTTCCTCTTTTTATATGAGTTGTCTTCCCTTTAGTTTAGAGGGAAGTATCGAGAGAGAAGGATAGAAAAAGATTAAAAAAGAGATGTAGGTTTTTTAAGGAAAGCAAATGCCTTATTTTATTCTTCTTTTAATATTTTTCTTTTATATTTGGACACGCTATACCTTTGCCATACTTTTGAATTTAAAGTAGTCCTAAACTGCTTGCCATCTTTTTCACATTTCTCTTGGTACTTTTCTCTTGCTAATAACCATACTTTTTCTTTTCTTGCGGTTGACGATAAGTTCTTTTTTTTTCTCGCTTTCTTTATAGCCAACATCCAGTGACAGGACCCAAAGAGTGTGAGTTCAATACCCGGTTAAGGCAGTGGAGAACTTTCAGAGGGAAAAATTAACTGATAACTGACATCCATTAAACAGAACTAGAACTAGAACAGTCTAACCCAGTGAGCGAAATAAAGGGTTCGGTTCGACATTCCAACCACCTGAAGAAGGCCGAAACGTTCTAATAAATATGGCGACAGAGATGAGGACAATAGTCCGAATAATGTAAATAATGTACATAATACCTCATCTCAGAAATATAGACAAAAAAGATTTTGATGATACTTAGTTTTTATTAAATTTGGGGCATTTTTTCATCACGGTGTGCACATTTTTTAGCGAATCTGTAGAAGTGTCTATTTTTTAACACATGCTCGTTTTACCAAACAGAGTGTAACAGCTGTTGCACAGCATTCATCTGGGGTTGGGAGTCTAATTGTCAAGATACTCAGCGCAAAGTTTTTTTCGGTAGGTGGGAGGGGGTAGTCAAAAACACTATTACACTATCCCTATACTTTACAAGTTTAGGGAAATCTATGACTAAGTGGGGGAAAAAAGTCCTGGTTCGATATCCTTCGTCTTCCAAGCACCACATCAGACAAAGCGACGCCTATACTGGTACGATCATACACGCGCACGAACGAGTGGATACGCTGAAATTTAATTTTAATTTTTTTGAATATATGTGAAACGGGATCCAAACCACCCTCAGGGGTCGGCGAGGAGTTCCAGGGTGTCGATGATAGTCAAGGGGTCAAATTGAGATTGGTGTGCGAATAACTTGCACAATATCAGGCCCACGCAATTTATCTCTGCTAAAATCGGTCTCTGGTATTTTTTTCTTGAGATCGCAACAGCTATTAGGGAGATGTGATCAAACATATTTTAATATTTTTAAAAAATTATTCAGTATTATTATTGTTTAGATAATAAGCATTATAACCTAGCATAAATTGTGGAAAGAGGAATTTTCGACAATATACTCATTTTTACGTATTTATGGTTATTTTTTAAACTTTTATCGAAAACGACATTCTTGTACATGTAATTATGGATAATAACATACATTAATTACTGTATTTTTAGGCTTACAAGACGCTGTGACTTGGAAGACGCACCCAAATATTGGAAAGAAATTTCAAACAAAAAAAGTCATTCTTATACAACAACATATTCACCATGCGTCTTTCAAATACCGGCGACACGTATTGTTTATATTAATCACTCGTTCGATTTTGTTTGTATAGCAATGACATACTAGTCAAGAGCAGAAAGGATCTCGCAGCTGCTAGTAAACAGAGCATGTTTAAGATTGTGGCTTGGCTCCAGGAAGGTTTATAGTCTTGGAAATACTTGTAACAGCTAAGTATTGAGATTACATTATATAAAAGGCTGAATTAGATAGATAATATGATAGTGTAATGACTCAACATACAAATCTACGTCACTAATAGTCCTGACGTAGAAGCCCTGTCGGCTACAACTCTGCCCTGCCTCTCCGGTGGTTCTGGCCGAAAAGTAAACCACCTGGTCCTCCTCCGGTGAACTGAAGGAAGCACCACTATCCGGCACGTTGTGTATTTTTGATCCGAACAGCAGTAGTTCGATCCTTCAGGACGATCCGGAGCTAGGACGAATTAAATGGCTGAGCTCCACGCTGAAAGAAAAAATATTCGTGCAGAAAAGTTCTTGTCGTAACCGCAAGGGCACAAAGAAGAAAGAAAGAAGCAACATGTTCGGTTCCTGTACAAAGAGCCCTTTAAGGCTACTGTTTTTATGTCACTATCAAAGAAATTGCACGAATACAAACTGTCTAAACGAGGTTCACTGGTTTGGGTCGGAACGTCACAGAGAGAGAAAGACACAATTATGCCGGTCGAATTCGGCTGGTCTAAGGGAGATAATTCGTAGATCTTCGTCTGCACCCCCCGATATAGCAGTCGGCTTTCTCAGCCTTGTTGACAAAGTTATCTGGATTCGCACGAGTTCTATTTCTGTCTCTTGGTATGAATCGGACTTCTTGACGCATGCAACCAACTGACCAGCAAGATCCACCAAGCCGTTTCCGTCGAGTTTTCTTCCGCGTTCTTCCGCGTTCTCTCTGAATCTGCGGTCCCTGATCTGAGATCTCTCCCGTTCTCTCTCTCTCTGCCGCTTCTCTCGCGTTCCGATGCGTTCTCCGATCCGATCTGATCTGATCTCCGATCTCATCTCCCCAACTCAAGCGTGCAGGCCGCTTATATAGAGAGAGGCAGAGCTAAACAGTTTTTAGGCACCGCCCACGAATTTTAATATGCAAATCGCCTTGACCACCATGTGTTACCACCTTCTCTCCGAAACTCCGCGGGAAGCCAGTTTTCAAGAGGTACTAAAAATCGGATTCGAACTCCCTGCTGGGTTTTCCGCAGACAACGTCCACTTAAGCCCGGCGTAAAGCACTTATCTTGTCTGAGGGCTCTGGCTGGATTTCGCCCGGCAGACCACTCAAAATCCAATTCACCATTTATCACAAGCTTTACTTAACGAACCCGTCCATTAATTACTCTGGAATTAATTCACCTAGTTAATAATTAATTCAATCCCAGAAACAACAAAGTAAAAAGAAAAACGTATTTCTGGAATTACTCCGAAATCCCTTCTACCCAACTAATTAGTACCTTCATCACAATCCTTTAGAACCGTTGATTAATAAACCCACCTGGCTGCTCTCTCTCTCTCTCTCTCTCTCTCTCTCTGTCACATAGTCTAGCAAACTTGGTGACCGTCCAAGCTTACTTGAGTCTGGGCGTGGCCTTACATTCGTCTTGAAAGACGCACACGTATTTTTCAGGGTATCTTTATTAGGAAAAAAGTGTGTCTTGTTAGCCGTAAAAGGCAACTTCAACTTGAGATTTTTCTTGTTAAAAATTTGAATAATGTTAACACATTCATTTTTAGATAAATAAAAAAAATAGTGATTTTTATATAGTGTTTTTTTTTCTTGAGACTTAGCTAAATTCACGGATTTGGACAAAAAAGACCCCAGAATTACGTCAATACCCGCCAAAAACGTTTTCCCCTTTAATAGTCAGTTGTGCTTAGTTTAATTAGTAACGTATATAAACTTAGAAAAAAATTAAATGTTGATATGATAGCACTAGTTACTAAGCACTGCCCGAGGGCTCGTGCGTAGTATCCCCGACCCTGGTGATATGCATAAAAATCAGACACGCTTTAACCTTCGTTTCTAAATGACTTATAGGACTACGTCGATTAATACTTACCTTACAGTAAACATAATATTTCCCACGAAGAAAAAAAATGATATATTAATCGTAATAGATTTATCAACAAAAAAGCCGGAAGACTGGAAACAGTCACAAATATTCTTTTATTTATTATTATTTACAGATTATGTGTGCGTAACGAAAACACATGCAGGGCGCATTAAACACCAATGTAACAACTCCGCTAATCTCCTTAGCACATATAAAGCCAGATTAACCAACAGAATTATTATTGTTATTCAAGTCGTTAACATTCATGAGAGCGTTGAGTTCCTGCCGCGACTTACTGGAGTGGATAGTGAGGACAGATCACGTGTTGCCTCCTCAGACGTTGATTGGTTATATGACTGCTGACTTGGTCTGGATGACTCCTACAGGATAAGGGCCTTTATTTGGGCCGGGATTTTTACACAGAAGACTTCGGCGTCGTTTTGATCGATAAGTGCCCATTCAACAATCAGACGAAGCTGTAATAAATAGATAAATATATAAACAGTCGATATGAACAAGTGAAAGGATTCAAATATGAACAAAGCTAGATATAAAAAAGATAGAAAGATAGATATGAACATACAGAGAATTAGATAGATAGATAGATAAATAGATAGATAGACAGATATGAACAAACAGAGAATACGATAGATAGATAAATAGATATGAACAAACAGGGAATACGATATATAGATAGATAGATAGATATGAACAGACAGAGAATCAGATAGATAGATAGATAGATAGATAGATAGACAGACAGATATGAACAAACAGAGAATACGATAGATAGATAGATAGATATGAACAAACAGAGAATACGATAGATAGATAGATAGATAGATAGATATGAACAAACAGAGAATACGATAGATAGATAGATAGATATGAACAAACAGAGAATACGATAGATAGATAGATAGATAGATATGAACAAACAGAGAATACGATAGATAATAGATAGATAGATAGATAGATATGAACAAACAGAGAATACGATAGATAGATAGATATGAACAAACAGAGAATACGATAGATAGATAGATAGATAGATAGATAAATAGATAGATATGAACAAACAGAGAATACGATAGATAGATAGATAGATATGAACAAACAGAGAATACGATAGATAGATAGATAGATAGATATGAACAAACAGAGAATACGATAGATAGATAGATAGATAGATAGATAGATAGATATGAACAAACAGAGAATACGATAGATAGATAGATAGATAGATAGATATAAACAAACAGAGAATACGATAGATAGATAGATAGATAGATAGATAGATAGATATAAACAAACAGAGAATACGATAGATAGATAGATAGATAGATAGATATAAACAAACAGAGAATACGATAGATAGATAGATAGATAGATAGATAGATAGATAGATAGATAGATAGATAGATATAAACAAACAGAGAATACGATAGATAGATAGATAGATAGGTAGATAGATAGATAGATATGAACAAACAGAGAATACGATAGATAGATAGATAGATAGATATGAACAGACAGAAAATAGGATTATGGAATCTTCCACATTTGCCTGTCACCCCCTACGGAAAGATTCACTCTTCCCCAAATAAATCTTTAAACAATCATCACTTTACTTTTCCAAACGAAATCCCCCATTGGTTAAACGGACACTAAAATGTAGCAAAGTTGGGACAAACCTTTTTCCCGCGCAGCGCCCTGGAGCCTATTTGAAAACTCGAAAATCTATAAAAAGAATCGCTCGACTTAATTCAAGTCATTCAGACACTGAATTTCGAGAGATACAAGCAGACCCCACGCGTGCCAACACACTGACTCAATAACCACTACCAATCTCTCAACAACTCAACACAACTCGCACAACTATTGCCGCGTGAAGAAACCTAACTTACAATTTAATAAAAAGTGACATTATCACTACAAAACAGTAATTGTACATTAAATCAACTTTAGCCTATCAGTTAAAGGCGAACAACTCTTCATAACTTAAATCAACACTAACAGTTGTCACAAACATACACACTATCACTTGAACTTACACAATTGACATTTTCCTTGCAGATATCAAACTATTTTAATTCCACAAACAAACTTAAACTATCAACATTTACTCACTAAATTTCTGCATGGACAATCTTTGTAACCTTATCTCACTTGCCACATTTAACAAGTAACTTATTATCACTTATGTCAAATATATATATATAAATTCACGTTATTGTTGAAATCTCTAATTACGTTGTTTTCAGTAAGCATTCATTCTTTGGAAAAAGCTGTCTGGGGTGCCCCCCCCCCGCCAACAAACGGAATACGGGGGAAACACTCCTTCTGTTCTATTGAACAAGAGTAGTGGTTTAACCTTTGTTTGCTGTTTAGGATTGGGCTTCCGGCTCCTTCTAAAATCTTTTCATTCTCTTTCCCTCCCAGTAACCCCTTACATCTTAGTAGCTTTATCGTTTTGCTTGGAGTGAAATGATTAAAAGAATGAAGGTGGTTCAATCCTGTGTACATAAAATGGTGAGTCCTAGCTGTAAATGTCTAAACTAGAGCTCATCTGAACATTTGCCATAGAAATAACGATAGAGAAGCGATAGGCTTACAATTTTGAGTCTGTGAGGAAAGAGGCTGTAGAATGGGAAATAAGCCCTTCCCTACAAGAGCGCATAAACGATTTTGAACTCTATCAAGGTGGGAAAGTGAGGATTGAGCAACTTCAGCCCTGATGTGACTGTAATATTCTGTTTTTTCGTTTAGTCTTGTAAAGATATAAAGTATGGCAGAAGGACCCAGGAACACTCTTGAGCTGTACAAACGGGATAATATTATTGCTAGATGTTTAATGCAGAAAAGTGTCCTTATGCCGAACTTGACTTGGCCCAGGAGATATCTACTTACCGAAGGATACAGATTAGATACTGGAATAACGCTCTTGTATGTGTATCTTCGTCCTTTCTTTAAAGGGCACGTGATACCTTTGTCTTGGCAACCATTAGGATTTTCTGTGGCGAATGGTAGTTTAATTCCTGCAATTATTCCTCTAACACGATCAGTCAAATAAGTGGCATCTACAGCTGCAAAAAAAAGAAGAAAATCATTGCATTAATTTTTCAGAAATACTTTTTCACGCCAAATAAAATTAGTAAAAGACATTTTTCAATATCCTAATCATTTGTGTCTGTTGTCGCTATCACAAGATGGAGGATGAGCGCAAAAGCGTACATCTTGATGTTTTCTCCACTTACTTTCTTAAAAAAAGTCGCTAGGGGACGCTTTCTAAGCCTATAAATAGGTAGTAACATTTTCTATCATTCTCTTCTTCCTATTTCACACATGGATGCTAAGATGAAGGTCGAATGCGGAGAAAAGCCCGCACGCGAGCCAGCACTTTCTCCTATTTTCCTTAGACAGGCTAGGATGTAGGTCTATCGTTAAAACACGTTTCCCATTGGGAAACATACACACAAACGCGCGCACACACACCACACACACGTATTTACGCATCATCATCTTCTCTAGGATTCCTACACACATTTTATATACACCAACAATTCATTAGACTTTAAATGTTTTCATGCATGTTTATTGTTTTGTCAAATACATACAAGATCATTGTCTTTGTCGCTGGCAACAATGTAAATTTTTGTCTTGTTAATTAAACATTATTGTTTGTTTCTATATACATATATATTGGTTTTAGTTGTTTCTTTGTATTTTATTACCCGGTCTCACACATGCAAGTCCGCCATTTTTGATGTGGGATAAACATTCCAGGAGACACATGTTTTATATCTAAACACAATGATTTATGAGTGCTGTGAACCTTTAGAGTTGTTTATATTTTGCACTTTGCTCTCATTTGAATGCTAAGAATAACATGGACAGAACATGTGATCAATGAAGAAGTTTTAAGGACAACAGAAACAATAAAGAAACTTATACATACGATCAGAATGAGATATTTGAAATTCCTAGGATTCTTACCGAGAAAAGAAGACATATAAAATGTAACACACAAAAGATATATTGAAGGCAAGAGAAGAAGGTGGGGAAACAGAAAATGACCTGTTTAATGAGTTTGTACGAACGGTTATCAGAAGAAGGACCAATAGAGATAGTAAAGTGTAAAAAATTACTTCCCAGTCCGTTTGTGGAGTTACCCCACTTTGCTAAGAAAATAAAATGCCACTAGAAGATGCTTTCTAAGCCTATAGATAGGCAGTAACGTTCTCAGTCATTCTCTTGTTATTTTCCTTAAACGTGCTAGGATGTAGGTCTATCGTAAAAACGCATTTTCTACTGGGAAAAGTGCACACAAATGCACACACACGCGTAATACGCAAGACACAGGATGATTGTCATTGTCGCTCACAACAATATAAGTTTTGGTCTTTTTAATAATACATTATCTTTTGTTTGTATATATATATATATATATATATATATATATATATATATATATATATATATATATATATATATATTGTTTTTAGTTGGTTCTTTGTATTTTATTATCCGGACCTACACGTGCATGTCCGCTATTTTTTGGTGGGATAAACATTAAACATTCCAGGAGACACGTGTTTCCTAACTGAAACACCCACGTACATCTCTCCCGCAACAATATTCATAACATCTTACAGGCAACACTGTTACATCAGGTATTACTTTAATGTGAACAAAGCCGCCACAAATGGTACGCTAATATGTATTTGAAACGAATACTACTACTAATAATAATATACAAAAGACACTGCTCACTTCACGGTCGGGTTCCATTCTAAGAAAGGTCGTTAAAACTTTCAGGCATACAACCTGTGTAATAGGTTTGTGTCAACCAATTTAAGAAATCTTTAATGTCTCCTTTGCAGAATTTGTAACATCTCTCATTTATTTGTAAATGTTTACACAGTACTGAACTTTAAAAGTAATAAACAAATTCAAAAATCAGCTATATCATCTATAAGTTACTTTGGCTGGTGTACTGTAGGGTACTGAAGAGTAAACGGAATAAACAAATACAAAATTCAGCTCTATTTTCTGTACATTACATAGGGTACTGAACAGTAAACGTAATAAAGAAAATCGAAAAACAGTTCTATATTCCGTACGTTCGGTTTTCATTTTGTAAATACGGTGGGAATATATTTGAATTCTTCACTTTATGTATTCATTTTCTGTATTTTATATTCATTTTGAAGAAAGAAAAAAACAATGATGACCTCAGATCGACTGTATTTTTAATTCAATTTTTTTATACGTCCTCGTAAGACGAGGAGGTACAAAAAAATTTAAATTAAAAAAACAATTGAATAAGGTAAGTTGTTAAGTGTAAAGTTGTTATATAATGTGGTGTATGCGAATACACACACACACACAAACAAACAAACAAACAAACATATATATATATATATATATATATATATATATATATATATATATATATATATATATATATATATATATATATATAAAAGTAACCGGAATAAACAAATCCAAAATTCAGCTCTATATTCTGTACATTACATTTTTACTCGTTTTGTTTTGTTTTTCTTTGGACTTGGAGCTTAAACCAATGACGATTGTTTTCGCCTTGTTTTAATGTTCTTGGTTCTTTCTTTTTTATTTCCCATTTTTTCTCGTGTTGTTTTCAAACGAGTAACACCATATATATATATATATATATATATATATATATATATATATATATATATATGATATATATATATATTATGATATATATATATATGATATATATATATATATATATATGTTATGATATATATATATATATATGTTATGATATATATATATATATATATATATATATATATATATATGTACAGAATTTTATTATAGCAATAAAAACGGCTTGATTTATTTTACTTTTTAGGATTAAAAAGAAAAGCAAAATATAAAACAAACACAGCCAACGGGTTTCGCCCTTACTCTACAGAACTGGATCGAGGGATTATATATTGCAAGAAAATACAACATAAAAACGATGTGTAATGTTAATGAATGTGGAATACAATCTAAATTGAAATCATGTTTAGTCCTAACAAACACTTCCTCTGTTTACAGAGGGAGGGCTGTCTGGACTGAACATAAATTGTTTCCAACACCTTTATCTGCAATATAGAGCGAGTACGACTCAAGATGGTAAACGAGTCAATGCTAAAGTTAGCGGCACAATTTGGGTTTTTAATAAGACGCTCCGCGATGCAGGAACCATATATGTTGTTCAGAACGTCCTTTCGTTGGAATGTTCCATTCCTGATTTTTCTAGGTATATGCTGCTGTATTCAAGCATCTAAACTTTGGGTTGTTCTCTCTATGTAGTCGGCACTGGAACTACATTTAAAAGGATAAAGAACACTATTAATATAGTGGTGGTGGGGGTTAGAACACCCTTTCGGGTAGACGTCAAAACAGATTTAGTAGAAAACACAACAAGCACACTAGAAGAGAAATAACAATGCTCTACTACAAAGGTAATTTGTTTGGTGAATTTCTCACTTACGGTGCCAAGCCAAAGCAAGCGAAAATAAATTTGGCATTTATTAACCATACAAGGTTTAGTTTCAGGAATATATATATATATATATATATATATATATATATATATATATATATATATATATATATATATATATATAATACTAAATTGTAATTGGTAGGGATTATTTCAAAGAGGACTTTTCAGTCCATATGAGAACTCATTGTATGATACAGAGCAAATTATAAGAATAATTAGGAAAAAACCTTAAAAATCCATAGTCATTTATTTCAATTAATATTAAAATATTCATCTAATCAGACCGACTACATTATATATATATATATATATATATATATATATATATATATATATATATATATATATATATATATTTGTGTGTATGTGTGTATGTGTGTGTGTGTGTGTGTAGAATAAGTAATATTTTAGTGTAAGTCAATACAACCCACTATGAACTAGAAGACGTAAGGTACAAATAAAGTAAATAGAGGCAAAGCGGAGACAAATGACCTGTTTGATGGCCAATCACCTGTAGCAGATTCACTTACTCATTACGTATCTAAATATATAAGTATATATACATATATATATACATGTGTGTGTGTGTGTGTGTGAGAGAGAGTGTGTGTGTGTGTGTAATGTATATTGGTGCAACAAAATCTCTTTCAAAGATTTATCGTTGAATACACAAGGAAAATTTGAAGAATTTTTTATTGAGTTATTCTAGTATTCTCAGATTTTTCTGTTTGGTGGAGATGAGGGTGTGTAAAAATTGTCCCTAGTGTTTATTGTCCAAAGCGCTTTTGCAAACTTGTTTAGACATTTTCAATGGATTTGTTGTTAATTATTATTCCTTTCTTTTAACGTAATATATATATATATATATATACATACATACATATATATATATATATATATATATATATATATATATATATATATATATATATATATATATATATATATGTGTGTGAAGAAATATAGTCTTAAGATGTGCTATATTTATGGGATAAAGGGCTCAATATCAGAGATAGAGCGTGTGTAAATGTAAACGTGAACATAGGAGTCAACACTTAGAGGCGACAGTGTGTTTCATGCTAGACGCAATCGTCAGGCCACGAGTGCTGTTATTTTATACATATATATATATATATATATATATATATATATATATATATATATATATATAACTTTAAAATATATATAATTTTATATATATATACACGCCACTGGCGTATTTCGTAGAGAAAACGTTAAAATTTCTAGGCTAGGGGTAGGGTCTCTGACTGATGCCGAATCAGTTTGGTTTTGATCCCGGCTTGAAGCAATCGAATATATAGCCACATTGAAAAGCTGTGATACAGCGAAACAGTCTGTCTGTAGGTGACAAAATATATCCGCTCGGCAAATCCGGTTGACATCTTGAGGGGAAAAAAAGTTATTTTTAAAAACAGTGGCTCCTACTGCCATTACTTCATTGCTCTTCAACTATGCATTGAGCTCTCCTGGCCACTAGCATATTTCGCACAGAAAACCTTAAAATTTCCTTTTCTCTTTGCCGTGCGACGATAGCCTAGGAGTAGATCTTTGACTGATGCCAAATCGGTTGTGTTTCGCTCCCGATTTAAAGCAATCGGACGTCTAGCCACACTGAAGAGCTGTAATACAACGAAACAGTCTATCTGTGGATGAGAGTATGTATGTATTATTAGTTTTATTATAGGAACTGCTCCGATGAGCTGCTTTCGCTGGTTCCCAGACTTCATGAATTTAAGCGTTCTACTAGGCTGGCACCCCGCTCACATCCTTTCCCTGACGAAACTGTTAAATGTAGCAGTCTCTTCTACTCCAATAGCTTCATGTCTCGCACCTCTCGCCTGTGGAACTTCCTCCCCTTTTCGCTGATAGGTATAATTTCCAACTATTCAAATGTAATGTCAATCGACATCTCCAGTTGCCTTGATCTATCCCCTATCCTTCTCTTCATCCTTTCCTCTATCACTCCTATTTGCTCTCGCTCCAACTCTCTGTAACCCCTTGCGTGCTAGTGGCTTCCCGCCTTGCTTGGTCGTGAAATGCTTTTTTTAAAAAAAGGTGATTATAATAAAAACATATTGAAATTTCTACACAAAAGCTTTCATGTTTCAATACTATGATTGTACTTCTTCAGGCGATAGTAAGTAACTGGTGATTAAATGATTGTTTTGAAGTCTTTTCCAAAAGTTAAAGTGGGGGCGTACATAAAATCAGAATTAAAAATAGACTTGTGGGTGTGTCTTGATTAACCAATTAAATGTTAGATCTATGCTAAATAGAAAAGTAAGCACAGAGGGTGGAGGTGGGTGAGTTGTTTTTTCATGTCACGATAAACCGGAACATAGAGAGGCAATCATTGGCAATTGCGGAAAATATATCAGCGACAAATGTATTTGTCGTTGAATACGATACATATGGAAAATGTATTTGTCGCTGACATATTTTCCGCAATCGTCAGTGATGTCCTGTCTATGTTTCGGTTTATCGTGACATGAAAAAATAAGTCACTCATCGCCACCCTCTGTATCATAAAGTGGAAAAAGATTTTGCGTAATGCGTTTTGTATGAAGTCCAAAGGGACGAAATGCATCACACGAAAAAATTTTCCACTTTGTCATATATAAAGACATTTTTATGTTTATACATTCTTTTTATAGATACAAATATTTAAGTAAATGCTCTCTTTATAATAAACAGTATTAGACAACATTTACCAGCCTGAATGTCCGAGAAATTGTCATAGAAAATATGTCTTCTTCAGACAGGAATCGAACCTGTATCCTATACGGAACACGTCATATAGCCCGACGTGCATTTACCGATTTCGCCACAGAGGAGCGTTCTGTTGGCCAGGTCGATTTTACTGTTTCTAAGCTACAATTTTCCATGATTTTCTCACGTGCATTCATACCTGCTCGATGCATATCCAAATGTAAACAAATGACGTCACACATTATGAAATGGACAAAGTCCGACAATTATTTTAAGACATTTTTATGTTTAGACATTCTTTTTTATATAAAAATGTCTTAAAATAATTGTCGGACTTTATATTTTTAGCTATTTTGCATGTAGATGATGCTATTATATTTGTGTTGTCTACAAGTATGTTCCGAATAAGGTAGGTCTCCATGAATATTTAAATGAGATCTAATTGACCTATGGGCAGAAACTATTTCTTATTTAACAGTTAAAATATTTCATACTTGAAAATGGCTAAATGTATAGCCGAAAGCGCTTGGAAAAAAAAAAGAACTTCGTTCAGTTTTTATATAATTTATTATCTGAAAAGAAGAAAATTATTAGATCGCATGAGAAATTGTATAAAAAACCAAATCAATAAACCTTGTCTGTCGTATTCAATGAAGTGTGCATGAAAAAAGTATTGCTACCTAAACACACACACACACACACACACACACACACACACACATACATATATATATATATATATATATATATATATATATATAGGTAGTAATCTGTTGATATAATCCAGCCAAATCCTATTAGCACAATTTAGAATTTGAAATATGTTAAAACTGACTCAGAAAGAGCGCTCAATGTTTATTTTCATTAAACAAAGCAAATTTTCTTTACAATTGGAATTAACATACCTTTAGTTAATGACCATTTTCACCTACGAATTTTAATTTTAAAATTCGCAGGATTTTTCAAACTGTCTACGGTATCAGTTTGGAGTGGGATACTGGTTAGTTGGGGAGAAAAAAGAGGGAGGGCGTTAAAAGGGACAAGGTGAGTGATATTGCAGGAGAAGTCACCGTTACAGGAATTAGATTATGGAGGTAGGAGTGCCTGGGTAGGGGGAGAGAAGGGGAAATCGATATTGGACATTGTTTTCATAGAATTTTACAAAAATAAGACCATTTCGAAATGCATGTACTTAATAGCAACTGGCTATAAAAAAAAATGTTTGTATGATAATTAATGCCAGAAAATAAAAATTGTTTCCCTTTTGACATTTTGTTAGAGGGCTCTGAAGGTCAGAGTTGCAAGGTGGTTCGTTTAGGCAGAAGGTTCCTTACTCCCAGACAGCCGTGCTTCGTCGACTTAAAAAAAATTATCTAATTTTTAAAAGTGTCGTAAAAAAATAAGAAAAGAAAAATGAACAGTTTTCTAGTATGTGGTTTGTTTGTTTTTTTGTTTTTGTAAAAATACCGAAACAAGTGGTTCCCAAAAGTTTTCAAGCTCCTGCTCACAGATCACGCTACGACTAGCGTCCGATGTTTTTTAAAGATGCATTTTAAAATTAGGCATCGCTGTTTTTAGTCTATTTTGGGTGTACATTAAATATTCTGTTCTGTGATACATAATTAAAAAATAATTTATAAATCTGGTCATAACTGACTTAAGATTGGCAATAATACTTTCTTAGATCTGACAGATAGGATGTCGCCAGACGTACGTCTATAGTTATATCGCTGCACCGACAAACCGAGAGCATTAACTCCCGTAGATCTCTGACCTAACTTGCGTATGGCGCATTCTGTCCAGATAACGTCAGCAAGATGCAAGCAATCATTCGAACTCCGTACAAAATTGTAAACTTGAATTCGGGTATACCACTTACGTTATTTAGGTCCTTTGACAAATGTACGTGGGTGCTACTATAGTATGATATCTACCGATGCATTTGCGACCTACTGTAAATGACGATACACTCATTATTGCTGGAAAATGCCCATGAAAACGATGATTTGCTTAGTGTTTTTTAAATGGCATCAAATCAGTTTACAAACACTAAAATCATTATATGTTTTTTTATATAAACAATTGTTAATGCATTTTAATACATAACCAGTTCACTGTTGACTGTTTAACCCTAATCCTAACCTTAACCCCTAATCCAAACCTTAACCTCTAACCTCTAACCCCTAATCCTAACCTTAGTCCCTAATCCTAACCTTAACGCTAACATATTTCATACTTCTAACATAGTAGAAAATGAATAGTAGATATCACACTATAGTAGAAAATGGATGGTAGATATCATACTATGGTAACTTTCACTATCTTTAACCCTAATCCTTAACCCTAATCCTTAAAGCCTAATTCTTAACATATTTCATATATTATTAGTTTTACATGATTTTCGGGAATTCCGGAATTCAAACGATGATCTGTTCAGTGTTTCTTTAAATGACATTAAATCAATTTACAAACATTAAAATCACATTTTGACGATTTTTACATCTATTTTTTGTATAAGAAATTGTTAATGATTTTTAATACATAACTGTCGGAGTTATCTCCTCCTCAGTTTCCTTAATCCTTCAACAGGGGTCTCTCTCCTCTGACTATAAATACTGGCTGACCCCTCTCTCTCTCTCTCTCTCTCTCTCTCTCTCTCTCTCTCTCTCTCTCTCTCTCTTTTCGACCCAGGCCTTGGGCCGCAACCTCGTGCTGAGGCGAGGAAAAACTTTCTCTTTTCCACTTAGGCCAATATGTGACATCTCACAGATACAGCGTTTCCCATATTCTGGGAACACGCTAAGGACAATACGTGTACGTACGGACACTCAACACACACACACACACACACACACACACACACACACACATAACTTCTCCATACAAAACACTCTGTAACCTTTCATGTCTTCATGTCATTGTAATTTGTTATTAATATATATTTGTTGCATACATGTATATCGGTCTTGTTTGTTTCTTTATCTTCTTTGGACTCCATTAAAGTCCAACATTCCTATGTAGCTGGACCGGCTAGCAGGAAATCTCATCTCTTCACATATCACCCCCCTCGGACCGCTACATAACCAGTTCACTGTTCACTGTCATTAACCCTAACACTAACCCTTAACCCTAACCCTGACTCTTAACCTTAACCCTAATCGCTAACCCTTACATATTTCATACTTCAGTTGGTAAATATCATACCATAGGAAAAAATGAATAGTAGATAACATACTATAGTAGAAAATGGGCGGGAGATATACTTTTGTGATGTCAACAAATACTCGTTGCCACTTCTGTGATGTCAACGAATGCTCGTTGTCACTCTCGTAATTCTTGTTGTAGTAGAGACTTTGTAATCGCAGATACAACTATAGTAACGCCGTTGAACAATACTGGTGTCAGACACCTTTGAATAACACTCGCACTAACAGTTCGATAATACTCGCTCGAATAGTAAACCGTATAGGGATCTGAATAGAGAAATAGTAGTGAATAGAGTAGAAATAGCGATCCGAATAGTAATAGAGGATAGACTAGAAATAGAGATCGTTTAGACGTCACGCTACTTTTTACTTCCTCTATGGTCACGTGATCTACTTAATTCAATAATGGGATCGCCTCTGTTTGCTCACTGGCGATCTATGTTCAAACTCAAGTGTCGGCAGCGACAATTTATTCCTATATAACACGTGATTCATTACCAGGTCACTGCTCTAACCTGGTACTGAACTCACAACTCTTTGGGTCTAGTCACTAAATCTAACCAACGTCTTTATTCACTGGGCCATCACATGAACCCAAACTTGGAGAGTTGAGTTAAAGGGAAATAACTGAGATTTCCGGAAGAGGCATGACACGTGTATCTAGGACAATCTACCCCGGTGGACGAAATAAAGGGTTTGTTTCGAAATTCCAGTCACCTGAAGAAGGCATGAGCGTACAACGGCCGAAACGTTGTGAATATGGCAACGAAGATGAGGATAATAGTCCGAATAATGTAAATCATGCAAGTAATTATAATACCTCGTCTCAGGTGTGAAGGAGGTGTGACGGTACTGCCCACTTTGGGTAAGCCTAGGCCGAGACAAACAGGTACTGAGTGGAAAAACCCGGTTTTTAATTTCATTAAAATAGACCTGGGGAAAAGAAGATATTTAATGTACATTGAGATATTGGGTATCAGTGGACTAAGAGAGAGATAGAGAGAAAGAGAGAGAGAGAGAGAGAGAGAGAGAAAGTGAAAAAGAGACAGAGAAAGAGAGAGAGAGAAAAAGAGAGAGTGCGAATGAAACAGCGAGATAGTGAGTGAGTGAGAGAGAGAATGAGAAAGAGAGTGAGAGAAAGAGAGAGAGAGTGAGAGAGAGAGAAAAAGAGGGAGTGAGAGAGAGGGAGAGAGTGAAAGAGGGAGAATGAGTGACATAGAGAGTGAGAGAGAGAATGAGAAAGAGAGAGTGAAAGAGTGAATGAAAGAGAGAAAGAGTGAGTGAGAGAGAGAAAGAGAGAGAGAGAGTGAAAGAGAGAGTGAGCAAGAGGGAGAAAGAGGGAGAGAGTGAAAGAGACAATGAGTGAGATAGAGAGTGAACGAGAGACAGTGCGAGAGAATGAAAGAGTGAATGAGAGAGAGAGTGTGAAAGAGAGAGTGAGAGAGAGAGAAAGAGAGAGTGAGTAAGAAGGAGAAAGAGTGAAAGAG
>OZ038512.1:69140322-69150322 GCA_964036315.1 Acanthosepion esculentum
GAAAGAGAGAGAAATTACTAAAACAGTTAATGTAGTATGAGAGAATAATGCAGCTAATATGGTTCCCTTTCAAATTTTGAAGAATTTGACCACGGAAAAGAAAATTAGCTTTAACTGCTAGTTTCCACTGTTTCCATTGAAGTAGTTTTCTGTTCGCTCTTTGCGCTTTGGCTTACAGGGTAAAAGCCATTCGGTCTTAAAATGACGCTTACCGTATATCCTGGCGTAGAAAGCGACTGGATGTATATGACGACCCTCGAATTTTCAAGTTAAAATGTAAGTTTCGGGTTATATTTGCCGTACAAGAGGACCCCCCACCAATCGTATTTCAAAATGTATCAAATTTATTAAATAATTTCAGTAAGCATATACTTTCTTTTTGTTGTATCCTTAAAAAGGTTACAGACAACATTGGCATTCGGGTGAAAGGAACAACAACACGAGAGTAGATGGAAGAAAGAGAAGTTTATTGTAAAAGAGAATATACTACTGAAAGACAGGGGGTCGACTAACACTTCCCGAAGTAAGTCAGACATATAGACCGATAGATAGACAGACTCTGGTATGTCATGGGCACACTACATATATTACTTATATAGTCAGTCCACAATAGGTAATAGAGAGTGGAACATTCCATTACAACACGTATCGCAGCCGACAAAACTAGAAATTGATACGAAGTAAGCCCACCAAAACACAACAAATTACTCAATGACAACGTAACTAAATCATATAAAAAAGCATAAGAATAACTCGATATTAATAAGGAAGCAAAAACAATTGCCCAAAGATTAGAACTAGAAGACGGAATAGATTGCATTTCTAAGGTACAAGCATTTAGCACACATTTATATATAACTAGCAGCATGGCCCGGCGTTGCCCGTGCTTGATTCAAAAATCGTACGACTCATACAGCAATCGCTATCACTTGACTTTTTCTTTTTGCCCTTCCTTGTCTTTAAAGGAGTGCCCTTTGCCGTGCTGATGTTGCTACATGCCTCACTTCTTGCCTATCTCACACTGCGAATTTTTTCTAAGCTCTATACTAAACATTAAATCTGTTACGAAAAAAGAACTAAACAAAATGAACACAAAACGATCAGCTTTAAAAAAAGGATTCGTAACTGGAAAAACCGAATGAAAAAGAATGTTAACAACTAATACTTTTTCCCACCCAACCAGGTCTGCGGAATCAGAATCACCGTTGAGTTTAAACAAGCGAATGAGCCCATTGGAGTAAAAAAAAAAAATTACGGTAGCCTGGATGACTGTTCCCTGCTGACCATCCACTCGTTGCACTGTTCTCAAATGCGATCTTTAAATGGCTTGTTGAGACACACATCCACTTGTGTTTTTGTTCAACATCGTCCAAAAGAGGAGGCCAATTAACTAGAAAAGGATTTATGGTTCTGGAGTATAAGAGGGTCTCTTATTTTTAGGGGAAGGGGGAGGTGTTAAGATTAAAATGTCGCCTTGTACGCCGGCCGGCATGTACGATAAATTCACTGAACTTTAAAATAAAAATCATCAGTAGTTACCATTAAAATAAAAAAAGGCCGGAGGAAATACCGAAAGTAAGTAGAGTGTGTCAAAGTTGTTTCCATTTTTTTGTTAATCGAGCTTGTATTCATGTGGAATTTCTCAATAGTTACGCTTCTTATGCTTACCTCCTTCTTTACATTGATGTGCAGACAGCGTAACGCCTATCGGCACGGAACTGAAATCATTGAACCGAGTTCAAATCCCGTCTTGGTTTTTTTTCTGTTTACATCCGCATTCATAAACTTAGGAAAAGCATGCATCAATGTCTTCTTTTTTTGGCTTGCGGGTTAAATAACGATATAGACCGGGCTTTCAAGACTTCGATGGCAGCTAATTTTCATTCGATGCTTGGAGATTTGGAGCACATTTTCTGCTTTCCGATACAGATTTGCTTAGTACAAATCGGAAACTGTTATCGTTTTCGGACGTGCTGATAGCGTAACGGATTTTGGCGCTAAAAGTCGAATCAGCTAACAAATGTCAAATTCAAGTTCAAATTTCGCCCGAGTCTGTTTTGTTCACTTTTTTTTATAACTAATCTTTTTCAGGAAAGCACCAATCCATATTTTCTCACCCACCAATTATAGATTAAATAACAATATAAACTTGAATGACTGCCAATTTAGGAGAATTAAAAATAAATTTCAAACCGTGTATAAGGCGGTGGTAAATCATTCAAGTATCTTTCAAAATAAATTATCGTAATTCACTGATACTAAAGAAAAGGATTCTGTGGAGAACCATGATCGCCTACATCCTGAAGAGACATGACATGGGCAGTTCACAGATAATACAGAAAAGGAATCGGTGGAGAGCCATGATCGCCTACATTCTGAATGGACATTGGATTGGCAATTCATTGATAATAAAGAAAAGGAATCTGTGGAGAGCCATGATCGCCTATATCCTGAATGAATATTGCATTGGCAATTCATTGATAATAAAGAAAAGGAATCTGTGGAGAGCCATTATCGCCTATGACCTGAAGGAACATGGCATTGGCAATTCATTGATAACAAAGAAAAGAAACCTGTGGAGAGCCATGATCGCCTATATCCTGAATGAATATTGCATTGGCAATTCATTGATAATAAAGAAAAGGAATCTGTGGAGAGCCATGATCGCCTACATTCTGAATGGACATTGCATTGGCAATTCATTGATAATAAAGAAAAGAAATCTGTGGAGAGACATGATCGCCTATATCCTGAATGAATATTGCATTGGCAATTCATTGATAATAAAGAAAAGGAATCTGTGGAGAGCCATGATCGCCTATGACCTGAAGGAACATGGCATTGGCAATTCATTGATAATAAAGAAAAGAAATCTGTGGAGAGCCATGATCGCCTATATCCTGAATGAATATTGCATTGGCAATTCATTGATAATAAAGAAAAGGAATCTGTGGAGAGCCATGATCGCCTATGACCTGAAGGAACATGGCATTGGCAATTCATTGATAATAAAGAAAAGAAATCTGTGGAGATCCATGATCGCCTATATCCTGAATGAATATTGCATTGGCAATTCATTGATAATAAAGAAAAGGAATCTGTGGAGAGCCATGATCGCCTACATTCTGAATGGACATTGGATTGGCAATTCATTGATAATAAAGAAAAGGAATCTGTGGAGAGCCATAATCGCCTATATCCTGAATGAATATTGCATTGGCAATTCATTGATAATAAAGAAAAGGAATCTGTGGAGAGCCATGATCGCCTATGACCTGAAGGAACATGGCATTGGCAATTCATTGATAATAAAGAAAAGAAATCTGTGGAGAGCCATGATCGCCTATATCCTGAATGAATATTGCATTGGCAATTCATTGATAATAGAGAAAAGGAATCTGTGGAGAGCCATGATCGCCTATGACCTGAAGTAATGTGAAGTAATTATCTACATGTATTTATCGATGATCTCAGTTCCGAAAGTTTTTCAGTGTTAGTGATTCCCCTTTTTTTAAAGAACCTTAAACACCATCTACAAGAAAACAGAATGCTTGGTTTTTAGTCGATGGATGAGCCCAACATGCAAATTAAAAAGCGGAGTATTAAAAAACAGAAATATATCGTTAGAAACGAAGAAAAATGTACTGAATTGTTACTGACATCTGTCCTCCTATATGGCAATGAATGCTGGACAATATCCTCAAATATGAAGAAGAGACTTGAAGCAACAGAAATGTGGTTCTGCAGAAGGATGATGAGGATACCATGGATCGAACAAGTGAGCAGCGACGAAGTTCTAGAGAAAATTGAAACAAAAAGCAATTTACATTATTCGGACTATTGTCCTCATCTTCGTCGCCATATTTATTACAACGTTTCGGCCGTTGTACGCTGCGGCCCTCTTCAGGTGGTCGAACTGAACACTTTATTTCGATCACTGGGGTAGACTGTTCTAGTTCCACGTGCCATATCTAATGGGTGTCAGTTATCAGTTATCTCCTGTTAATTGCCCTCTGCCTTAACCGGGAATATGGTGACAAAGATGAGGACGATAGTCCGAATAATGTAAATAGTGTGCATAATACATCATCTCAGAAATATAGACAGAAACAAAAAGCAAATTTGTAATTTAACACCAGGAAGAGACAGTTGAAATTTTTAGGCACCTGATGAGGAAAAAGTGCGTGGAAAATTTGATACTCATAGGGCAGATTGAAGGCAAGAGGGACAGAGGAACAACAACGCATAACCTATTTAGTGAGCTTGAGTAAAAGGCGGAACAAGCTTTAGAAGGAATAACAAAAAATTTTTTTATTAAGACGTACGAAGGACAGGAAATTGTGGAGTGCCATGATAACCCACGTACTGAAAGGACACGGCAGATAAAGAAAAAGAATCAATAACTGATTTGAAAGTCGGTTATTTCTTGGATTTCTTTTGAAGAAGAGGATAAAACATTAAAAAAATCAACTCAAAAAGTTATAAATTTAAAGTTATTTCATCCAAAATCTCTTACCCAAGTTATATATTATAATTAACACAAGTTGACATATTTTTCGACCGAAATGTTGTTGAGCAATGCGCACATGTTTCTGGGCTATTTTTTCACGCTGAATCTGAAAATCAAGTCCATTGCCCCCCCCAGCCCATCACAACAAGTTTTCTCAGTACAGATAATTTCTATTTTTCTTAAAATAGGCCAAAATACCCATTTAACAGTGATATGCCAGAGCCAAGAAGAAACAACCGTAAACTTTTTCACGTTAGAATAGCTTATCATAAAAAATCCCCCCTCCCAGCTATGGGTAAATAGCAGTACAGACCGGGTTCTATAGCCTTGGATGGCAACTGATCTCCCGCAGAAAGAAATGGCAACCTTCTGCGGGAAAAATCTGTCAGTCATGTATCGAAAGATACATGATCGCCTAAGCGTGTATTACGTATGGCACATAATTGACTGAAATAAAGGCTTTTTATATCACTGGCCCGCGAACTTAGTAAGGTAATGCGGGCACAAAGTAACACGTCTATTGGTCATTTAATGCCGAAATATAAATATTTTAGTACGGAACTTTATTTATTTTATTTTATTTTAAATAATGGTTTTAGTAATACAAATCTTACTAATTAACGCATACTTGGGGAGAAGTGGGAGATTCAGGCTTTTCTCAAGGGCATTTGCGCTTAAATGAATTTAATTAATCTAACTGGAATTGGAACTCGGCTCTCCGATTAACAATTACGAATTTTTATCCATTACACCACCCGTACATTCAAGCTTACAGCACCTGTTATTCCCAAGTGGTCACCCTTCCAGGTATTGACCTAGGCTCGATGTTGCTTAACTTCGGTGATCGTACGAGAATTAGTATTTTAACGCGATGTTTTTAGACTGTTTTCAAGTTATCATTTTATGTTTGTTAAAGTTAACTAAAGTTCGATTTGAAGCATAAATCAGGTACCAGAGAGGTTTCGTTCTCCAAATTTTAGTTGCTACAATTTAACCCACTATGTTACATCGTTCCCCACTGTTAATTTTTGCCCCTCCAATAGGGTAAAAAGTAACATTTTACAATTATCATTTTTTTTAACGTTAAGTCCTTAAATTGAAATGAAATCCAGAATAGCCCCTCATCATAATGTTCATTTAACTCTAGTGTTCGTGTACAGCTTAAATAAAGGGGGCACAGTGGAGTAATGGATACGAAGGAGGCCCGGTGGAGTAATGGATACGAAGGAGGCCCGGTGGAGTAATAGCTCGGATTGCGGAATCGGATTGCCCAGTTCGAATTCTGAGAGTCGCATCCATTACATTCACTTATGGAAAAGCGGGAAAAGAATCCTCTTCTTATCTCCCCAGCTATGGGTAAATAGTAGGGCCAGTTTCTAACTAGTCTACTGCAGAAAGAAATGGCAACCTACTGCGGGAGAAAATCTGCCTCGTCAGTCATGTATCGAAAGATACATGATCGCCTAACTGTGTATCACGCATAGCACATAACAAACTGATTGTCTGGTCAGTATTGAAAAAAGATGTTACTTTGTCTCCCACTTTACCCTACCTATCTAGCTAAATTTTCAGTTGTGTCAGAGGACCCCCCCAATCATATTTTGAAATCGATCAGTGTTCGATTGATGGTGTGACTACGGACTGCACACGAAGTTTCCGTCCATCCATTCTCTCGTGTGAAACCGTTCATTTTCTTCTCTTGTGTGTGTGTGTATGTGTGTGTGTGTGTGTGTGTGTGTGTGTGTGTGTGTGTGTGTGTGTGTGTGTGTGTGTGTGAAGGGCGGCTCAAACATCACATCTCACAAATAGGACAATCTGTATACAGTGAAAATTTTATTTACAGCGATTTATAGCTTTTCCCTAAAACCGCTGTTTAAAAAAACTAAGAACTCGACAAGATGATCCCGAAAAATGACTTTGCAAACTTTTGTGAAAAACAGAAAGGATAATGGGATACGTTTGTTACAAGGAAACTAGTTTGAAGCGAACTAAGGCGCTTTTTCCCTAGGTAGGCTCATCCCTTTGCTATTGCTTTTTAGTGTCTTTACACTCCTTTGTGGAGTATAGGGTCATATGTTGTTACAGTAATTGCCGTGGCGAGTTGTGTTGCTAATCCCACGTCCAACACGTCCTGGGTATGACGATAAACTACATCCAGCAGCAAGGCATCTACTGATCTGCGGTAGTAGCACCTGTTAGGGTCCCAGCTATAGTCGAATAGTTAACCCCCAACTGGGGCCAAAAAACGATGTAAGTATAAAGATTTTTATAGTAAAAAAAGTATTTTTACTATAAAAATCTTTATACTTTCATAGTAAAAAAAATACGAGCAATGCATATCTGTAAGGAAAAAGTAATGTTAGCAATACATTTTTGTAAAATAAAATAATACTCACAAGAAAATTAAATTTCGGC
Organism: Acanthosepion esculentum; assembly: GCA_964036315.1. Lineage (NCBI taxonomy): Eukaryota > Metazoa > Mollusca > Cephalopoda > Sepiida > Sepiidae > Acanthosepion > Acanthosepion esculentum. The sequence continues at coordinate 69,147,248 of OZ038512.1, forward strand.
ATTAAATGGCCCATAAGGAGTTAATGTGTCGTTAAACAAACATCTACATCCCCACGCCCGACAGGTTTTGAATTCAGAGTTGTTCCCCTGTTAGACTGGTTGCCAGCCAAGCTAGAGGACCTAGTATGCCCTTCTATTAAGACCATGGAGTTATACATTTCTTAAGGTAGAAGAGATAGTTCCGTGCCTTTCTCGGGGACCTTTGCGCAAAAGTGAATACAATGGCGTAGACTACATTTTCTTTAATATTTAGCGACTTGTTACTTTTCTGAACAGACTTCGCGTGCTCATAGAAAAAAAAAAGTTGTTTTCTCTTAGGTTGAACGCATGAGAGTTCAGCCCCTTTAGAGAGGAGAGTTCTTCTTCCCATTTTTGCTTCCGCTTGGGGGACGTTTAATACCTTTTTTACCACCGGGGGCTCCACACACATGCAAAATGAACAACACAACCTAACGTGGAATGAAAAGCCATTTTGATTTACCTTGCTAAAAACAGTCAAAGAACATAAGACTGATATATTTATTTCTTAGTTCATTTTTTCTGTCAAACATTCTCGTCATTTGGGACATGTGTAAATCATTTTAACATGGGTAAGTTGTATTTTTCTTATTAAATGTTTTGTTTATTACGGGCATGTATCTCGGCTTTCCATATTCACATTCAGTGTTAGTGTATCAATGGCTACACCAATGCTAATATTAGTACTTGGTGTACAGAAAAGTATTATTCTTCATAGCACTAAATAGCCGGTAAATTATGGCTGGCTTATAAACCATACTAATACCCTTATTTCAAAGCCGCGATAAAAAAAAAAAAAAAAAATACGGGAGGGGATCCTGTAATGAGAGAAAAGTTTGGTTAGTCTTTTTTTTTAGAAAGGGCGCGATCGTTAACTGGTCACTTTTTTGTGTGGATAAAAATTACTGTGTGTGTGTTCATCTGCCTGTCGTTCCGTGATAGTTGATCGAGGTCTCCCCGTCTCTGTTGTCCAAAGTTATGATGCGGCTTCTTTACCTGTAGCACGTCAGTGTTAATTGGCGCCTACTTTTATCGATGCGCACCACATTATGTAGAGATAGTCCGCAGCCTTTTTACTGAAACACTGTAGATACTCCAAAAGGAAACCCCCAATGCTTTGACATCAGTGCTACAAGTAACACATAATAAACTACTACAAGGCGATACTCAGTGAAAATGAGCAATTTAAATAATAGGAAAACAAGAGACTCCCACAATCGGAAAGGTTGGGACTAAAACAACAGAGATAAAGATATTAGTTGAAATATTTCGTAAATGCATAGCGCTTCTCTTTAAGCCCAAAATAATAAGCTGTGTTACACGTAGCCGTGTTGCACGTAGCCATGCTACGCGTTGCCGTGTTACGCGTAGCCATGTTTTGCGTAGCCGTGCTACGCGCAGCCGAGTTCCGCGTAGCCGTGTTGCACGTAGCAGTGATACCGTGTTAAGCGTAGCCGTGCTACGCGTAGTCGTGTTGTGCGAACAGAGAGAAAGTCTGAAAGATCGACATGTTTCCAAAAGACAAATTTCGTCTGTACGACTCTCCAGCGCGAGTTACTGGTTCTTGCACGGGCTTGTGGTCGTCATCGTGGCCGTGGTACGCGTAGCCGTGGTACGCGTAGCTGTGGTACGAGAGCACAGCGAAAGTCTGAAAGTTCGACATTTTTCCAAAAGACAAATTTATGCTTGCAATTAGAATTAAAAATTGACCAGTCGCTGAAAGATGGCGGGTCAAACTGGTAGTTAACTTTGGTAGGGTCACCATCAGATCGCCGACTGAACCAGCGAACACGGCTCTGGGCGATGGTGCGAGGGATGTTCGGCTCGCCGGTCTTCTGGCGGAACTCCTCATTGGAAGCAAGATCGGATTCGACCAGTTGGCCCTGTCAATGGTCCTGGAAGTACTTTGTCCGCCAGGACTTCTAGCAGATTAATCTAGCCCTGCATGATCTTCCGACGCTCTGGCAAAAACGTGAGAGCTGGTGGGACAAGGTTGCCCTCGCGGGCTAAAAGAAAATACCTTAACTGATAGGTTGATGAAGCATCCTACGAAGTAACTTACTTTTTGAAATACATTTGTGTACTTACTTGGTATGAAGTCCACTTCAATAGAAACGCTACCTCCTTTCTTCAGGATACACGGACTCTTTGTACAAGTGCTTACTCTGACGTCAATGGCGTAACCATTGGAAGAAGCTGCAATTAGAAATATCAAATGGTGACTTGAATAACATTTGAAAAATATTTCCCGCGTCTGGGAAGCATTTCAAATCAGATGAGAAATCTCTCAAATATAAAATTAATCAACACGCAGAAGCCATTGAACCAGGTGAATTGATTAGATGCAACCATAAGTTTTTTTTTTCTAGCTTGTGGAAATCTTTTCCGGCTTCTTGCTTTCCAGCCAACTTCGATCTTCAAAAAATTAAATGCAATGTCAATCACTATTTGCTGTCTTCTTGATTACTTTTCTATTGTTCTTGCCCCTAATAATGTTTCTCTTTTTTTATTCTTTTACACTCAGTGATCCCTTGTGTCTTAGTGGCTTTAATGCCTTGCATGGAGTGAAATGATTAAAAAAAAAGAATAGAAAAAACGGCAGTGATAATGGAGAAAAAACAGTAAGAAAAAGAAAATTAAAAACGAGAAAAAAAGGAAGAAAATGACGAAGATAAAGAAGAAGAAAGGAAAGTATATAAGGATTGAAAAGAAGAGGAGGAGGAGGAGGAAGAAGACGAGGAAAACAAGAAGAATGACAAGGAGAATGAAAGAAAGACTATAGTGAAGAGCAAGAGGAAGAATAGTAAGAAGAAAGAAAGAGAGGGAGTAGTAAGAAGAAAGAAAGAGAGGGAATAGAAAGAAGAAAGAAAGGGAGGGAGTAGGAAGAAGAAAGAAAGAGAGGGAGTAGGAAGAAGAAAAAAGAGAGGGAGTAGCAAAAAGAAAGAAAGAGAGGGAGTAGGAAGAAGAAAGAAAGGCAGAGAATAGGAAGAAGAAAGAAAGGGAGGGAGTAGGAAGAAGAAAGAAAGAGAGGGAGTAGGAAAAAGAAAGAAAGAGAGA
>OZ038512.1:69155322-69217822 GCA_964036315.1 Acanthosepion esculentum
GTTACATGAAATTTTTTCCAAAAAGACGCTCCTGTGTAACCCTCTTTTTGGATATTATTAACTTTTTCTTTTTTTTTCTTTTTGATTAAGGGTGTGATTTTGTTTTCCATGTCGTCAATGTCTTAAATTTCTTATTAAAAAAAGAAAGAAAACAAAACAAAACAAGAAAAGCTAGAGGTGACCGTAAGATCTTTGCTAACATCTTTTTCTATCGCACTTCGTGCTTGTGGCTTCTTTCTTCCCAGTCGATTTTGATCTTCAAAAATTTAAATGCAATGCCAATCGTTATCTTCTGTCTTCTTAATTCTTTTTATTGTTTTCTCTCCTTAATAGTGTTTTTCTCATATTCTCTAACATTGAGTAACCACTTGCATCTTAGTGGCTTTATTGCCTTGCAGAGGATTTAGCTCACTACACTGACAAATGTCATCATTTTAGTAAATGCAAAGACACCACGAGATATTTCATTTTTCAATGAAGGAAATATTACTTATTTATATATATGAAATATTTTGATGTATAAAAACTATTAATAATTTCATTTCTCGCACTTTTCACAAGTTTTTCAGTCAACTTTCATTTTCAAAACTTTAAATGCAATATCAATCGTTATCTGCTGTCCTCTCTTCTTAATAGTAGTTTTTCTCATATTCTCTAACACTCAGTAACCCCCTTGCATCCTAGTGGCTTTATTGCCTTTCATATTCAAAAATTTAAATGCAATGTCAATCGTTATCTTCTGTCTTCTTAATTCTTCTTCTTTTATTGTCCTCTCTCCTTAATAGTAGTTTTTCTCATATTCTCTAACACTCAGTAACCCCTTGCATCCTACTGGCTTTATTGCCTTTGATCTTCAAAAATTTAAATGCAATGTCAATCGCTATCTTAGGTTTTCTTAATTCTTGTACATTTATTTATTAATATTAGTTTTTTCTAATATTCTCTAACATTCAATAACCCTTTGCGTCTTAGTGGCTTTATTGCCTTGCTTAGGAGTGACATGATTATAATGGGACGAGTTTCTAGACTTAAACTGTGATTTTTCCGACAGAGACCACCCGTTCGGATCTAGGGATCTTTCTTAAAATAGACATTTTCTTTCATTATCGTAACATCAAACAAGAACAGAAATTTAAATATCTGGGAACTGTTTTAACAGAGGATGGAAAGTGTGACACCGAAATCCGAAGTAGCCTTTCAAAAGCTAAGCAAAGTACGCAGAAACTTAAAAATGTCGTTAGAAACAAAAAAAAAGCGCTGGATTGCTATGTAATATCCATCCTCTTATATGGCAGTGAATGCTGGACAATCTCACAATGAAGAGAAAAACAGAGGCGACAGAAATGTGGTTCTACAGAAGGATACTGAGAATTTCTTTGGCAGAGCAAGTAAGCAACGAAAAAGTCTTAAAGAAAATGGTAAGAAAAAACACTTCTACTCAATCAGAAAGCGACAGCTGAAATTCCTTGGACACATAATGACGACAGACGGCTAGGAAAACATAACCCTCACAGGGCATATTGCTGGTAAAAGATATAGGGTGCTATCTTCCTGATGAGCTTGTGTCAATAGATGGCGGAACGGGGGTGCTTTAGCAAAGGATCGAAAAGGTAATAGGAATCTTTTTAGAGCTGTGATTGCTCATGTTTCGAAGAGACGGGGCACGTAGAAGCTTTCCTCGAATAAACGACCCTAAAGCAACCTTTAGGGGACACGCTTATTAGACGGGGGTATTTATTCGCGTGGGGCGATTATTGGAAAGAATATTCATATGTGAAGCAAGTTATCTTTTATTATTGACAATGATTCTCTTTATGCGATCAAAACGTTTCACGAGTCCCGTAACCCATTAGACATCACATTTTCTACATCCATAACCACAGTGGTGTGTCTAGAGTAAGAAGTCCATCCCTTTTCGAACTGATTTTAAAATTCAGACTTTTCCTTCTCATTGATTGGTTACTACCTCAAAGCAGAAGGACCAAGTCAAGGAGAAATGGGAAGAAGAGATGGATTCATGCCTTTCTAAAGCGTTTTTTTTTTAACTTAACCAGAATTCGAACTCTGCTCACCGATTTCTTTTTCCCGGGTGGCTAACCGCTACACTACTCGGACATTCGTTTATCCTCGACAAATAATATCAAAATTATAGGTTTTCAAACAAGAAAATGAAGAATCTGCAATGTTATTTGTTTTGACCTGGCATCTCGGCTTCAGTAATTTTCCCACCTCCGTAATGTCGTTTCCCTGTGCCTTTTCTATAAATACTTTCATGGTAATTGTTATGATGAGCTTTGCTCTATGGTACTTAGACTTTATGTATTTAAGCGCAGTACTAGATTGGTGGTAAGGTCTCATCATTTTACAGTTGAATTAGCTATACTGCGTAGTACAGCCCTTTATATCTAAATATTTTTGACAAGCTGTGCCATATTATCTATCAAAATCATAATGTACATATAATTAATTAAAAGATTTAATTTTTCACGATATTAAAGAACAGAAATTAACCGGATGTTCAGCCATTGCGGGTTTTCTTATCTTAATTTCTGTTTCAAAACTTATTTTCGAATTTTCGGGGAAAGACTTGTTGTTGTAGTATTAATAATATCAAAAGGTAACAGGTCTTGTGTATTTCCTTCATTCATTTTTGAAATCATATTTTTAAATTTTTATTTTTTTTTATTTTTTTAAGCGTATCACCCCAAGCAAGGCTGGAGGCCACTATCACGCAAGGGGTTAAAGAAGGGTTGGAGGAAGAGCAGATAGGAGTGGTAAAGGAGAGGATGTGGAGAAAGAGAAAGACAGTGGGTCGATCAAGGCAAGGGGGTTACAGAAGATTTGGAGCGAGATCAGATAGGAATGAAAAATGAAAGGATGTGGAGAAGGGAAGTGGATAGATCAAGGCAACTGGAGATGTCGATTGACGCTACACTTAAACCGTTGGAGATTGTATGTGTCAGGGAAACAGTAATAGGGAAGGGAGTTCCATAGGCGAGATGTGCGAGACATGAAGCTATTGGAGTAGAAGAGACGTAATTTCTGTGAATTTCCTGTCATTGAGACACATAGACGTTCAATTACGCTGTTTCCCAAGGAACAAATATTGCCGATAAATTAATTCATTTTTGTAAACAATTATCAACACCTGCTTACTTTGTGTTTTATTATCTACTAGACGAATTACCCCCACCTTGCTGCGGGTCGCACATTTTTTTTTTTGCAAGAAATTGAAGATTGATTTTAAATCATTGTTATAATTTGTGAAGAAAAATGATGCATTTCAATATTACTCAATGATCTTCCCAATGTGACCTCCATCTTCTGGCTTTCTCCTCTATTTTGGATAAGAGTGATTCCCTTGTTCCAATTTAAATTTAATTTAAATCAAAGGAAAAAAATTCAGTTGTGGAGGTTGTTCCCCCGGGGATCCCCTTTGATCAAAATGAAATATACTTATCCAAGTACCCTAGGAGTCATTCCTTTTTTCAAATTTAAATTTAATTTATATCAAACGGAGAGTTCGATAACTGATAGACAGAAGCTACAACTTTATATATATATATATATATATATATATATATATATATATATATATATATATATATATATATATATATTATTTCAAACATTATAATATCTATGAACTCTCAAAGCAAAACGACAGCGTCTATTTCGGGCCTTTCATTCCATAGAAAGTTAATGACACTTTCTCTCATGACTTCTTTCTCTCTTTTTCTCTTTATGCCTTTTTCTCCTCTCCCCCTTCCATATCAATATATAACTTCCGTTAAGTTAACCGATTTAATGTGTCAATAACTTGACTTCCTCAAACAATTTAAATTTGAGAGAATAGAAATTTTACATCTAACTCAATCATGTCTCTCTCTCCCCTCATTTCCTCACTTCGTTAATTTACATATGTTTAGTACTGCCCGTCAAAAATGTATAAATTTCTTTTCATTTTCGTTTCAACCTTTGGAAGTAAAGTCTGATGATCCGCGGTCCTTTAAAAGGGCTGTGGTGAGATAATTTATTACATGGAGCCTTAAAGTGGTCTGTTTTTATTTTTATTTAAATTATTAGCTCTGATTTACATTGAGCTCTCTGGATTTTATCCTCCTTGGGTCTACCCATACGGATTACCTAGTTTTTCGTAAACTATACGCACACACACACACACACACACACACACACACACACACACACACACACACACACATACACACACACACACACACAAATATATATATATATATATATATATATATATATATATATATATATATATATATATATATATATATAAGGAAGAGGTTATAGTAGTTCCAACGAGAGAAAAGTGTGTATATTAAAAAGAAGAGAGGTACCGCAAACGTTTTTGATTGTAATGTGGATTTTTTAAAAAATATGCTTTATTTTCCATAAAAATTTCTGAAAACGCATACCACCCCAACTTTTTTGCCTTTAATCTTCGTTCAACCATTCTCATGTTAATTACACTATTTCATTGTTCGGACCCTTCTTATCTTTACTGCCATATTCACGACGTTTCACCCATTGTAAGCTCCAGCCTTCTTCAGGAGATATACATTGGAATTTCGAACCGAACCCTTTATTTCGTCTACCGACGTATATCGCCTGTAAATAGTTACACCACCTCATCTCAGAAATATAGACAGATCTTGAAGAAAGCCGAAGCGTACAAAGGCCGAAACGTCGTGAATATGACAATAAAGATGAAGACAAAAGTGCGAACAATGTAATTAGTGTAAATAGTCACAACACCTCATCTCAGAAATATAGATAGAACCTGAAGAACGGGAGCGTACAATGGCCGAAACGCCGTGAATATGGCAATAAAGATAAGGGCAACAGTCCGAACGAGGTAAATAGTATAAGTAGTTACAATACCTCATCTCAGAAATATAGACAGATTATGAAGAAGGCCGGTGTGTAAACGAACGAAACGTCGTGAATATGACAATAAAGATGTGGGCAACTGTCCAAACGATGTAAATAGTGTAAATAGTTACACTACCTCATCTCAGAAATATAGACAGATCCTGAAGAAGGCTGGTGTGTAAACGGGCGAAACGTCGTGAATATGACAATAAAGATGTGGGTAACTGTCCAAACGATGTAAATAGTGTAAATATTTACACTACCTCATCTCAGAAATATAGATAGATCCTGAAGAAGGTCAGAGCGTACAACAGTCGAAACTTTGTGAATGTGACAATAAAGATGAAGGCAAGAGTCCGAAAGATGCAATTAGTGTAAATATGTACAATGCCTCATTTCAGAAATATAGACAATCGAAAAGTTTATGCTGAAATGTAAAAAGCATTTTTTGTTCATTTTGTGGACTACTGATCAAATACATTTAAATGCGTTTTTTTTACCGAAATATCCCGCTAATTCTCTGACAGGCTTACACAGAAATGCTAACATATAAAAAAATGGCAATTTCTAGGGATACACTCCTAGTTCCTATTTAGTAATTCAGTTATTGCTTGTCCGTTTCCACTGAAGCCAAGTACACACTGTCCGACTCAGGGATTGAACTCACAACGACTCTCACCGAATTCGCAAACCAACGTTTTTACCCATTATGCCACTAAAGGAAATAAGAACTAGACATAAGCAGTGGAACAAGAACAGCCTACCCCGTAAATTAAATAAAGTGTTAAATAAAGAATTCAGGTTACCCATATCGATATACACCCGAGGATGGGTAGAATGGCGGAAACGTTTTGACAACAACAACAAAGATGAGGAGAATAGTCGGGATATAAACAGTATAAATAATGAGAACAATCTACCCTGTTGGATTAAAGGATTCAGTTTTAAATTCCCTGACGGTTACCTGGATGAACAGGTTACCTGGATGAACAGATACCTGAAGAGGGCGAGAGGGTAAAATGCAGGAAATGTGAGAATATTTCTTCGACTGTATATAATCTAAATCAGCGGTTGCCAACCTTTTGAAATTCATGAACCACTAAATGTAGAATTTTAAATTTGGCGGACCCCTAATATGAATTTAGAAAAAAGATAAATACATATATACAATAATAATAATAATAATTGGAAAACTTTTATTTTATTAATATGAAATACTCCCATTAAAGGTGACAAAGTTATAGTGTAATTATTTAAATAAAACAAATTAAAAATTTGAAGTTTGCAAGTCATATTAGGTTATATTATGGCTGGATGATGTCACATTTGAGTACTTGTGTACTCGTGTTTATTTCGAGATTACATAAAGTCTTGAATATATATATATATATATATATATATATATATATATATATATATATATATATATAATAAAAAGAATTGAACACTAATATTAGTGTACAATTCTTTTTATTATATCCTTACTCTGTCCTGGACATTGAGTTCTACCTGGATCATATCCTCTTGGAATTATTTTTATACATATATATATATATATGTATATATAATTGCATATGTATGTGTATATTTACCACTAATATTCTCTCTCTCTCTCTCTCTCTCTCTCTCTCTCTCTCTCTCTCTATATATATATATATATATATATATATATATATATATATATGTATACCATCAATAAATATGTATTGCTACTCGTCAAGCTTCATAAAAATTTAAATAATGTCCCAATTTTTTTTCGGACCATCAAAAGTTTTGCACGAACCACCGGTTGGCGACCACCGATCTAAATAACCTCTGTTCTATAATACTTGTGACATTTGTATACACCTGAGGAAGAGCTCAACGGCCGAAACGTTGTGATAACAACATCAAAGATGAGGGAAATAGTGTAAATAATAATTAGAATACTCACTGCAGTTGATATAAGGGGATGCTGTGACCATTGAGAGGAAGGCAAGTGTTAAAGCAATTGACAAAAATGCAGATGTAATCTTCATCTCTGCTTCTCAGGAGGGCAGCGTTGATGCTTGTAGTTACGATGTATGAAGAGGCAAAGGTAGGGTAATGAAACGGCAAAATCCGATGCAAGCTCTTTATATCGGCTGCCAGTCATAACGAGTGATTAGTGTCAACCAATGGCTTGGCTTCTTCCCAGACGACAGATACAGATTCTGCTCAGATCAGTACTTTTCACTGACCTTGTGGCGTGATGTATGTGAACAGGTAACGTCATTAACAGCTGCTAAAATCGAAGGCAAAAAAAGATATACAGTGTTACTGGCGTGGATTTTACAAGTAAATGAATATATAACTGGTGTCGGTTGGAATGAGAATCCCTATGTTAAGTAATATTAGCCGTTCTTTATTTTTAATCATTTTATTCCAAGCAAGGCAATAAAGCCACTAAGACTTGGGGATACCGAATATAAAAGAATATAAGAAAAAGTGACATATTATTAAGGAGATAAAACAATAAACGAACAGGAGTTTTAATAAGACAAAAGAAAAGGATTGATATTACATTTAAATTTTTCAAGGTCAAACTTGACTGGAAAGCAATAAGCGATAAAAGAAGCTGTTACTGGCATTATTCTCATTATTTGGACTGTTATCCTCATCTTCATTGCCATATTCACAACGTTTCGGCCGTTGTACGCTCCGACCTTCTTTAGGTGATTGGACCTCTGGGATCAGGTGTTATGAGTACTTGCATTATTTACATTATTCGGACGGTTATCCTCATCTTCATTGCCATATTCACAACGTTTCGGCCATTGTACGTTCCAGCCTTCTTCAGGTGATTGGATCTCTGGGATGAGGTGTTATGATTACTTGCATTATTTACACTATTAGGACTGTTATCCTCATCTTCATTGCCATATTCACAACGTTTTGGCCGTTGTACGCTCCGACCTTCTTTAGGAGATTGGACCTCTGGGATCAGGTGTTATGAGTACTTGCATTATTTACATTATTCGGACGGTTATGCTCATCTTCATTGCCATATTCACAACGTTTCGGCCATTGTACGTTCCAGCCTTCTTCAGGTGATTGGATCTCTGGGATGAGGTGTTATGATTACTTGCATTATTTACACTATTCGGACTGTTATCCTCATCTTCATTGCCATATTCACAACGTTTCGGCCGTTGTACGCTCCGACCTTCTTTAGGTGATTGGACCTCTGGGATCAGGTGTTATGAGTACTTGCATTATTTACATTATTCGGACTGTTATCCTCATCTTCATTACCATATTCACAACGTTTCGGCCATTGTACGTTCCGGCCTTCTTCAGGTGATTGGATCTCTGGGATGAGGTGTTATGATTACTTGCATTATTTACATTATTCGGACTGTTATCCTCAAATCTCCAACGTTTCGGCCGTTATACGCTCCAACTTCCTTCAAGTGATTGAAATTTCGAACCGAAACCTTTATTTCATGCACCAAGGTAGATTGCTCTAGTTTTACATACCATGCCTCTTTCGGATGTCTCAATTCTCCAAGATTTCAATACTGTGGTTTGGTATTTAAATCACAACTCTCAGTCTGCATTTTTTACCAGTTCTCATATTGCAATTTTTGTTTTTATTCATTGCTTTTCTCTAGCACATCTTATTACTGGTTCCCATATTGTATTTATTTCTATGTTTGGTCGGCTCAGGAGATTTTTGTGGCCTAGCATATGTGCTGATTCCTTAAGTTTTCGTATTTTCCAGTGATACTCTCTGTCTATTATTTCAACCTTACCCACACTGGCGGTGATCTCACCCAAGCATTTTCGTTGGTTAGATCCAGTGACTCGACCCAAAGAGTTGTGAGTTCAATACCAGGCCACAGCAGTGGTGAATCAAAATTTGGAGTGTTGAGTTAAGGGGGAAATAATTGAGACATCCGGAAAGGGGCATGACACGTGGAACTAGAACAATCTACCACGCTAGACAAAATAAAGGCTTCGGGTCGAAATTCCAATCACCTGAAGAAGGCCGGAGCGTACAACAAACGAAACGTTGTGAATATGGCAATGAAGATGAGGATAACTGTCCGAATAATTTAAATAATGCAAATAATCATAATACCTCATATCAGAGATATAGACAGATATTGAAGAAGCTCTTAGCATAGAACTTACGGTTTCATTTAATCATTTCAACTGTAAAACAATAAGACCTTGCTGTCAATTTAGCACTGCGTTTAAGTTCGTAAAGTCCAGAGGTCACAGATGAAAGCAATATTTGTTTTTGTAAAATACAAAAAAGTAACACAAGTCTAATTGGTGACATGGGGAAAACTGGTCTTCATCTGTCTTATACCTAAACTTACAATCACTGACACAAACATACCACAGTAATCTTTTTCACCAAAACAACACAATGTACCTTACCATTCTTATTACAGCCACCATAATACCTCAGAGTCTCTATGAAGTCCTAACTAGTCCCCAAATGTAAAATTTGTCATTGTAGATAGGAAATAAAAATAACAGCTAAAGTTCATCAGAGCAATTACCATGAAACATATTTACAGAAAAGGCACAGAGAAGCTACGTTACGGGGATGGAAACATTTGGCGTTCATTGACCGAATAAGAAGTGATACTCGAAACCTATCTTCACTGCCTGACCACCGGGGCGGGTTCAAATTATAATATTTGCTCTCCACTAGTAATGGTAATATTAGCCATTTCCTTATATGGAAACATTCAGCATTCATTAACCGAGCAGCAAGTGCTACTATCGATTGAAATTTTATAAAATCTTTCTATTAAAAGAGGGTTATTTTATCAGGAAAACTTTTAACGCTCTTTCTAGTATCGATGGGAATTTGCTTCCTAACCTTTTGCTCGGAGTAGTGTGGAAAGTCAATGTATATCATTATTTTCCATTTCTCCGTGTGCTATCCAGTTTTTCAGTTTCGACGGAAGCCTCGTGGGTGATGATTCTTCCACTTTACAACCCTTTTCCCACTTGCTAGTCTCTCGCCATTTTCACGGCAGATCTTCAATATGCCATTATTTTCACTTCAAGTTACATGTGATCCATTTCAGTTGTTTCTGCGGTTGAAACTAAGTGATGTCTTTTAGTACAGTTCTTTGTTATAACACCAGTTCACGTGATTAAAGTAGGATGGTCCTCTCTACAGGCCTCATTCACCGGAAACCATTATTAATCGCTGATCTGAAAAATCAGTTGTTTACAGCCTGTAGTTGTTTGAATAATATAACAGAGTTACTGGCGTATTTTCCCAGTCAGTGAATTACCCAGTAAGTGAATTCACAATTGACTGGTTGGGAAAAAATCCTATAGCTGTAATTCACTAAGTAAATTACAAGTGATTGCGGAAGGAACATAACAGAGTTTCTGGAGTGGATTTTAACAGCAATGGTAATGCTAAAATGAACCGTTTCCTTATAAGGAAACATTCGATATTTATTGACCGAACTATTAGTATTACTGTCGGTTGAAATTTATGAAATCTCTCTCTTAAAAGAGCATTTCAGTAAATTAGACTTCTCAAATCCACTAGCAGTCATCGCCCTTTCTATTATTCATAGGAGTTTCCTTCCTAACCTTTTGTTTAATGTAGTGTGGAAGGGCAACGTCTTGATTAGTTTCTTTTCTCTGTACGTATAATATCCATTTGAAATTGAATCTATAATAATTATAATATGTTAAGACAGAGAAAGCAAGCAACTGAGAGCAAGTGTATATATATATATATATATATATATATATATATATATATATATATATATATATATATATATATATTCAAGTGAACATAGAAGTCAACACTTAGAGGCGACAGTCTGTTTCATGCTAGATGCAATCGTCAGGCCTGACGATTGCATCTAGCATGAAACAGCCTGTCGCCTCTAAGTGTTGATTTCTATGTTCACTTTTATATTCACACACGGTCTATCTCTGATATTGAGCACTTTATCCCATAAATATAGCACATCTTAAGACTATATTTCTTCATATATATATATATATATATATATATATATACATATATATATATATATATATATATATATATATATATATATATATATATATATATTCCAAATACATATATAGGTAAGATGAGAACAAATAGGGTCCAATTCCAACGTTCGTAACATTTAATTTAAAAGAGAGCTCAATACAAAGTAGAGCAATATTCTTTATTTTACGATATTTCAGGCGATTATAAATTACTCCCAGTTGCGTTTTATGCGCATCGAAACACGATTGCAAGTGTGGCTAGACGTCCGATTGCTTCAAGCCGGGATCGAAATTTGGTATCAGACAGAGATGCTACCCCTAGGCTATCATGGCACCGATTATATATATATATATATATATATATATATATATATATATCATTCGCAGACAGTACTGTTTCGTTGTATCGACAGCTCTTCAATGCGACTAGATAACTGAATGCCTCAAGCCAGGATTGAAACCCAACCGATTTGGTGTCAGTCAGAGTTTCTACCACTGAACTATCTTCATTCGACAGAATGAGGCAGCTAAATCTAGCAATTTGTTTTTACATATATGTGTTTGTGTATAAAACAATAAAGATGGTGACAACATATATATATATATATATATATATATATATATATATATATATATATATATATATATATATATATATATATATATATATATATATATATATAAGACAATAAAGATGAGGAAACATCCCGAACAAAACGTTCTGCATAGAAAATGTCTTTCGGAATTCTTGTTTTGTCCATTCTCCGGACACGGCCCAACCAGCAACCAACCATACCTCACAAGTACAAATATCTTTGACTATTTTGGGACTTATTAAGCTTAATCCAGTATAGCCCAGGTCGAATAGCAGAAATTGCAGTAAAAAGACTGTATAGGGAGGATTCGCCTTTTTTGAAAATCAATATTCGAAATCTTATTTTTTGACACCGACCTCTGACACAAAATGGGAAATATTTACCTATCACAATCACGAGTAAGCTCTTCCCGACTTAGCTTAATACTCCACTTCATAAACGGAATGGGATACAGTTTCGTTTTAAGTACCATATATTCCGGGTTACAAGACGCTGCGGCTTGGAAGACGCACCCTAATATTGGAAAGAAATTTCTAAGTAAAAATCACAAAACAACTTATTAACCATGCGTCCCTCACATACTGGTGCCACGTATTGTTTACATTAATCACTCGTCCGATTTTGTTTGCATGGTAATGACATATTAGTTGATGGTTTGTAAATATACTATACATCTTTCATTGTCCAAGAGTTGGTCATAAATCGTTTTGATGATCTCGCCATGGGTGATAATTTTCAGGACAAAAAATAGCTTGTGATACATCTGACAGCCTGGTGGTAACTGATATTTTCACGACATAAGAGTGTAATTACGTAAAAGCGTCCGATAAAGTATGCCACAACAAATACCCCTATGATATTGATGTAATGAATATGCATACACCTGGGTTCCCCCTCACAGTAATATGATAAGAGTGTGAGCAAACCTACACCATCAAAATCAAGAGTGGAAAGGCTCCCGTCGCTGCTAGCAAACAGAGCATGTTTAAGCTTGTGGCTCGGCTCTAGAAAGTTTTATTGTCTTGGAAATACTTGTAACAGCTAAGTAGAGGTTACATCATATAAAAGGCTAAGTTAGATAGATAGCTAAAATTATAGTGTAATGATTCAACATACTTTTTTTTAGGAAAAAAAGTGCGTCGTGTTAGCCGGGAAAAACGGTAATAGTTAACATTCAGTTAGTCGTTGTGTATCGATCGATACTTGTTTAATATGTAATTAACTTCATTAACAGGAGATAACTGATAACTGACATCCATTAAACATGGCACGTGGAACTAGAACAGTCTACCCCAGTGAGCGAAATAAAGGGTTCAGTTCGACATTCTAACCACCGGAAGAAGACCGGAGCGTACAACGGCCGAAACGTTGTAATAAATATGGCGACAAAGATGAGGACAATAGTCCGAATAATGTAAATAGGGTACATAACACCACATCTCAGAAATATAGACAGATACTAAAAAGTCATCTTCATTTAATTTTCTAAATTTTTTAAATTTTTGGTTACAAACCATTCGACCGAGTGTGAATTCAGTTTAACGATTTCGGTGCTACCTGATCTATCTATCTATCTATCTATCTATCTATCTATCTATCTATCTATCTATCTCAGTCTTTTATTTATCTACTTATATTTTTACTTATCAGTGACAGGACCCAAAGAGTGTGAGTTCAATACTCGGTTTAAGGCAGTGGAGAACTTTTAGAGGGAAAAATTAACAGGAGATAACTGACATCCATTAAACATGGCACGTGGAACTAGAACAGTCTACCCCAGTGAGCGAAATAAAGGGTTCAGTTCGACATTCCAACCACCTGAAGAAGGCCGGAGCGTACAACGGCCGAAACGTTGTAATAAATATGACGACAAAGATGAGGACAATAGTAGGAATAATGTAAATAGTGTACATAATACCTCATCTCGGAAATATAGACAGATACGGAAAGGCCGAAACGTTGTAATAAATATAGCGACAAAGATGAGGACAATAGTCCGAATAATGTAAATAATGTACATAATACTTCATCTCAGAAATATAGACAAAAATTAACTTCAGGTGCTTTAAAATACCATGTCCCTTCAAAACATGCAAGAGAACTTATTGCACTAAAAATAAGTACTATATTAGAGAAGGAAGGAATATATAGGAGATCTCTTCCCCGACCAAAGAGAACAACCGGAAATACACAGAAAAAAAGACGGACCGGAAACATTAAAATTTGAAGTGGAATCTGCAATGGCCAAATTGAATAGAAACAAAGTGGCAGGGCCAGACAGAATTGTAATAGAGATGCTGGCAGGTTTAGATGATTCTGGCATAGACAAGATTACAGAAATAATAAATGGAATCTGCAACAGTGGTAATATACCGGAAGACCTGAGCAGATGTGTTTTCATATGATTGCCTGAGAGGCCAGATGCAAACGAATGTAACTTCCATCGGATAATGAGTCATCTAACAAAATGTATCATCTAAAATAGGAATGAGCGCGCAGCAGAATCAGAGCGGAATAGGACAAGAACAGTACGGGTTCGTCAAAGAAACTAGAACAAGGAACGTGATATCTTAGCTCAGAATGTTATCAGGAAAAGCAATACAAATGCAGAAGGACCTGTACATGTTTAGTTTGGTTTCGTTTGTTTTACAGCATATCAACCTCAATGGGTTATTTAATGTCGACAAGATTTTTATTGTCGGTTTGGTTTGGTTTGTTTTGTTTTACGGCATATCAACCTCAATGGGTTATTTAATGTCGACAAGATTTTTATTGTTGGTTTGGATTGCTTTGTTTTGTTTTACGGCATATCAACCTCAATGGGTTATTCAATGTCGACAAGATTTTTATTGTTGGTTTGGTTTGGTTTGTTTTGTTTTACGGCATATCAACCTCAATGGGTTATTTAATGTCGACAAGATTTTTATTGTTGGTTTGGTTTGGTTTGTTTTGTTTTACGGCATATCAACCTCAATGGGTTATTTAATGCCGACGAGATTTTTATTGCTGGTTTTGTTTGCTTTGTTTTGTTTTACGGCATATCAACCTCAATGGGTTATTTAATGCCAAACAAAATGTTTATTGGTGGTTTGGTTTGCTTTGTTTTGTTTTACGACATATCAACCTCAATGGGTTATTTAATGCCGACAAGATTTTTATTGCTGGTTTGGTTTGGTTTGTTTTGTTTTACAGCATATCAACCTCAATGGGTTATTTAATGCCGACAATAAAATGTCACGAAAACCCCCTATGATATTGATGTAATGAATATGCATACACCTTTGTTCCCCCTCACAGTAATATGATTGGCTGGTGTCAGCAATAAATACAGACTGATGTTGAGGTACATTGCCTACGTCTATTGCCTACGCCTATTGCCTATTGCCTACGACTATGATGAGTACCAGTCCATTATGGCTACCTGCTAGATTGTCCTACCCGGTTACAGTAGCCAAAATCACTTAGCTACTTCGAACAGATATATCCCTTTCCGGGACATATCAGATATATTTGGGAAAATAACCAAGAACCTATCCTGTCAGCAAGCCGCCTCCATACAGATGGAAAATTATCTTAGCAGAATAGAAAGTGGTGTAAGGGAAGGATGTGTATTCTTAATGACATAAAATATGCAGATGACGGAATTGGTAGCAGACACGGAAAGAAAACAACAAAAAAAAAACTCCTACAGAAGATAATGAAGGAAAGCGAGAAGAAAGGATTAAACATCAAGGTTGTTAGCAAAAAGGGCAACTAAAAATGCAAATTACAAATCGGGGATGTCAAAATCATACAAATACAAAAAAATTAAATATCTGTGAAGTTTTTAACAGAGGACGGAAAGAGTGACACCGAAATTCGAAGATACATTGGGACAGCCAAAGATACATTTCAAAAGCTAAGCAAAGTATTAAGAAACTACGTTAGAAACAAAGAAAACACTACTGAACTGTTACGTCCTCCTATCTCTCCTCCGATATGGCAGTGAATGCTGAACAATCTCCTCAACATGAAGAGACAGTTGAAATTTGTAAGCCACATAATGAGGAAAGAAGGCTTGGAAAATATGATACTGACAGGACAGATTGTATGTAAGAGAGACAGACGAAAACAACGCTTAACATGCTTAGTGAGCTTGAGTAAATGGATGGTGGAACAGGGTTTAGGGGAAATAACAAAAAGACAAAATTTATTAAGAGATACAAAAGACAGTAAGTTGTGGAGAGTCATGATCGCCTACGTCCTGAGGGGACACGGCACATAAAGAAGACAATTTACTTAAAAATGTGTGAATTTTCATGTCTTTTGAAAGACAGGGAAGTGTTTCCCGTCTCCTTCTTCACAGTTTTCAATTCAGAAATATCCTTCTCCTAGGTTAGTTACCACCTAAACATAAATATGATATTTAACTCGTTGCCGGGAGAAGAGAATGATTTGTGTCTTTATTATTTTTGGAAATGCCAACACAGCAGAATGTCTATCCTAACCCGTGATACATTCCCTTAAGCAGGTATTTTATTTGGAAGCAGTGAATTTAATACTGGGACACTCTGTGAGGATCTAAGTCGCTGCACAGTAGTTTGATGTTGTTTGGATTATAATGAACGATTTGAGAACAAACTTTAATTCCTGAATTAATACGTCCTGGGTACGACGTTAAACTGCATCCAACAGCAAGGCCTCTGATCAGGTTTTGAGGAAGCGTGGAACCACCTCTTAATTGCTGGTGTTCCCAGGTCCACCCTGACCCGGGGTGGTAGCACCTGTTGGGGTCCCAGCTATGGGAAAATAGTGATCTTCCAGGTCTTTTCCAGCACATTGAAACAATGATGTTGCCAACTACACTTTTTCGAGACAATGATGTTGCCAACTATGCTTTTTTTTAAACAATGATGTTGCCAGCTATACGTTTTTGAAACAATGATTTTGCCAACTATACGTTTTTGAAACAATGATGTTGCCAGCTATACGTTTTCGAAACAATGATGTTTCCAGCTATACGTTTTTGAAACAATGATGTTGCCAGCTATACGTTTTTGAAACAATGATGTTGCCAGCTATACGTTTTTGAAACAATGATGTTGCCAGCTATACGTTTTTGAAACAATGATGTTTCCAGCTATACGTTTTCGAAACAATGATGTTGCCAGCTATACGTTTTTGAAACAATGATGTTGCCAGCTATACGTTTTTGAAACAATGATGTTGCCAGCTATACGTTTTTGAAACAATGATGTTGCCAACTATACGTTTTCGAAACAATGATGTTGCCAGCTATACGTTTTTGAAACAATGATGTTGCCAGCTATACGTTTTTGAAACAATGATGTTGCCAACTATACGTTTTCGAAACAATGATGTTGCCAGCTATACGTTTCGAAAGAATGATGTTGCCAGCTATACGTTTTTGAAACAATGATGTTGCCAACTATACGTTTTCGAAACAATGATGTTGCCAGCTATACGTTTTTGAAACAATGATGTTGCCAGCTATACGTTTTTGAAACAATGATGTTGCCAACTATACGTTTTCGAAACAATGATGTTGCCAGCTATACGTTTTTGAAACAATGATGTTGCCAGCTATACGTTTTCGAAACAATGATGTTGCCAGCTATACGTTTTTGAAACAATGATGTTGCCAACTATACGTTTTTGAAACAATGATATTGCCAGCTATACCTTTTCGAAACAATGATGTTGCCAGCTAAAATAAGCAATTTATTAACTAAAAAACAAAAATTATTTAACCTTAATCTTTACAAATAATTCCTTAGAATGGTCTGAACACTGGCCGCGTATTGGTAGCTGATGGTTCGTGTACCAGCACCGGTCTGCGGACCACCACTTTGAGTAAAACTGAACTAGTCGATTGACAGACAAATTTATGAATATTATAAAGCAATAAAAGTAGAGGAATTAACCAACAAATAAAACTATCTTTTGCTTTGCGTATTAATTCGCTGTGAACAAAATAAAGATAAATTGAGAAAAAAAAACGGCTTGTTAATCAACAAGTCGAGTGCTTCTTAAATTATCTGATATGGGGGACCGGAATCTTTTTCTCAATATGTCACGTACCTGTAATATTTCGTGGTAGTATTAATTTATACCGGAAACTATATATATATATATATATATATATATATATATATATATATATATATATATATATATATATATATATATATATATATATAAGTTGACTATTTTTTATCTTCTATTTCTTTTGCAAAAAATAATTCAATATCAAAACATAAAAAGTAATAAAAAAGTAAGCAGTTTATGAACTAAAAAAACAAAAATTATATAACCTTAATCTTTACAAATGATTCCTTAGCATGACCTAGACATTGGCCGCGTACCGGTAGCTGATGGTTCGCGTACCGGCACCGGTCCGCGGACCACCACTTTGAGTAAAACTGATCTGTACATTTCTGCCATCGAGTTAGAAGGTTATGCCTTTATGATAAAACTCTAAAGGTTTGGACACTAAAAATTATTTGAATGAAGTTTCTGCATCTCTTTTTGCATGGAATGCCTTTTGGTTTAAAAAAAAATTGTCAAGATGCTTGAAAAAGTGGTAGTCAGTGAGCGAGAGATCAGGGGTATATGGTGGATGTGGCAAGGTCTCGCAAGTCGGTCAGCTTTTGCAGTGATAACATAGTAACACGTGGACGAGTAATTTCATGAGTCAGAATTGGACATCGTCGATTAAGCAATGCCGGTCGCATTTTGCTTAACTGAAGGTGCATTTAATCACGATGCGAACAGCAAACTTCATCTGTGATGCTCTGGTTAGATTCAAGAATGCTGTCATGGATAGATATGAACACACTGAGATAGATAGATAGATAGATATAGATAGATAGATAGATAATGAATATTCTTAGATAGATAGATAGATAGATAGATAGATAGATATAGATAGATAGATAATGAATATTCTTAGATAGATAGATAGATAGATATAGATAGATAGATAATGAATATTCTTAGATAGATAGATAGATAGATAATGAATATTCTTAGATAGATAGATAGATAGATAGATATAGATAGATAGATAATGAATATTCTTAGATAGATAGATAGATATAGATAGATAGATAATGAATATTCTTAGATAGATCGA
Source organism: Acanthosepion esculentum (assembly GCA_964036315.1). NCBI lineage: Eukaryota > Metazoa > Mollusca > Cephalopoda > Sepiida > Sepiidae > Acanthosepion > Acanthosepion esculentum. Next base: position 69,173,971 of record OZ038512.1, read on the forward strand.
TAGATAGATAGATAGATAATGAATATTCTTAGATAGATAGATAGATAGATAGATAATGAATATTCTTAGATAGATAGATAGATAGATAGATAGATAGAACTGCTCTGACGATCTTTTTTCAACTGTTCCGACGAGCCTTTTCCCTGGTACCCAGTCTACTAGATTGGCATTAAGTCCCACCCTTTTACTATTGAAATAGTTAAATGTAACCGCCACTTCTACTCCAGCAGTTTCTTTTCTCATATGTGGAAATCTCTTCCGTTTCCTTGTTTCCCTGATAACTACAATCTCCAAAAATTCAATGCAACGTCAATCGCTATTTTCTATCTTCTTGAACCCCGTTTAAGAAGATAAAAAATTCTCTTGTCCGGTCTTTTCTTCCGTCTTCATTCTCTGTACCCCTCTGCGTACGAGTGGCATTCACAACTTACTTGGGATTAAATGATTAAAAAAATGTAAAGAAAAGATAGATACGAAAAGACACAGATATATATGTGCAGTTGAAAATACAGCAGAAACCCTGACAACCGGACTAAGAAGGCCTTCCGGATATGAGGAATTGGTTACAAAGTCCGGATATGAGGAATTGGTAACAAAGTTCGGATATGAGGAATTGGCTACAAAGTCCGGATATGAAGAATTGGTTACAAAGTCCGGATATGAGGAATTGGTTACAAAGTCCGGATATGAAGAATTGGTTACAAAGTCCGGATATGAGGAATTGGTTACAAAGTCCGGATATGAGGAATTGGCTACAAAGTCCGGATATGAAGAATTGGTTACAAAGTCCGGATATGAGGAATTGGTTACAAAGTCCGGATATGAAGAATTGGTTACAAAGTCCGGATATGAGGAATTGGTTACAAAGTCTGGATATGAAGAATTGGTTACAAAGTCCGGATATGAGGAATTGGTTACAAAGTCCGGATATGAGGAATTGGCTACAAAGTCCGGATATGAGGAATTGGTTACAAAGTCCGGATATGAGGAATTGGTTACGAAGTTCGGATATGAGGAATTGGTTACAAAGTCCGGATATGAGGAATTGGTTACAATGTCCGGATATGAGGTGTTATATTTAGATTGCAATCGTCGTAGGTGAATGCTGGCTTTCTTTACATAAAACTGACAACCTTCTCAATAGCTTTTTCAATTTCAGTCCAAGTTTCATCACAATCATGTTTTTTTATTTCCTTGTTCATTGTGCTATTCTCGTAACAAGTGCCGATTACAACAAACCAGATATTGAGAAATTCTTACTTACGTTGTCTGTAAATACAGTAGAATCCCTGACAACCGGACTAAGAAGGCCTTCCGGATATGAGGAATTGGTTACAAAGTCCGGATATGAGGGGTTATATTTAGATTAAAACAAAAGAACTGAAATCAGGTTTAACACTTATTTTCAGTGTTTTAGAGTAAACAAAATAAGCTAATGGTGAGTGAAATATAATTTTAAGGAAAAAGAAATAAATTATGTAATGTTAATGAAAATTCATTAAATTAAGTATGCCACGTATGCAAAACAAATAATGTAACGAGGATTTTTTAATCGCTGTTGCATGACGATTCTTTCTTTTCTAATGTCATTCTCAACTTTTTCCGCATTTCGTTTTGCTTTGTTCTTGATTTTTTAAACGAAAAACCCTTTTTAACTCTGCTGGCGTTATTGCAATCGTCATAGCTGAATGCTGGCTTTCTTTCCATAAAACTAACAACCTTTTCAATAGCTTTTTCAATTTCAGTCCAGGTTTCATCACAATCATGCATCTCGTCGCTATCTTGTTGCAGATGTGTCTCGTTGTTATCCTTTACTCTTATTCTAATCATCTTTTGCACCAATACAAGACATTAAGGTGAAATAAGCATAAGCAATTATCTAAAATGTACTGAAAAACAAAAATTTCAGATCATTACATAGTACACAAATAGTTCAAATATACACATCAAAATCATGTTCGGATTCTTGATATTCGGGATTCCGGATATTCGGGATTCCGGATATGCGGGATTCTACTGCATATTAATAAAATATTTGTAATACTTATTATTCCTTATATATTTAAATAGACATGTTGATAACCAAGTAAAAGTAATAAGAGAAAGTAAATTTTAAACGATTTTTAAACCGATTTTTTGTTGCTTGAGGTTAGATTGATACGGTTGACATATTAACGACTGTTTTTCTCTATCTGGGCGCTGTAAGAATAAATCGGCCACAACATTGTGCTAACATCATCGAGTATACATCCATGAAGAAGAATTTCTTTTGCCCCCCCCCCAAAGAGAGAGAGAAAGAAAGAAAGAAAGAAAGAAAAAAGAAAGAATCAGAATGAGACCGCCGCCGGTAGAAATAGAGAGACAGTGGAGAGCGAAAGAGAGATAGAGAGAGAGGGGGAAAGAAAAAAAAACAAAGAAAGAGACCGCCGCAACCAGAAGCAAACACAGAAAGAGTGACAGAAAGAAAGAAAAAAAAGAAAGAAAGAATGAGACAACCGCAAGTTGAAGCAACAACAAAAAAAAAAGAGAGAGAGAGAGGAAAAGAAAGAAAGAAAGAAAGAAATAATGAGACCACCGCAACCAAAAGCAAAAGAAAAAGAAAAAAATACAGAAAAAGAAAAACATAGAGAGAAAAGGAGAGAAAGAAAGAACGAAAGAAAGAAAAAGAGAATGATACCGTCGCAAGCAGAAGGAAACAAACAGGGAAAAAGAAAGAAAGAAAGAAAGAGTGGAGAGGGAGAAAGAGAGAGAGAGAGAACGACAGAAAGAAAGAATTAAAGAAAGAGAGAAAGAAAGAAAGAATGAGTGAGACAGAGTGAGAGAAAGCGTGAAAGAAAGGAAGAAGACACTAAAATCCTGAGAATATTTTGTGCTGTACGTAAAGATAACCCAGAAGTTAGAAAGATTAAAAATTGTCCATAACATTTAATCAGCACAAGTACGATGGGTTTTGTTTGTTTCTTTTGGTTTTTGGTTTTTGATATCGTTGCCTTGCGAACTAAATAAATCATGGCAACCGATGTTTCCAATGATTTGTAAATGACGAACGATTTAGGCTGATGATAAACTATGAAGTAAATATCTTGAACGTCTTCTTTCGTGTGACGTAACCGTTCATGACTCTCCATAACTTCTCAACTTTTATAATTCTAAGAAAAATCTGGCCTCCTAATGTCCATTCCGGTTTACCATTTTGGTCACTGGATGTTTCCCACAGCTGAACTTGTATTCAATCTGTAATTTCTAAATAGGCACCCTTTCAAATTTGCACCCCGCCATCATTAAGTAATTTTTAAATAGGAACTCCTTCGAATTTGCTCCCGCCCATCATTAAGTAATTTTTAAATACGCACCCCTTCGAATTTGCGCCCCCCAACATTAAGTACTTTTTAAATAGGCACCCCTTCGAATTTGCGCCCGCCCATCATTAAATAATTTTTAAATAGGTAACCTATCGTATAAGCGCCCATCTTCATTAAGTAATTTTTAAATACGCGCCCCTACGAATGAGCGTCTCCATCATTAAGTAATTTTTAACTAGGCACCCCATCGAATAAGCGCCACACAACATTAAATAATTTTTCAAATAGGCACTTCTTCCAATAAGCACCCCCATCATTAAGTAATTTTAAATAGACAACCCTTCCAATAAGCGCCCCCATCATTAAGTAATTTTAAATAGGCAACCCTTCCAATAAGCGGCCACATCATTAAGTAATTTTTAATTAGACACCCCTTCGAATATGCCCTACACAACATTAAGTAATTTTTTTAATAGGCACCCCTTCAGATAAGCGCATCCATTATAATGTAATTTTTAAATAGAAATACCCCTTATTTGTTTATTTTATTTTAACTTTTCATAATTTTAAATTGGAAATTAACCCTCGTTCGTACTGTTGTTCCCTAAATTTCAATGGATTTCACACAAAAATCTCAATTTCATATCTTTTCAAAGGTCCATTGATTTTCATTAGTTCATTTTAGGGAATGTTCCTCTCAGTGATTTTAGGTGGCAATCTATTGTTGGTGAGTGTGTCTGTCGCAAAAAGCTGTCAAAAAGAACAGATAAAACTCCATCATTAATCAAATTCATTTTCTTTTTTAATCTTTCCTCTTCTCCATTGTTCATTTTTAATCTTTGCCTTACAGCTTCAACGTGGAATCATTTCCCCACATCCACTGGAAAATCCTTTTGGCCTTTTCACGTGTTTCAGTGAGTTATATGATTAATACCGAATTTGATACTGGAGTGCTTGATAGAGCAATCCTTAATAATAGGTATAGATAACTAAATAATTAATTTCTACAATTGCCGTTCCGAAAAGAGGGATAGTATCGCCTACAAATCATCCATAAGATGATAACCCGAAGGTCAGGCATCTGGCCTCGTATTTCTGTGGCGTTTGATCAGTGCGCATGCGTGCCATTAGCGAGATTTTATTGACCTAATCCAGCAGGATAGCACGTCTGACATAATGTCACAATTAATGTAGGTTTACGCACGCAAGTGTTGCCAGAAATCGACCTATTGCCTCGGCGCTTTCCGTTTTGGAACGTTTCAGACATAAGGGGTAGACTTTTACTTTAACCTTTTAAGTCTGTGGAGTTACCCCACTTACTTCCTAACAAAAATAAACGCCACTAGAGGACACTTTCTGAACCTATAAATACACTATAATATTTTCTATCATTCTCTTTTTCCTATTTTCCTTAGACACGCTAGGATGTAGGTCTATCGTGAAAACGCGTTTCCCATTAGGAAACGCACACACAAATGCACACACACACGTAATACGCAACTTCATTTTCTCTAGGACTTCTACACACATTTTACATACACAAACAATTCACTAGACTTTAAATGTTTTCAAGCATGTTCATTGTTTCCTCACATACATATAAAATCATTGTCTCTATCGCTCACAACAATATAGCATTTTTGTCTTGACAATAATACATTATCATTTGTTTGTATATATATATATATATATATATATATATATTGGTTTTAGGTGTTTCTTTGTATTTTATTACCTAGACTCACACATGCAAGTCCGCCATTTTTATTGTGGGATAAACATTCCAGGAGACACGCGTTTCCCAACTCAGACACCAACGTACATACGACCCGATACAATTGAAATAAAGAACATACAGCCTTGATAAAAACAAATCTCTTCAATTTTCTTTTATTAAGTTCCATCTCGGCCTAAAAAAATAAAAAAAAAATAAACGTCCTTATTTATATAACACTAATTCCCCATTTAATGTTCATTGTATAGTACAGGTTTGACGAACCTTTATAGTTGCTGAGTCATTTCTGGTATTTAAAAATAGTTCAGTAGTTCGCCATAGGAAACCATGTCCCCATATTTTTCACCTTTTAACTAAACTCGCCAAGTTATTATTTGCCTCTGCTGTAGTCAAGTATTGAACTCACAACTCTTTGGGCCAAGCACACTGGATTCAACCAACGCTTTTATCCACTGAGCCATGCGTCCGTGAGACTTGTCACTAATGTCTCAGTAAGCATTTTTCAACAGATCTCATATTACAATTTTGCTGTTTTATTATTTTTTTCTATCACTCCGTATTATTGGTTCCCATATTGTATTCATTTCTACGCTTGGTTGACTTAGGAGATTTTTGATAGTGATAGTAAAGAGAAAAAATATTGCCTGGAGTTTCAGATGATAGGAGGTTGTGGAGAGCCAAGATCGCCCACTTCCGGTAGGGACATGCCCCATAACAGAAAATGTTCATTTGATTCTCTATAACAGATATACCGAACGTTTATAGTTGCCGGGTCATGTTTGGTATTTTAAAAGTTTTATGAACATGAGTTGGTCATGTCATATACTTACCGATATTTTATTTTTTGATGAGAATCCTGTGGGTGCATTTTAGTTGATATTATTTGAATTAAATGTTCATACTTTGCATAATGCATTCAGCACTCATAAGCCACACCGGGGGTCGATTTCTGGTCGTGGATTTTCTGTAGTTGATGGCGAACCATATTTCATGAGATCATTTTACCAACTCCTCGTGGATCAATAAAATGTTGCTGATGGGTCAGTTCACGACCCGCGGGTCAGTAGTTCGCCATAGAAGGATAGAAGGAGACATTATCTCTCGAAGGAGACATTATCTCTTGAAGGAGACATTGTTTCCATATTTTGCACTTTCATCTTATGTCCTTTGCAGAGATTTCAGACTTTGTTACTATCATCTTTTCTACATCTGTTGACACTGCATAAATCCTAAAGCTGAGTTCAGTTCTAATTTCTATCCCCGGATAGACATTTCTTTCTTTCTTTCTTTCTCTCTTTCTTTCTTTCTTTCTTTATTTCTTTCTTTCTTTCTTTCTCTCTTTCTTTCTTTCTTTCTCTCTTTCTTTCTTTCTTTCTTTCTTTCTTTCTTTCTTTCTCTCTTTCTTTCTTTCTTTCTTTCTTTCTTTCTCGCTGTGCCTTTTTTCTATCTCTCTTTATCGCTTTCCCTATTCTTTCTTTCTTTCTCGCTGTGCCTTTTTTCTATCTCTCTTTATCGCTTTTCCTATTCTTTCTTTCTTTCTCGCTGTGCCTTTTTTCTATCTCTCTTTATCGCTTTTCCTATTCTTTGTTTGTTTGTTTGTTTGTTTCTTTCTTTCTTTCTTTCTCGCTGTGCCTTTTTTCTATCTCTCTTTATCGCTTTCCCTATTCTTTCTTTCTTTACCTTTTCTTTCTTTCTTTCTTTTTTTCTTTCTCGCTGTGCCTATTTTCTATCTCTCTTTATCGCTTTCCCTATTCTTTCTTTCTTTACCTTTTCTTTCTTTCTTTCTTTCTTTCTCGCTGTGCCTATTTTCTATCTCTCTTTATCGCTTTCCCTATTCTTTCTTTCTTTCTTTCTTTCTCGCTGTGCCTTTTTTCTATCTCTCTTTATCGCTTTTCCTATTCTTTCTTTCTTTCTCGCTGTGCCTTTTTTCTATCTCTCTTTATCGCTTTTCCTATTCTTTGTTTGTTTGTTTGTTTCTTTCTTTCTTTCTTTCTCGCTGTGCCTTTTTTCTATCTCTCTTTATCGCTTTCCCTATTCTTTCTTTCTTTACCTTTTCTTTCTTTCTTTCTTTCTTTCTTTCTTTCTCGCTGTGCCTATTTTCTATCTCTCTTTATCGCTTTCCCTATTCTTTCTTTCTTTCTCGCTGTGCCTTTTTTCTATCTCTCTTTATCGCTTTCCCTATTCTTTCTTTCTTTCTCGCTGTGCCTTTTTTCTATCTCTCTTTATCGCTTTTCCTATTCTTTGTTTGTTTGTTTGTTTCTTTCTTTCTTTCTTTCTTTCTTTCTTTGCTTCTTTCTTTCTTTCTTTGCCGTTCATTCCTTTCTTTTCTTTCTTTGCCGTTCATTCCTTTCTTTTCTTTCTTTCTTTCTTTCTTTCTTTCTTTCTTTCTTTCGTTCCTTCTTTCTTTCTTTCTTTCTCACTTTGCCTTTTCTTTCTGTTCATTTTGCATGTGTTTATATATTCGTGTAAGACTTCTTTCACTATATATAGGAGACAGGAAAAAAAGAGAGAGATTGACCAGACACACAGTCTGCAATTAAACGGATGCAAGCTCACATGACTAACATGTCGGCTTCTATAACGCGAAATACACGAGGCCAAATAAAGTCGTGCGGATTCTACTTACTTTATCCGTTAAATAATAAACATCGTGACTTTCATTCACGAACAGTCGAGGAGAAAATATAGAATGAATTTTATAATAAACGACTTCATTGTTCTTTTTTTTTTGCGCGCATGTATTTTTAGCTTCTTTTTTTATCAAGATCTTTTCAGCAAAACTTAATGGCACAGATATTCACAGAACTATTTTAGTAGATCATTTTACTTACAATTATTGCCACCTAACGGAAACAATAATCGGTGCATCGTTTAAACAAATTAATATAAATAATCAACAATGCCTTTTTATAGAGATCTGTCACTTTAATTCTAGCCAAGGCTGTTTTTGCATCTACATAAGTAGCGATGTAATCATTCGAAGTAACGCATTTTATCAAAATAAGTACTGCGTAATTTTTTCGAAACTTAATAGCAATGCTCTTTTTCTTCTTAAACTTATTAGCAATACCATTTATATAGCAATACCATTTTGTTCTTAAACTGAATAGCAATAGTACTTTGTTCGTAAAATTAATAGCAATACCATTTGTTCTTAAATTTAATACCAATACTATTTTGTTCGTAAAATTAATATCAATAACATTTTCTTCTTAGACTGAATAGCAATACCATTCTGTTTATTGGTAGTAATACTTCAATGGTGCCGTCGAAAATGGAGGTAAATTTTTTTTTTTTAAATATTTTATAAGTAGAATGCAATTGCAAAATATTAATCTATTTTTTTAAATTATTCACATGCGGGCTATTGTCCCCATGTTTGTTATTATTATCATAACGTCTCTGCCTTCATCATTGCTTGTCTATAGTCTAAAACGTTGATTCGTGAATCTGGTGACCAAGTAATTGTAAGTTCAATCCCTGGGCCGGGTGGTGCGTACTTGGATTTGTAGAGGACCGTGGTGTGAAGGTGAGGATGATATCTCTGGGCTAAGATTTCCTGCTAGTCGGTCCAGCTACATAGGAATGTTAGACTTTAATGAAGTCCAAAGAAGATAAAGAAAACAAACAAGACCGATATACATGGGTAAACAAATATATTAATACACGAAGACATGAAAAGTTACAGAGTGTTTGTATGGAGAAGTTATGTGTGTGTGTTGTGTTGAGTGTCCGTACGTACGCGTATTGTCCTTAGCGTGTTCCCAGAATATGGGAAACGCTGTATGTGTGAGAGGTCACGTATTGGTGTAAGTGGAAAAGAGAAAGTTTTATACCTCGCCTCCGCACGAGGTAGCGGCTCAAGGCCTGAGTCAAAAAAGAGATTTTACCTCATCTCCGCGTGAGATGGCCGCCCGAGGCGTAAGTCGGAAAAGAGAAAGAGAGAAGGGTCAGCAAGTATTTGTACTCGTGGGAGAGAGATACCCCTGTTGAAGGATTAAGGAAATGAGGAGGAGCTAACTCCGACAGATTCAGTGGAAAAAGGGCGAGCAATAACCGAGCAGTAGTAAATACAAACTAGATGAGGTTATATGCTGTCGGCTGGATGTGAACGCTAAAAATCGCTCTCCACAATTAAAAATCAGTCAGTCATAAGCATTATCACTAAAGCAAATGCATGACAAAATACGCTGAGTCGTGTATCGACCCAGACCGCTTAAAAGAACGCCGCTCGCCACACAAAACATCAGTTGCAGTCGAGCTAGAAGGCATCAACGCCAAGACATACCGACTCTCCCCTTCCTCCTGGTCGCTTTCCTCGCCCACAAAGAGACATTCCGCCTTGATCCTCTATATCGACAATAATTTTTTTAACACTTCCTATCATTCTTTTTTCGCCTCACTTTGTTATTTGGTTTGCTCTCGTGCAACCATAGGCGTTTATCACAATGAGATATCTCTAAACATGGTTAGCGGGATGAGAACGTAGATTACAGTAATAGGCTCAGTTCGAAATTCCCCGAAGGTTATCCGAATCGACAATAACCTGATGAAAGCCGGGGGCACAAACGTTATGATAATAACAACAAAAATGAGGACAATAGTTCGCGTAAATGTAAATAACTAGTAACTCCTCCTCTCAGAAATTCAAAGCGAAACTGCCAACACGTTTTTCCCGGTTTCAAAGAAGGTAAGATTGAGACTTGATTTATATAAAGTGCTTCAATTATCTTTAAACGTCTTTTACAATTAAATGTTCCTAGAATGAGAATGTTATCTACAGAATCACAACGTTGACGCTATGAGATTGCCAGCACATTCTTCTGTCCTAAGTCCAGTGATAATAACATCATATATGAAAACAATAGCCGGCTTGTAAATAATGTAAATAATGATAGAAAATCTTTTACATTCCAGAATTCTTTTTTCATTCCAGAAATTCACGTAGAAATCACAATCCATTTATTTGGGGGTAAAAAATAATTTGGGCGTAAAAAATAATTTGAGCGCTAAAATTAATTTAAGACAAATCAATTAATGCGTTTATTTTCAAAATTTGTTATTTAAAAAACAAATTACAGATACGTGGAGAGAGCAGCTCAGGTGTTCAGATGACGCTACACGATCACACCTTGATCATGGAACTAATGATGAGGATGATGATGATAAATGAACCACTGTCGCTTGGCCTCCAATCCTTTTTCTGTACCCTGTCTCTTCAGGGCGTGTGCGATCAAGGTCCTCTAGAACTTCCTATCCTTTGTCGCTCTTAGTAAGTTTTGTATTTTCACTAACCCTCCCACTTCTTGTTCCGCCATCCATTGACACGACTTCATTAAGAAGGCTACTCACTGTTTCCCTCTATCCACAATTTTGATCCGGATGTGCAACAACTCATTCGAAAATTGGAAAACTGGAGGTCCGGAGGTGTTGAAACAAAATGGCTATTTATGTTGAAACAAAATGGCTATTTTTGTAGTGATTTTATAACACATTTGTTATAATATTTAAATAAATAATTATATATATATATATATATATATATATATATATATATATATATATATATATAATTATTTATTTATTTTTTTTTTTTTTCAGACACGCCGTTTTTTTTTTTTTTCCAGACACGCCGTTCTTTTTTGTTTTTTGTTTTTTTTGTTTTTTTTCCTTTCTCTACTCTCCTGTCAGCAAACAAATTCTTCTTTTTCTTGTTCTTGTTCTTCTTTTTCGTGCTGTGTCCCTTCAGGACGTGAACGATTATGGTTCTCCACCATTTCTTTTTCTTTTGTAGCTCTGAGCAAAGTTTACCTTTTTGCTATCTCTCCTAATCCCTGTTCTCCCAACCATTTACGCTAGCCCGTTCTTCTATTATATGTCCCTTCAGGAGGATCATGGCTCTCCACAATTTCTTTTCTTTTATAGCTCTTAGTAAATTTTGTCTTTTTGCTATCTCTCCTAATCCCTGTTCTGCCAACCATTTACACAAATACGTTCTTTTTATCTATGTCCCTTCAGGACGTGGACGATCATGACTCTTCACAGTGTCTTTTCCTTCATAGCTGTGAGTAAGGTTTGTCTTTTCACTATCTCTCCTAATCCCCGTTCTGCCAACCATTTACACAAGCCCGTTCTTCTTCTATATGTCCCTTCAGGGCGTGGACGATCATGGCTCTCCACAATTTCTTTTCCTTCATAGCTTTTAGTAAATTTTGTCTTTTCACTATCTCTCCTAATCCCCGTTCTGCCAACCATTTACACAAGCCCGTTCTTCTTCTATATGTCCCTTCAGGGCGTGGACGATCATGGCTCTCCACGATTTCTTTTCCTTCATAGCTTTTAGTAAATTTTGTCTTTTCACTATCTCTCCTAATCCCTGTTCTGCCAACCATTTACACAAGCTCGTTAGATGGTTCATGCGATGCTTTCCTCTGCCCCTCTTGCCTTCAACATGTTCTGTGAGTGTTAAATTTTCCAAACACTCTTTCCTCATTATATGCCCTAGAAATCTCAATCCAGAGATCTCCCGTGAAATTCTGAATTTATTAATGCAGACTTCCTGATGTTATTGAAATGGAGGGGCCGATCCCAGCGTGCGACACCTTTAGAAAGTGCCTGAAAACCGTACCCAAGCCTTGTGAGTGAAATTCGATAGCTGAGCTAGCACGAAGTCACAAGTCATCGTGACTGAGTGTTTGAGTGTATTGGCCTTGTTCAGATTGTTGATCACGCTAGATAACACGCTCTCTCCCAGTAACTGTAACTAAGGTCTGCTCAGCATAGTTTCCAGACGTAAACACGTGCAAGAACTATAAGAACAATTATTTGGCGCCAGACAGGTGAGTCAAGAGAAGTAAATTCACAGACCTTTTTACTAATATGTATGAACATCAGGAGAACTTCGCAACACTTGCGACACATGAAGAGTCTTCTGGAACTGCGCACTTTGCCTGAGAACATTCTGCATCGCCTATCGCTGAATAAGTTAGTTATGCCTCTTGATTCCTTGGGGAACATAGGGCCGCAACAACACGTCTTCAACGGCCGCGGTTCCGGGCGATCCTCTTCAGCTCCGCCCATGTCGTGCCGGCTGCTTTCACCTCTGCGTCAACAGTTCTGCGCCAAGTCTGTTTGGATCGACCCACTTTTCGCTTCCCTTGTGGATTCCAGTCAAGGGCCCGTGCCTGGTGACACTAGAAGCAGGCTTGCTGTGTGGCCGATTATCCCCATTTCCGTTTCTTGACGTCAATCTCGATTGGGGCCTTGCCTGGTGCTGTCCCGCAGTTGGTCTTTCTACTTTCCATCTGCATGACGGATGTTAACCTCTAGCAGAGCGACTCGCCGCGTCTTCTCGGCTTAAAATTCTCGGCTGACATGAAGTGGAAAGACTACACTGAATCCATTGCTAGGTTAGTTGCTAAGAAAGTTGGTTCACTACGTCTTGCCTGACAATTTTTCTCTCCAGAATCGATCTTATATATCTATAAGTCTGCCATTCGCCCATGCTTAGAATATTGCTGCCACATATGGCCCGGCGCCCTTGCTATTTATTTGGAGATTCTTGATAAAATCCAAAGAAGAATCTGCAATATTATTAGGCCTAACCTGGCATCTCTGCTTCAGTCGCTTTCCCACCACCATAAAGTTGCTTCCCTGTCTTTTTTCTATAAATACTTTCTTGGTAATTGTTCAAGAGTGCTCTTTGCTATGGTACCTGGACTTTATGAATTTAAGTGCAGTACTAGATTGGTAATGAAGTCTCACCAATTTACAGTTGAATTGGATGTAAGCATGAGTTTTGTGCTAAAAGTTTCTTTTCTTGCACATTCTGCTTGTGGAACCCTCTTCCGGCTCCGTGCTTTCCAGTTAAATTTGATCTTCAAAAAATGTAAACACAATGTCTATCATTATCTACTGTCTTCCTGATTATTCTTCTATTGCTCTCGCTCCTTAGTAATGCTCCTACTTTCTAATTCTTTCACACCCCATGATACCTTGTGTCTTAGTGGCTTTATTACCTTGCTTGCAGTAAATTTGATTTAAAAAAAAAGGTTCTTGAATCCATTACCGTCCCAGTCTCCTTAGTTGAAATGGTGAAAGTTATAAATTATAGTATGTATAATTGTTTCCATTAGCAAGCAGATTGCAAATGCCATAACTTGACAAGCTTTAAGGAATTGAGGTTTGTATAAGAATGTAGCTGTTGTTGGCAATCGCATACAATTGCAGCATCCATTGCGTTCTGGTCATCCAGACATGCCCCACATCAACAGGGCATATAGGCACACAGGCATTCTTAATATTGGACAAGATGATTTGAAAAGGTAAGTTCTCAGATTTGTTATTTCAATTCTTATATAAACAACCTCTAGAATTTTGCATTCTTTATAGTTTTAAACTTGACAGTTGCCACTAAGTCTGCACTACTTACTCCAGGGATTGAACTCGCAATAACTGTCATGAAATTCATGACCCAACCTTTTATTCCACTTAGCTAGATTCCCAAGTCTTAAACTCATTGGAAACCGGACAAGCAATAGTAAATAAGGACAGGAGCAGATATATCCATAGATATAGTGGAACCAGAATACTCTATCTTTATAGATTTAATAAAGGGTTAATTTAAAAATTCCCTGAAGGTGTTACCTAGATCAATAAACACCTACCTAAGAGTGCACTTTACTGGCCAAAACTTGGTAACTATTGATGTTTTCTATAATTTTAAAATTTTCTTGCTTTTATATATTACTTCAAGGGTTTTCAGTAATTTTATTTTTTTTCTCTTTGTAAGCCTGAATATTTCTTCCCAATATATTTTAGGTATATTTTTTTCTGTCACATATGGTCTGGTGCTCTTGCTATTTATTTGGAGATTCTTGATAAAATCCAAAGAAAATCAGCAATGTTATTAGGCCTAACCTGGCATCTCTGCTTCAGTCGCTTTCCCACCACCATAAAGTTGCTTCCCTGTCTTTTTTCTATAAATACTTTCTTGGTAATTGTTCAAGAGTGCTCTTTGCTATGGTACCTAGACTTTATGAATTTAAGTGCAGTACTAGATTGGTAATGAAGTCTCACCAATTTACAGTTGAATTGGATGTAAGCATGAGTTTTGTGCTAAAAGTTTCTTTTCTTGCACATTCTGCTTGTGGAACCCTCTTCCGGCTCCGTGCTTTCCAGTTAAATTTGATCTTCAAAAAATGTAAACACAATGTCTATCATTATCTACTGTCCTTCTCATTACTCTTCTATTGTTCTCGCTCTTTCATAATGTTTTCTGTTTTCTAATTCTTTCATACCAGTAACTCATTGTGTCTTAGTGACTTTATTGCCTTGCTTAGGGTAAATTCTATTACAAAAATATATGTCAATTGTATCTAGTGATGTCCCGTGTTATCGCAAACGACATTCCAGTCGAAATGGACGCAGCTGCCGATATGATTCTGGAACTTACACTCTCAAAGTGGCAATATGTTGTTACCATCAGAAATTTGGTACTGATGCTAGCAAGTGAACTAAAGTTCTCTGCATTCGTGCCACAAAACCAAGGAAACGCCTACTTCAACCGGTGATGACGACTACTGCGGTCGGATATTCAAAGAAAAGTCATCCATTTTGCATCCGTGACTTATGTCACGGATATGAATATCGAGTCGATACAGGTGCCGAAACTATTGTTAACCCTCCAAAAACAGAACAAACTTTGCCGACACCGCTGTATAAATTTCAAAATGGCACAAAATTTGACACGTATGATGGAAAATCACACACACTAACTTTTAGAATCCGGCCCAGATTTTCATGGATTTTTATGTAAGCAACATGTAAACATACGCATTAGGAACTGATTTTTCCATGCTCTCTAACTTAGCATTTAATATGGCGACAGAGACACTATTAGACAATAAAACTAAAAAAAAAAAATTGATCCCGTTCAATATACATATTTTTTATCAATTAACAATGCTATAATGCCACTAAGACCCGGGGGGGGGGGCTACTAGACGTGAAAGAGAATAAGACTTTAGAAGGGATCGGAAATCCAGTCCTAAACAGGAAACAAGGTATAAACCTCTGGTCCTGTTAAAAAATAAAACCGGGGAGGAGAGTGATCCAGGCGATAGGCTCTGCTAACTAATCCTATTGTGGAGACAAATATTAGGCGATGATGTTAGAAAGATATAACTGCAGTAGACTTTAGAATGAACCGGAAACCCAATCCTAAACAAGGGATAAACCTCTCATCCTGCACAAAAGACCTAGGAGGAGTGTGATCCGGGCGATATCTCTGCTATTTGCGGAGACAAATATAATTAGGCGAAGAGAGAATTGAAGTAGACTTTAAAAAGAAGCGGAAACCCAATCCTAAACAAGAAACAAGGGATAAACTTCTACTCCTGTTCAAAAGACTGGGGTATAGTTTTAACCGGACGATAGGCGAAGCTATCTACTTTTAAGGCGAACCTCAATAGGTATCAATACAGTTCAGCTAGATAAAAATAAATTTCGGAAAATTGAAAATAACCCTAGAGATTCCAACCCCATTCAAGCACACCTACCAAATACGAAATTGCGAGGGAGGAATGCCAATGCATGTTACAGTTAGGAGCCATTATGGATATTTTATCCATATATGAAAAAAATTACTGTATCATTAGGCGCACAAGAAAGTGGATTCTTAAACAGCATGAAATCGAACCTAAAGAATTTGATTCATTTATAATAGATTAAAGTGGAAAGGAAGAAAAACTCGCACAAAATATTCTTTTGGGCGCCTAATAAAAGTTAAGATGACTTGTTAAAGTGGACAGAATGCGCCGTGTAATCAAACTAGAAATAGGACAAGGGTACGTCAGAGACATCGGAACAAGCAGCGCGATATTTGTGCCCAGAATGTTATCAGAAAGAGCATTACAAATGCAGAAGAACCTGTACATGTTTCCTTTGGTTTCGTTTGTTTTACGGTATATCAACCTCAATTGGTTATTTAATGCCGACAAGATTTTTATTGCTGCTTTGGTTTGCTTTGTTTTCTTTTACGGCATATCAACCTCAATTGGTTATTTAATGCCGACAAGATTTTTATTGCTGCTTTGGTTTGCTTTGTTTTCTTTTACGGCATATCAACCTCAATTGGTTATTTAATGCCGACAAGATTTTTATTGCTGCTTTGGTTTGCTTTGTTTTCTTTTACGGCATATCAACCTCAATTGGTTATTTAATGCCGACAAGATTTTTATTGCTGCTTTGGTTTGCTTTGTTTTCTTTTACGGCATATCAACCTGAATGGGTTATTTAATTCCAACAAAATTTTTATTGCTGGTTTGATTTACTTTGTTTTGTTTTACGGCATATCAACCTGAATGGGTTATTTAATGCCGACAAGATTTTTATTGCTGGTTTCGTTTGCTTTGTTTTAATTTACGGCATATCAACCTGAATGGGTTATTTAATGCCGATAAGATTTTTATTGCTGGTTTGGTTTGCTTTGTTTTATTTCACGGCATATCAACCTCAATGGATTATTTAATGCCAACAAAATTTTTATTGCTGGTAATTTTTTTTCCAAAAATGTATTGCTGGTAATATTTTTTCCTTCACAAAAAATCTATTTCTGATAATATTTTTTTCTTCAAAAATCTATTTCTGGTGATATTTTTTTCAAAAATGTATAGCTGGTAATTTTTTTCTTCAAAAATGTATTGCTGGTAATTTTTTTTTCGAAAATGTACTGACGGTAATTTTTTTTTTTTTAAATATATTGCTGGTAATAATGAATTCATGGTAATAATTTTTTTACAAAGTATTTCTGGTATTAAAACCTAATTTTACACTTTCATAGTGTTTTGACCCCAGTTTGGGGGTCAACTATTTTCCCATAGCTGGGACCCTAAGAAGTGCTACCACCCCGGGTCAGTGCGTATCAGGGAACACCAGCAATGAAGAGGTGATTCCACGCTCCTCAAAACCTCCTGATCAGAGGCCTTGCTGTTGGACGTAGTTTATCGCCTTACCCAGGACGCGGATGTAGTTTATCATCATACCCAGGACGGACGTGTACCTGTATTGTATAGATTACGCAAAGGTATCCCATAAAATCCGCCACAAAGATCTATTGACACGGCTCAGCAAATTTGATATATTTGGGAAAGATATAAGAATAATAAAAAATCTATGCTGGCAGCACATCGCCTGCATACGGATAAAAACTGTGTTCAAGTATACAAAATAGACATTTTATATTGAATAACCATGGGCTCCTGGAACATTTATCCCGCAAACAATAATGGCGGACTCATGTGAGTCCGGGTAAAAATAATTTAAAAAACTAAAAACAATGAATATAAAACAAACGACAATATATGTTATTAGTAAAAAGAATGACATGTGTGCCAAGTTGGAGGAAAAAGGACACTGAAACTAGCTATAAGAATGTACTTGTTTGCGCATGTGTGAAATAAGCGTGTGTGATAGATACGTGTGGTTATGTGCTTGTGTGAGAGAGTTCAAAAGTTAACAGAGGACTAGGGAAGCAAACACATCTTGTCGGCAGCGCTCTTTATCAACGTCGTCGACAACTGGAAGCAAGAGTTAAAAAGAGAGTATGATTGCCTTTTTATAGACTTCAAGAGCGCCCCCTAACCACCGCTTTTGCCGGAGCCAAGTGGCGTAACTCACGTATATTCCATAGGAAGTTCAACAAGAGCAGAAGAAAGGTGTGTTGAAATTGTGAGGTCGATCAAAATGTGTTGTCAAGTTGAGCCGAAATCTGGGCTGCCGAAGAACCAAATTTCCTTAAACTGAGACGAGATGAAATCATATATGTTTGGTGTTTGTTCTTTACACTTTTTTTTTTTTAGAAAATTAATTTTAACTCCCCATTTTTAAAGAGGTACTTTAAATAATATTTCAGTTCTTTTTCAAAGAAGAAAAACAAGATATTTTTTAAATTTTATATTGCAAAAAATAGGTAAGGAGAGAAAGACACGTTCTTCTTCTTCTTCTTCTTCTTCTTCTTCTTCTTCTTCTTCTTCTTCTTCTTGCATTTACTCCTCCTACTACTACAAGAACTAGGAGGCACGATGGAGTAATGGATAACGGCTCGGATTGAGGAATATCGGAGAGACGAGTTCGAATTCCAGTCGGATCCATTACATTCACTTACGTGCTAATACTCTTGGGAAAGGTATGAATCCTCTTTATTTACCCTTACTTAGGAGGGGGGAAGGGTAAATAGCAGCACAGACTAGGTTATATAGCCTTGGGTGGGAACCGGTCTAGGAGAAGGAAAACTCTGAATTCACAACCAGCCTGGGGTGGATTGGGCTCCGTCAGGCTATCTTGCCCAAGAAACACCACTTCTACTGTGGCTGCAGTACACATGGTGCCCCTACAAGTCGCGGGATTAAAAAAAATGCTACAAGAATCTGTACTTTGTGGAACAAACTCCCGAGAGAATGCTTTCCTGGTCGCTACAATCTTAACCTTGTCAACTCTAGGGTCAATCATTATTTATCCTACATATCCTCATACTTTGCACTTTCTTCTTGATCTTACGTCCATACAACAACTTCATTCAGCAACCCTCTACCTTGAATGTCTCTTGGGCCTTGTGTTGGGTGAAAAATAGTATAAAAAATGAGTTTGATATTTTGGTTGTTTGCTTCTCTCTTCGCGACACTGTTTTTTTTTTTCTTGCAATTTTTGACACTTTTTTTCTCTCGCCCTTATTGTATCGCATGAACTTCCAAATTCTAAGAAATTAGGTTATCTCCCTTTGCACCTGCTGCTATAGGAAGATTCTATTATCTACTTTTAATGGTATAACCCAACTATCGCGCCAAATAAGATTTGACGCGTAATTACGAACGCTAAGTTTAGTGCAGCCCAACATCTCGAAGGAGACAGACGGCTTAAGCTGCCTCCGGGGATCGGCGTCCTAACCAGTTTCGAACGAGAAGGCCTGCCTCTCAAGAGAAGATATGTGTTTGAACCTTTCTTTGTATGACAGATAAGTATAACAGACTGTTTCTAACTGAAATGTATTGAAATTAACCCAGTTGTTTGGATATACCTGCTAAAAACACGTTTTTTTATCAACTCTTTCATTTCTTGTCTTTGAATGTTATTGTTGCATATAAAATATCTTTAAATTATTTATTGTCTCTTCCTTGACATCTACCCGACTTGATGTGGAAGTCGTTAAAAATCCCATAAAATTTTTCTTTCAAAAAATTGTTTTACGAAAACAACCCATTGATTGGCTGTAAAAGCTGTATGAACTTTATACCCTTTCTTTGTTTTTTATTATTTCTTTTTTTATGTTTTTAGTAGATTTTGTAAATCTTTTGAGCTCTTGTTGATTTTATAATAAATATTTTTTTACCTTTACCTTCTATCAGGACTCTACCACCGAAATAAGCCAGTCACGAAGCAGACCATTATGAATTTGTACTGATCTAACCATAGTCTGGCCCAAGGCCATAATAGCGGTACACTTAATGAGAAGTTTACTTAGTACAGTTGCGAATATCGTGTTTTTTTGAGGGATATTTTCTGTTAGTTCACTCCAAATAATATAAAGTTACTTATCGCAAATATTAATTCACCCCAAGAAATTATGAATTTAAATCAAAGTTGTTTTTTTTAAAATTTTGGCACACTTTTAAGATTATGAATTTTAAATCAAATTTTTTTTAGCTTGCCTCGCAATAACTCCAACCCTCAGAATGAAAAATTACCAAAAATCAGGGAGTTATTAACATTTTATAAGTACGAATGATATTCGCGAGGTACTTACAAGGAATTTTTTACAATTAAAAAAAGAAAAGAAATCTATTTTTGGCGTGTTTATCAAGCAGTGCAATGGAAAGGCACCGCGCTGAGAGAATTTGGAGTGAATTTTAATAGATATAAATTTTAAATTCTTTTATTTTGGGTGAATTAACAGAAAAATCCTTTGTAAGAGACACAAGAGCAACATGTAAGCCTAAGGGCAACACGCATATCATACGTCGTAAGATTGTGACTAATATAGGGGAGATAACTCCAGCAAATGTTATGTATTTGGTATTTTCGGAGTATCGCTTTTTATTTTTTTATTTAGTTTTCACCCGAGACATGAGGTTACTTCTTTTTAGTGCATCGTTTTACTTACAATTATTGCCACATGACACAAACAACAGTCAGCGCTTTTTATAGCTATCTCCCACTTATTGCCAACGAAAACTGTTTTTATTTTGTTTTTGTTTTTAACAGATAAATTTTCTTTAGTTTAATAAAAATAAAAACATTTTTTCACTTTGTTCGTTCCATTTTATTTTAGAGACAAAAATAGTTGTGCAAATTTTTCTCATCGGACTTTTCAGTGTAATCTTCGGATGAACATTCTCACGGTACCACCGAAATGGATGAGTTTTTTTCCCAAATTAAAGTAAAAAAAAAATACTGTTTTGACCCCTTTTGAGGAGGGCTAACTCTTTGCTCATAGTTGGGACCCTGACAGATGCTACCACCCCGGGGTCAGGGTGGATATGGGAACAACAAAAATTAAGAGGGGGTTCCATGCTCCTCAAACACCCCTGATCAAAGGCCTTGCTGTCGGATGTAGTTTATCGTCTTACCCAGGACGCCTTTTAATTTTAAATTATTTGCCAAAAATCAGGAGACTGTCCGACTCAAACGGAATTGTCTGTACTTATTCAGTAATAAATTAATTAATTGAATCCTGAATTGGCTGTTTTATTAGAAAGCATTGTACAGATATTGGTGGTTGGGGTCAGTTTCATGACCCCCACCTCGATATCTCGTGTGTACTTTTTAATTTTTTGGAGTGAGGAGCAATTATTTTTATTTATTTTTATTTTTTTTAGTTATATTAAGAAAAATTCCTTAAGAAATTATTTTGTTTTTAAATTCTGTATTTTCAAGTGTGAACATAACGAAAATTCGTTCCGAATCTTAATAATTCAATAAAACTCAAAAAATGAATTTTTTGACAGTTGTTTGTATAACATAAAACACGTTAATTACTTTATGATTGGACAGAAGAAAAACTCATTGTTTGAAAATGTTAGTTTAATACCATTTTCGAGTGTGAACCATTTTTAAAAGAAGTTTTTTTTTCCTTCATTTTATCAACTGTTAAATTATTTTTCGTATGGATTTTCAAAAAGGAAATAATTCTAAATTACCGCTTTTGACTACTTTTCTCTGTGGGAAGTTGATAATTCAATCTTAATTCCGAATAATTCAGATAATTCAATAACTCTTAATTCAGAATAATTAAAAAACAAAACAAACGCACAATCTGCGGAGTTAGATATTTTATAGCATCAAACAGGTAAGAAAATAATAATAAAATAAAAACAATGCATTTGTGATAAATACGAAATAAAAATAACTCTCTTTTCTTCATTGTTTTCAAATTCGTGAGCCTATGCGAAAATTTATTTTGATCGATAGAAAAGGAGCGGCTTACAAACTGAGAAAAAAGTAACGAGCCGACGTGAAATCGTTTTTGATATAAATAGGCAGAGTAAGTTGAATCAAAGCAGAGAGAGAGAGAGAGAGAGAGAGAGAGAGAGAGAGAGAGAGAGAGAGAGAGAGAGAGAGAGAGAGAGAGAGAGAGAGAGAAGGAGGAGACAGAAAAATCCAGAGTTCCCAGCGTCTGAATAACGCCAGTGTTAAATTACACGCTGATATGTGGAATCGTCCGTGTTATTTTAACACCCCTGCTGTGGGAACAATCTATTCTTTTACACCCACGTAAAATTAAGCTTATCCAACGAAAATTTCCTATTTCCGATCAGAGAATTCTATTGGCTTACAGCTCGAAAATTCGAAAGCTCACGTGAAAATAAGTAAATTGCGCCAAAATTCTCTGAGCCGATTTTATTACCCGAGAACTTATAAAAGGAAGATTTTTGACTGACCAACTCAGTCAGCGGATCGAACACAGAAAGATGCCAGACAAAACTACGCTACTCGAAACAATAACTTTCCCGCGCAAAAAGAACATCACTGACTCAACGACAACTGGCCCGAATAATCCTCTGTGACCAAGAAAGATTTTTGAACTTTAAACAAACTTTGCTTACCTAAAGTGAACAAGAAAATATTCACTACTATTTAAGTAAACAAAATTACGATCGGACTAAAACCTTAACTACAGTTAAGGGTACGCAACTTCAGTTGACTTAACCAAAATACAGTACGTAAATAATTGCATACACATTCATGTTGAATTGTAAATGAACATTTAATTTACCGAAAACTCATTCTACCATAACTTTGTGATATTACACGAATATATTGAAACACTCGAACAATCCGGATATTATAATACAAAACATCATTAACACACCAACTTTTGATAACACAAAACATCATTGTAAATATTGTTTAATTGTATATAAATGTGCGTATTATTTGAATTGAATTATTGCCTTGTTGTGTTTCATATGTTAAACATTTTTATTGTTGAGGATGAATGTCAAGAACACACCAGCCTAACAACCAAATCCTTCTGATAATTTCCAACACTCTAGTTAACGAAACTTAATACATTCTACTCGTCCCCAACAGATACATTATCAGCCTCTAATGGGAGCAGGGCAATTTCAGAGGTGGAAATTCTTAAAAGAAAAAATATTTTTATCTGAACTCACAGAAGAGATTTCAATTCATGAAATAAGAGTAAATTTCAATGGAAATAATGTCCTTGGATAAGAAAGTGTTGTTGGCTGAAATTCGGTGTAAGATGAGTTCAAAGAAACTTGTTGATTGAGAGAAAATGTAATAAACTTCACTTGAATATCGAAACGTTGTATAATTTGGTACTAAAAAAGTAGTTTTTAGTTTTTAAACTTCTGAACAAAATTTAGCGTAAATAAGTTGAAATAATTTGCCGCTTAAATAGTTGACCGAAGAGAGATGACTATGAATAAGAAAATTCTGGAAAGTTGAGATTATTTTGATAAGAACTTTTAGCTTCAGAAGATTCTGAAGTAATCTTTCTCGCTGGTGAAAAACTTGTAAGAGTTGAAAACTTAAATTCTTCTTAACTGACGTGAGGGTGTTGTGGTGGACTGTTAATAAGAATGGGCCATTTGTGGATGTCTGTTATTAAAATGACCACACGATTTATATTTAACGTAAAATATCACAAAATCTGAAATACAAGAAGGAACAAAAGGTTTTATAACAAACAACATTATATTTATTTTTGTGTAAATGATGTACATGCATAGAGTTTTGTGTTATGCCCCTTTGACTGTGAAATATTTTTATCTGAACTCAAAAAAGTTGAATGAATTATAAAACTTTAGCTTTAGAAAATTATTTCAAAGAGAAAAGTTTTTTTGCTTGTTTGAAATGTTCTGTATGTTTGTAATGTAGTTTGGTAAATTTTCGTACGTACGTGCATGCGTGAAAATGCTTTTAACGTCTGACCGCCATGTTCAAGACGAGAATCCTTCACATCTTTGCAGAGAGAGAGAGAGAGAGTCTGCCTACTATTTATGATTAATGTAATGACGTGACAGGATCAGATACAATTGGCGGGAAAACTTGACTTGGCCACGCGCTGGAAAAATATTTGTACGTGGGTGGATTGCAACGCCCACTTGTGTGTATTGACCAATTAGAAGCTGTTATTTCCTGAAAATCTGTATGAAGCTGAATAAAATTCAACATTGATCAGAAAGTGGTAACGGGATGCTAAAAGGGCAACGTATACTGTTGACTTTCAAAGGGTCTCACTGGTGAGAGGCGAAAGTTGTATTCTCTTGCACGGCATGATTGTTGCTGAAGAAAATCTCACTGTTAGAAATTGATAAGTTTCTATTTCTTGTAGTTGAAGGAGTGAATGAGATTAGTTAAGAGATGTGCAATGTTCGTAAATGTGCGTACGTTTGTGTGTGTGCGTGTGTGTGTATGCCTTAGCGTCTTCATGGCGTTTTCCCTTAAAGGGACAAACGCAATTTCTCCACAGAGATTACATCTTGTATGTGAGAGAGAAGACAAGAGAGCAAGAGAGAGAGAGAGAGAGAGAGAGAGTTGAAAATATGTTAAGTGTTTATAATGTTATATGTCACATGATAGGCTCAAAACATGGATTTTTGGAGATAAATTAATTTTAGCCGTGCGGACGTAGTTGAAAACATGATATTGGCATTAATTGACCAATCAGGAGTGGGAGAAATATCAAGGCTTGTGATTCACTTTCTGCACAAAATTTGCAGTCAAAAGCAAGTGGTAGTTGAATGCTAAAAGAGAAAAGATGCCGAAAAGGAGAAAAAATGAGAGTGAGGAGAGATGAAACGTCAAAAGAAACGAGAACCACTGCCCCATGGAACAGACTCCCTAGATCAGGAGGTCGGCAAACTACGGCACGCGTACCACACGTAGCACGCCAAGCAATGCGAAACAGAGAGAGAGAGAGAGAGAGAGAGAGGGAGAGAGAGGGAGAGAAAGAAGAAAAGAATCAGAGAGGAGGCATAGAATAAAAACAAGGAGAGAGAGAGGAGTGTTTGAAATGAGAGAGCAAGCTTGTGAATCCCTTTGTAGTGTTGACCATCTCAGGGATGTAATATTCAAATCTTAGATAATATATTGAACTCCTGTATATCAGTTATGTAATAAATATGTTTTCGGCGCTCTATATCAGGGGCTGGCAGCCTACGGCACGCGTGCCGCACACGGCACGCGGAACACTCTAATGGCACGCGTGCCTCACACGGCACGCAAAGCAATTTCTAATGGCACGCAACCGCAGATGACACCACGAAGTCCGAATCAGTAACTAGAAGATATTTAGCTGTTTCAATTTTAACGTAAATTATATATACTATATATTACTATATAAAATATTTTGTAGTAAAGGTATATTGACCTGACTTGTATGAAAATACGTAGGCTGTTGGCACACTGAATGATTTTAAAAATCCTAAATCGGCACATAGTCAGCAAAAGGTTGTCGACCCCTGCATTATAGCATTGAGGTTTCAAAGTACTTGTATTGAGCTGTTTCAATTTTAAAGTATATATACTACTATATTTTAAAATATATTGTAGAACAGGTATATTGACTTTGATTTGTATAAAAATACGTATGATGCTGTTGGCACACTGAATGATTTTAAAAAACCCTAACTTGGCATAGTCAGCAAAAGGTTGCCGCCCCCCTGCCCTAGATAATATTTCTCCGATTCTTCTATTACCTGTTCAAGTCTAGAATCAATCGTTATCTTCCCCTTTTTACCTATATAAACTACCCCTTATTGTAACCCTCTACCACGAGCGATCCATGGGCTTTGTAGAGGGTGAACCTTACTGCTAAAAAAAGAAAAAAAAAAGAAAAGAAAACGTGAGAGTGAAAAAGTGAGAGAAAAAACAAAAAAAGGAAAGAGAGTGTTGGAAATACAGTGAGAGAGAAAGGGGGATAAAAAGGAATACATAGAGAGTAAGTTTGACTGTTCAAATAAATAAGACTAAGAGAGAGAGAGGGGGAAAGAGACAACGGCGTTTTTTTTATTGTTCAACAAACGAAATTAACAATGGCGACGACAGGTTCTGAAAGTTACAAATATCTTTTGAATCGCATCGAATCATGTGTAGACGAAAACCTCGCCGGTCAAGTGTGTCTTCACCCAGGCCAACGGCTACTGACCACAGATTCTCGAGTTGTTATTAGAGCTGATATCGAACAAGTGATCGAGCAAGGGAAAGTTTCTCTTCTGTGTGGGGGTGGAGCCGGGCACGAACCTGCTCACGCAGGTAAGATACGTCGTCTACATAAATAAATTTCATTTTTAAATAAATAAATTCAAAATACCGAAACAAGATAATTATTTATTTTTTAAAATAAAATTGTTCACAAATTAAAATATATGTACACAAAAACGTACTTTTTTTTACCTTGTTTAACTTTGCCCCCCTCATAACAAGTTTTTAACGTTGATTAAAAATTAAATTATTTAATTATGTGAGTTACGTTAGTGAATGAGAAAATAGTAAAAAAAATACCTAAAAAAAACCAAAACGGTTTTAGTTTCTGAAGAATTTGATTTTTAGAATAATTAGAAAAGAATGCAACAAACACTTGTTTGCATAGAAAAAAGTCATCAAATTATTTTTTTAGATTTCTACTTAGGTACTTTTAATTAAATCTTGAAAAAGTGAATTATTTCTAAAAATTTATTTATTTTTGGATCAGTTTTGTTACAAAACTGATCCAAAAATAAATAAATTTTTAGAAATAATTCGTACAAAACTTTTTTTGTACGAAGATGTGTAAAAAATGAAAAATCTGTCTTTACTCTTTAAGTGTCTGTTTTTTGTACTTAAAAAAATGGTTCGGGTGAGAGTAAAACATCGCATTTTTTCTTTTAAAAAAAATGAACAAAAAACATTGTAATATAAAACTAGAGACAAAAAAAAAGAAAAGAAAGTAAAAAAAAAAGTTTTCAAATTCTAAACCAGGTCAACATTTTTGACTGAAATCAATTCCACAAACTTTTCGCTGATTTAAAAAAAAAAAATAATTTTCTTAAGGGCAAAAATTAAATCTTATTTTGATCTGATTTATAATTTATTACTAATTTTTAAATGTTAAAACTCCTTAATTCAATTTAAATGTCCCCGGCCGGGCTAAGTTTTTTTTTTTAAGACAAGTAAAAGTTCTATATCGAAATGTTCACTTGAATTTAAGCAAAAATTCAAGACGTAGATTAATTGGTAAATTATCATTTTAACACCCGAGCGCTAAGTTCACTGCCGAATTGGCCTATTTATTTCCTTTCCGTACAGAAATTAGTACGCGCTAAAAATTAATGCACAAACTCGTTAAAGTAGATATGGGTTGATTCTAGTTTTTCATTATTTTTTTTCATTTGTCCCCTTCTTCTACACAGAAAGAACCCCCATAACCTTAACACCTAATCCTAAAGAAGAAGGGAACAAATTAAAAAATAAAAAACATTAAATTAAATAATTGCTTCAATTGCCCTAATCTTTTTTGGGGTTAGAAAGAACGATTAATTTTTCTTTTCATTCTTCATAAAAAAATTACTTTGTTATTCTTTTATTTGCCGATGTTTACATATATTTGAATGAAAGTTAACTTTCTTCTTAAATTAAGTACAAAAAAAAAAAAAATAATCGCTTAACGGAAGTGCGTACTAATTTCTGCAAGGAAAGAAAGTAAATAGGCCCATTCAGCAGTGAATTTAGCGCTCGGGCGTTAAAATGATAATTTACCGATTAATTACTTTTAATTAATCATTAATTTAATTAATTAATTTTAATTAATCATTAATTTAATTAATTAATTTTACCCGCGCGGTAAATTACAATTTATAATCGAAATGTTTTGCAATATATACAAACTTAGACAATCACAATCTTGTATTCATTTTTTTAACTAGGTTTAAAAAAGTGAATGAATGCCAGTCGATATAATTTTGTGAATGTTTTTTAAAAAAATAAACAAAATTCCATAAATATTGGACGAAAGTATCTTGTTTTTAATTTCCTTATAAATAAAAAATATATGAAGAAATATAGTCTTAAAATGTGCTATATAAATAACAACACTCGTGGCCTGACGATTGCATCTAGCATGAAACAGACTGTCGCCTCTAAGTGTTGACTCCTATGTTCACTTTTATTTAAATAAAAATATATAAAGTTTTTTATTTTTTAAATATTTGTAATTTATAAGCTTATTTTTCAATAATTTTTTTACTTTTGAAGCGTTGGATAAAAAGTATAATATTGTTAAATAATAAAGATCAATAATTTAAAATTTAGTTTTTAGTTTTTAACAGACTTAAAGAAAAAGTATAATTTTTTTTTTTAATGCTTTGCCAACCAATCTAGACGAGACTAAGTGATAAACATTTGGCAATGTATTTTTTTTTTTTTAAAGCAATTATTAGAATTGGAATAAAACCTAAACATATGATGAAAGTGAATTTACCTTTTCGTTGTGATTGAGAATTTATAACAAAAATAATAAAAGCTACTTATTTAGATTGTTTATTTACCCTATTGTTTATCTGAATGATTGGCAAAACATTGTCTTAATAATTGCCAATCGATTCGAACTTTATAATATGGTAAAAAAAAAATGATTTCCTTATTGCTTATTTTAAAAATTTAGTAAATGTTTATAAATTTATGAATAGAATTGTTTTTGCTTTGCTTTATAAATTGGTAAATAATAAATACTAGCAGCATGACCCGGCGTTGCCCGGGCTTGATTCAAAAATCGTATGACTCATACAGCAATCGCTATCACTTGACTTAAAATATTTTTGCCCTTCCTTGCCTTTAATGGAGTGCCCTTTGCCGTGCTGATGTTGCTACATGCCTTACTTCTTGCCTATCTCACACTGCGAATATTTTCTAAGCTCTATACTAAACATTAAATCTGTTATGAAAAAAGAACTAAACAAAAGAAATGAACACAAAACGATCAGCTTTAAAAAAGGACTCGTAACTGGAAAAACCGAATGAAAAAAGAATGTTAACAACAAATACTTTTTCACACCCAACCCAGTTCTGCGGAATCAGAATCAACATTGAGTTCAAGCAAGCGAATGAACCAATTGGAGTAAAGTGCCATGCAGATTTAAATTTTTCCCACTTGTGACGAATGCAGCTATCGATTTTTTTTGCATGCTAGCATGCTAGTTAACATTCATGTCAGTCAGCTGTTGGCTCTCACGCTGGTCAATAGAATCTTCCTGCCTATTCGTGGCAGCCAGCTATAGGCTCTCACTCTGGCCAGTAGAAAATGGCTGCAAACTACATGAAAACTGCTGTAGAAGCATGAAAAAATTGATTATTTCCACTATCACTGGGAGTTGGGAAATGCAAAGTCGGTCTTGGCCTTCCTGCTAACTTGGAGCATTTGCATGTAAATTTTGGTGCAAATCCGTCAAAAATTGCGGCCATGCATTCGTTACACACACACACACACACACACACACACACACACACACACACACACACACACAGCCTGCCTTTTATAGATAGAGATTGCATTCCATTAGATCTAATTATGTTTAGTTTTTGTTTTTAGAATGTTGTAAATTAAAATTATTCTTGTAAAAACAATCTAATAAATAAATAGTGTTTAATATTTTTCTTGTAAATTCTCACAAAAAAAAAAATGAAAAATTCTTTTTCATCATATGTTTAGGTTTTATTACAATTCTAATCATTGCTTTGTAAAAGAACAAACACTTCCGAGGAGTGAAGGTAGTTAAAATAATAGTGGTGTCATGGGAAAAACTGTCCTTTTGCCACTACATCTTATAGTGGGTATGTTTATCCATGTTTATCATCGCATCTTTAAAAAATAAATTATATCATCAAACATCAGTCTTTAACTTTCTTGTGATCCATAGCTCAAGTTAACCAAGTTTGTTTTAAAAATAACCCCTAAATTACTCAGCAGTGAAATTCAAAATTTTAGCAGCAGGCTTTCAAAAAAATCCCAATTCACAACTTGTAACCTTTCTGGCGACAGATTATACTGGGTTATATGATATCAGCAGCAGAGAGTAATCTCTGCCGTGATTGTTGGCAAAAGTCACGAGTGGAATGTTATAAGGTATTCATTGTTAATGGAGGAAAGAGTTGTAACTTTAGCTTGTAAGTGGTGGGGGTGGCATAGATTAAATATTATTTACATTAAAATAATTTTTATCGTAAATTAAGTCATATTTACTTTAAAGTATTAAAATACAATGTCAATCATTATCTTCTGTCTTCTTAATTCCTGTTCATTTGTTGTTCTTGCTTCTTAATAATGTTTTTCTTTTTTCATATTTCATACTCACTCATTGCGTCTTAGTGGCTTTAGTGCCTTGCTTGGGGTGAAATGAACTTTTAAAAAATGAGTAATATTCTAATTTTTAAGGAATACACTAAATGTAATGCCCCTATTCATTTCCACGGAAACTATGATAGATGTATTTTTTTGGAAAATAAGAAAATTACATCCAATTCATTTTTTAAAATAATATTACCAACAATATATTATTGAAAAAAAAATATTACCAGCAATAAAAATCTTGTTGGCATTAAATAACCTATTGAGGTTGATATGCCGTAAAACAAAACAAACCAAACCAAACCAGCAAAAAAACCCCAAAGAGACCTAACCAAAAAAAAAAAAGCTGAATGTTTGACAAAATCAGTGACAGCAGAAAAAAGAACAGCAGCATGAAAAATGTAACTGAAAACCATAAAACAAATAAAATTTAAAACTGCTTCCCAGTAACTTCAGCACTTCTTCCCTCTTATATGTATCAGACTCTTTTGATAAAACTATCATTAGTCTGAAGAAGTCCTTTCAAGGATGAAACATTTTTCTTTTGTCAGTTTCTTTTTTTACAGCTTATCAACCTATTGTATGATATTTAAAGCCAGAAAATATTTTTAGATTATAAGATTCTTTTTTTTTTTGCAATAATAATGTTTTACTGATACAAATTCTACTTATTTTTTGCAATAATAATGTGTTACTGATACAAATTCTACTTATTTTTTGCAATAATAATGTTTTACTGATACAAATTCTACTTATTTTTTGCAATAATAATGTGTTACTGATACAAATTCTACTTATTAACTCATAGCTGAGGGGGAGAGCAGGTGTATTCATAAATTTCACAAGGATATTTATGTGTGAGTGAATGTAACAAAACTAACTGGAGATTGATTCTCTGATTTCCAATTCCGAGTGGTTATCCATTACACTCCCCACACATCCAATCTTACAGCACCTGATATTCCCAAGTAGTCACTTATCTAAGTTCTGACCATGCTCAGTGTTGCTTAACTTCAGTGATAGTATGAGAATTGGTGTTTCAAAGTGATATGGCTGTAGGATTTTTTTTTCTGTTTTTAATTCAATTTCCTGTTACAAATTTTTTTTATATACTAAAATTGGAGCGGGAAAAAAGAAGATATATTTTTTTCTCTTAAAAACTTTGTTTTTTTCATATCAGGTTACGTTGGCCAAGGGATGTTGAGTGCATCAGTGTCAGGTTCGATTTTCACTTCTCCTCCCTCAGCTAATATCTTTGCCGCCATCAAGGCTATTAGTCGACCAAATTCTGCAGGTTAGTCTTTCAATACCGTTCGTCTTTGTTATTTTGCACAAATCTATTTGTTACAATATTTGGTAAATTTACAGTGTAAGTACCAAAAGCCCCTGGGGTTGAGAATGTACCATTTTGATGTGAAATTGCCTGGTTATTTTCGAAAATGACATTCAAACATTGCGCTTGATTGCTGTTTTCGATTTATTGTCAATGTAAATTTGATCTCTTTCACGTTGTCCAGCCGCCATTACTGGTGTTGTTTATATAATGTGCAGAAGCTTACTTAACTTACTCGTTTTGATAACTGCGCGATTTTCAAAGATGTTATTTTAAAATGAAGTTTTAAATGAATAATATTTTTCTTTATTGTCCTTAAAAAATCTGCTTATAGCTAATGAAACAGAATCTCACCATAAATGTAATTTATGAAGTCTTAAATTCAAGAAACTTTCATGACACATAAAAAAAAACATCGTTAAAAAAAAAATCCTTTTTTTACTTTTCAGGCACGTAATTTTTATTTTATTTTATTTTAATTTTCGGATTTTACATTTTTTTGCACATTATTTCGTGCATTCATTTCAAACTTTGCGTATTGCGTAGTAATCAAGACAAGTGAAGCTTCCGTGTAGCATGACTACTCGAGGCAAACATATGTAAACAAAACCAGTAATGACGGACGTTCCGTGTACGCAATGAGAAAGAAGTCGAACTTATATTGTCCATAACTTCTAAACAGTAATCGACCACAATGTTTTAATGTCATTTATAAAATAACCAGGCAATTTCACACCAGAATCGTACGTTCTCAATACTGGGGGCTTTTGGTGCTTATACAGCAAATTAACCTAATATTTTCATGTTCCCATTTGTTTTCATGCTTCTTATTTTAATATAAGCCTTATTATCATCTTAATTTATTATTTTTTTATACCCAGTTCAAGTCTCGCGAGCCATTCAGGGTAGAGCATTACTGCTAAAATGTAGTAATCAAGGCACCTCCAACTCTGACTTCTCTTTATGTAATTAAGTGATTATGGACAACAAATCTCATAACGCCTGTGCATATGCTGCAATAGAAAAGATGGCAACGCCTTCTTGGCCAGACGGTCGAACTCTCTGCCTCTGAGCAGAGAGGAACCCGGACAAGGCTCCGCCGATGGGCGGAGTCTTGTAAGGGGTGGTTGACAAACCCGATCCCATTTATACGGGATCTACAGGGAAATTTTTTGGCCAAGCCTACGGGCTCGGGGATACCCCACTTTAAACCCGGCCTTGTGCCACATCTGTCCCTCGTGGGTGGGGGAGGGGCAGTAAATACTGCCCGTGCATACACTCCTAACTTGAGTAGGTCTATATCATTATAACTGGTTTATATCAAAGAACAGAGATAATTGTCCTACTTTTATCGAGTAAAACTTTAGCAGTTGGCTAGCAAAGGAATCATTTACATAGCTAACACCACTCAGCTCATCGTCTTCAGGAAACTGGTAAATTCTTTCTTCATAACCAGATATTCTGGGGTTCACACCAGCTCTGTTTTGGTAGGGCAGCCATGTGCTGTCTTTTTGCAGAGACAGCACACTAATCATTGTCTCTTTGACCAACGGTGGGGGGGGGGCATTAGTTATCAGTAGCGATTGACTGCTCTGTCTGCATTTTGTTTCCGCTAGACATTTTCATGTTAGTTGTTCAGATGAACTTTTCTCTTTGATGTCTAGACTTTACAAATTTAAGCTCAGTAAC
The DNA here is from genome assembly GCA_964036315.1 of Acanthosepion esculentum. Classification (NCBI taxonomy): domain Eukaryota; kingdom Metazoa; phylum Mollusca; class Cephalopoda; order Sepiida; family Sepiidae; genus Acanthosepion; species Acanthosepion esculentum. The sequence continues at coordinate 69,206,874 of OZ038512.1, forward strand.
CTCTGGGAAAAGTATGAAACCATATCTTCTCCCCCTATCTATGGGTTGAATAGCAGGGCAGAGTGGGTCCTATAGCCTTGGTTAGCAATCAGTTAAAAGAACCAAAAAGAATGGAAACCTACTGTGTGGAAAATATTCCGCTTAGAATCAGTCATGATTCGAAAGAGACAAGAAGTGTGTATCATGTATGGAACTTAACTGACTAGAATTGGTAGCTAGGTTTCAACATTTTACAGTTGAAATGACTAGATGTAAGTTCTATGCTAATAGTTTCTTTGTTTGTACTTCTTGCTTATAGAACTCTCTTCAAGATTCTTGCTTTCCTGTCAACTACAATCTAAAAAGTTTAAATTTTCCCAGAAAATGAGCCTAACATTTGACAAGTGTTTATTTATAGCAACCCTCTTGAGGCAACAGAACACACCTACAGCATGCAAAGGGAGAGAATTCTACAGTGACAATTTTGGCCTTCAGTGTGCTAAAGGCGAAAGAGCCTAAAACTTTAGTGGTTGGCTAGCAAATGACTCATTTGCATAGCTAACACTGCTTAGCTCACTGTCCTGACTATCTCACGAGGAAACTGGTAAATATTTCTTTCATCATAACCAGATATTCTGGAGTTCACACCAGCTCTGTTTTGGCAGGGCAACCATGTACTGTTTTTCTGCAGAGACAGCATACTAAATGCTATCTCTTTGACTGACAGGGATGGGTACTGTTATTATTGTCTGGTCAGTCTACATTTTGGTTCATCTACAGTAATGTTTAAATAGTCAGACATTTTCCAGATGGACCTTACACATACACAGAGAAAAAAAAGAATTTGAACAGGAGAAAGTCCAAAATGTGTTCTCATTGTAAAAGACACAACTTACCATGTTTAGATATTATTAATCTCTTCTGTTTAATTTTCATGCAATTTCTAGTTGTTGATCCAGTTTTTCTAGCCTTCATTCAGGATTTTCTCTTGGGTACCTTTCAGATTGGTATAGATGTTTTGGAAAAGTGATTCCTGTAGACAACATTTTAGAGAATTTTTTTAAGTAGATGCTGGAATATGTGTGTGCGGCACCAATACATTGAAGAGGACTTGGGTGCCAATGTCCTCTGTAGAATATTTTGTTTTTGCAATTGAAGGGATTTTCTTCTTCTTGGCTGGGTATCTGCCACTGAAGAGAGATCCACTGGAATCAAACACTGGGTCATGACGAGCAGGACAAGACTTCTACATAGAAGCACCACACGTATGGGACAAATGCAGCTGAGACACCAGAAACACAAACAAGGACAAATGAATCTGAAACGACGCTGGGTAGCACAAACGTAAATTCTTGTTAACACATAGCACTTCTGTTCGCGCAGTCAGTGGGGTGTACTCCCAAACTCTGACTTTACAAAAATTGTCCTGCTTTTATAGAGCCTAAGACTTTAGCATTCGGCTAGCAAAGGAATCATTTGCATAGCTAATACCGCTCAGCTCACTGTCCTGACTATCTGATGAGGAAACTGGTAAACACTTTCTTCATAACCAGATATTCTGGGGTTCACACCAGCTCTGTTCTGGCAGGGCAGCCATGTACTGTCTTTTTGCAGAGACAGCACACTAAACATTGTCTCTTTGACTGCTTTATCGCTATCAGTAGCGATTGGCTGCTCTGTCTGCATTTTGTTTCTACTACATTCACCCAATATAAGCCACTCAAGGTAGAGCATTACTGAAAAAAGTTGTTGTATGAGGGGTAAGAGCAGGAGGTAAGAAGTGCCGTTTAGGATGATATGTGGAAAAGATAACGGTAAACCTGAGATTTGTAGAGCTTAACATTATTGTGATTTGGAAGAATCCTCTTTGGAATCGGGGATCCTATGTATGACGATAAACTACATCCGCATCCTGGGTATGATGATAAACTACGTCCAACAGCAAGGCCTCTGATAATAAGTTTTTGAAAAAATAATGTTGCCAGCTATACATTTTTGAAAAAATAATATTACCAGCTATACGTTTTTGAAAAAATAATATTACCAGCTATACGTTTTTGAAAAAATAATATTACCAGCTATACGTGTTTGAAAAAATAATATTACCAGCTATACGTTTTAAAAAAAATATTACCAGCTATACGTTTTAAAAACAATAATATTACCAGCTATACATTTTTGAGAAAAAAAAATATTACCATCTATACGTTTTTGAAAAAATAATATTACCAGCTATACATTTTTGAAATATGGTGATATCCTTTCGTTTTTTATTGATAATGTTATTAAGCTTATCAGACAATATGAAAGGAACTTAAATAAAGAAAACTTGTCTATATTATTTAATAAAACATGCATCAATGAAAAATTGCTGCCTAAATACACACAATATATATATATATATATATATATTGTTCTTTTTCTCTTATGTTTATTCACACTTTGTTGCAGGTGGTTGCTTGTTGTTAGTGCCAAACTACACTGGGGATCGACTCAATTTTGGTCTGTCATTTGAAAAAGTGAAAAGAGAGCAACCAAATCTTAAAATTGAAATGTTGGTTGTTGGTGAAGATTGTGCTTCCTTGCCGTCAGTTCATTCTGCAGGACGCAGGGGCCTTTGTGGACAAGTGTTTGCAAACAAGGTGGGGAAAACTGGCTTCTTTTCCCCCAGCATCAACCCAGCCTTTGCCTCCACCAATTTCTAAATCCGATATTGACCTTCGCTTTAAATAATTTATCGCAGTTACCTCCCATTAACGATTTCGTTGATAACTCCACATTAGTCTCCCCTTATCCGTAGGAAATGGTTATTTGGACTTTGTGCTGTAAATGTTCAATCAGTCATTAATATTCACCACTGAATTAAAAGTAATGGCCATGGCAACGAAGAAGATTCTTTAGACAAACAGTTTTTTTGTTCTAAATAATAAATTAAAAAAAAGAAAAAATAGTACTTGCATATTATGAGGTTGTGATATATACGAGGGTCATTCAATAAACAAGGTGAATTTTTTGGTATAAGGACTTGTAATACAGATAGAAGCTTACGTTTTTTTTTTTCAACGTAGTCTCCCAGCATTGTCACACACTTTTCCCATCTGTGCACAAGCTTCCGTATTCCCTCAACGTAAAAATCTTTGGACTGATGTCTCAGCCAGTTGCTCACAACACTTTTGACTTCATCGTCACTTTTTAAACTTTGTGCCTCTCGTGAACGCTTTCAAGGGACCAAACAGGTGAAAATCTGAAGGGGCAAGGTCTGGGCTGTAAGGGGGATGAGGGAGCAGTTCCCAGCCCAGCTTGTTGATGGTCTGCACCGTTTGGGCTGCTGTGTGAGGCCTTGCGTTGTCATGATGCAAGATGACTCCTTCTGACTGATGACCCCTGCGTTTGTCCCAACAGATAAGCTCAAAGTCCTTGCAATGTCAACCACTGTCACCCTCCTGTCAGACTGAATGAGGTCATTGACTGATTCGATCACCTCAGGAGACCTCACTTCTGTAGGCCTCCCAAGCCTGTCTTCATCCTCAACACTGCTCCGTCCTTCTTTAAACAATTTAGCCCACTTGTGGACATTTTTTTGGCTGAAACATGTGGCACTATACACAGTTGACATTCTCCTATGAATTTCAGCTGGTTTGTACCCTTCAGCAACCAAAAACTTGATAACTGACCGCTGTTCAATCCTGGAGCATGCTTCTTGGTCGGCCATCTTTGTTAATCGGCAAAACTCTCAAAGTTTTTTTTTAATCTACAAAAGAAATTAAATCCATGTGAAAAAGAAGTAAAACAAAACAAAAAATAAAAAAGAGTAAGCTTCCATCTGTATTAGAAGTCCTTATACTGAAAAAATTCAACTTATTTATTGAATGACCCTCGTATATCTAATAAAATGACTGATTTGAAATATGAATTACATAGTATGTAAGATGGAATATATAAAAACCAGTTGCATGCTTCAGTTTTTTATTCTGTTGCCAAGGCCTTGTTCAATAAGAATATTGTTCAATAACAACTGAAAAAATTCATTAATCTCTTCAGTTGTTCTGAAAGCTGTTGTGTGATGATATTGAAATTCCCATTGATAACAGAAAATAAAAAACATTAGCTAGACTTACAAGACTGGCCACCAGTGCTATAAAGAAGAAAAAATTGCAACCATATCTTTTATTAGTCTTCTTCAGGGTGTTGCAACTTGTTGCCTCACAAGAGAGAGAGAGAGATTGAAGCCAGAGATAGCACATTTGAATTTTGCAGTTGTGTTGTCATATCCTGCTATGGCAACAGAAAATGACCATGTTGACTGAAATTAAGTAGAGGAGCCTTGAAGAACAATACAGTAGAAAGATATAGCAATATTCAAATTCCCATTGATAACACAAAACGAAAAAATAAACTAGACGTACAAGACTGGTCACCAGTGTTATAAAGAAGGAACAATTGCAACTTAACCTTTTCTCAGTCTTCTTCAAGGTGTTGCAACTTGTCGCCTCACAAGAGAGAGAGAGAGAGAGATTGAAGCCAAAGAGATTGTGTAAAACCAGACTTTCAAAGTAGATTTAGCTTCCTGTGGAGAAAATCAACCTTTTAAAGTTATTTTTTGTTTTTTTTTCTGTCCTAATGAAGTGTTGCTTTTTTTTTTTTTCAAAATGGCAGGAGTTTTGGTGATAGTAAAGAATTACACTGGTGATCGCTTAAACTTTGGGGTTGCCATAGAACGAGCAAAAAACGCAGGTTACAAAATGGAGACTGTAGTTGTAGCTGAGTGCTGTATGAGTGGCAAAGAGGCCAAACCTGGCAGGCGTGGTCTTTGTGGTACCATCCTTGTACACAAGGTATGTGCAAGCAAACACTTGTTGCTTTATCTCTGACACTTTTGTCAGATGATGCATCTCTCTGTTGCAACTAAAAGTGCAGCAGAATAATATTGTTTTTTTTTTGTTTTCTAACATGGAGTCATTAAAAAAATATGTAATAGTTACAGGTTGGATGGATCAACCTCATTTTTACATGACAGGGATTTAACAAAATTTAGGGAGTTGCGACAGTTTAGGTTTTTAAAAATTTATAGCATCAATCTTTTTTTAAGATTAAGATTTTATAGCATCAATGTCAAAATTGACAATAATAATTTATCAGATATGTGGCATTTACACCCTTGTGCAAATTAATTGAAACAACCACTTTAGTTTCCTTTCTTTCAACATATAGTTTTAGATGCACTGAAGTGACAGTAATCAATTTCTATTTTTTTCTCAGATTAGGTCATTTGCACTGGTGTGCAGTAATATGAATTTATTTTTGAGGTATGTGATGACATTTGTTTGGCCTTGAATAATATTGCATCACTCATGAATGCATCAGATTTTATCATGTCCAGACACTATTATCTAGATTGTCGATTAGTTGTCCTATGGCCATAGTCTGTGATGGACATTACTCCAAGGAAGTATATGAAAATTGTAATATTGCACAAACACACTGGCAAGCATTACCAGTGAGCAAATCAAAGTACTATAGATTGGCCTGGAAACTCTCCTGATTTAAATCCAATCAAGGATCTGTGATCAAACCTCAAGGAACGACTGCGTGGAATGGACATACAAAGTACTAGCATGTGCACTGGGTCATGTTTCATTGGAAAAATACAAAAAAAAGTAAATAATAATGGAATTATTCATTTTGTTTCAATTAATTTGCAAAAGGGTGTAACAGGCACTGATCTACCAGATAACATCAGATTCTTTCATGCAGAGGTGGTTTGAATGTATGGCGCTACTGCTTAGACATTAACTAAAACCCTTGAGTCTAATCTTGATGGAATCTACACTTGGATGCTGAATGTCATACTTAATATCTCTTGGAGACAGCATCCAACTAAATCACAGCTGTATGGATTCATCCCTGATATTTCTACAGTCTTACACAAATGCAGAATGCACTTTGCAAGACACTGCTGGTGAGGAAAACGAGAACTTGTGAGTGGTCTGCTGCTCTGGACACCTAGTCATGCCGCAAGACAGGTTGGCTGCCCAGCAACCACCTACATTGACCAGCTATGTTACGACACATAATTTGACACTAATGACCCTCCAACCTTGATGCAGGACCATGATGTTTGGTGGGATAAACTCACGAATGTCAAAGCAAGTTCGACTGAATTAATATAAATAAGAAATAGTGTTTTTGAAAGAGTAAAAGATTTTATTAAAGTGATAAAAATAACAAATTAAAAGAAGAAAAATGAATAACTAAAATACAAGGGTAACAAAATATCATTACTATAAAGTGGTAATAGCAAAATAGAAAACTGACAAAAAAAATGACAGCTAAACAGGCTTATTGGTCCTCTTTCATCACAGGTCAATCACAAACAAAAAATGGGTACATCGATTGCAAAAATGAACAACAAAGACAGAATGTTATATAAATATATAGCACTTACAAGCTAATTAACCTTAAGCCCACTAACTACTTTGTTGCTTACAGAGAGATGGCTGGTAGGGCTTAACATAGATGCCAATACTTTTTCTTCCTCAATTGAACTCTAATGTGAGAGAACTGATAAACTGGTGGAGCTGTCTTTTTTCTTCTATTTTGATATTACCACTTTCAGGTAATATTATTTTTGTTACCTTGCTTGTTTTTATTGCTTTAATAGAATAGCATTTTATTGAATTATATTTTTATTGTGTTTTTTCATTAGAAATTACCAAATGTGTCACAGTTATAATGAGTCTGATTTGGATGTGTGAATCGGGTTTGTGGACACACAAAGCATTTGAAACTTTAAGGTTGGTAACTTGTAGTGATAGAAAAATAAAATAAATAAAAATAAATAATAAAAAGAAAACCAAAATTTCACCCCATCTGTATAATAATAGATGGATAATCAAAATTGCCAGGCCATAAAGCCATATTTCGACCAACTAATAAGAAAACATTCACAACCAGGATATAAGAAAAGAAATAAGAATTGTCAGCTCAATGACTTAGAAAGCTTTCACGGCCAAGATATAAGGCTCTGAATCGGTAAAAAGCAGAGTGGCATTTTCGAAATGGATTTATAGATGTGCATATAACTAGATAAAAAATTAACCAAAACCAGAATCAATAAATTTTGTCCATTCTCTGATGCTGCAGTTATTGTAACAAACCCAGAGATGAAATACATTTGCATCATGAGCTGGTGACCTTAGATGGCTAAATTGTCTTGCTACATGTAAAAACATACTCCCTTTTTTTCTCTGCCTTTTTAAGCTGCCTGCTGATATATTTGAAAACAGATGTACTTTCCTTCACCCACATTGTCAAGCAGGTGGCTACTACATTTGGATACATACATACACATATATATTTATTTCTTCCTGAACACTTTCTGTCCCTCATTCTTTCCTGTATGTGTCAACAAAACACAACTCAACCACAATCTCCAGAGGCCTCAGCTTAAAATTTTTTTACATGGCGTAGGTTTGCTAAGTTATTGTTAGGGATCATACAAGAAGATAAATTTTCAGATTTTATTTGATTTAGAGCTGGTTCAGCAGAGAGATCAACTGTAAGGCTCAAGCTATCTTGATTTTTGGAGGTGTTTCTATAAACATTCAAGTATATGTTTACTAATAATCAAAGAATAAAGTAAGCAAAATTTATATATTACTTATATTCTTTTTAATTTATTTACTTTTTAATCATCTCACCCCAATCAAGGTACAGAAGGCGCTTACCTCCCTTTGGTAGAGATAAGTCACATGACAACAGTTTAGTGATGTCACTCCATTACAACAATGAAAAGGGCAGCCAAATTCAGTTTGTTTACAGCAGGCACCATGTGAAGTTGGTTTCTTTTAGGCTGAGGTTAAATCTACTTCCTCTGCAGTATACACGTCCATGGTGCCGTTTCCCTTTGAGAATTGATCTTTCCCAGATACAGAAGGAAACTCCAGCACGCAGTCCCCATGGCTGGAAAGTGAGGTTTGGTCAGATCCAGTCAAGATAAAGCAACAATTTCCCATTTCTGGTTTGATTCAAAATATACCAGAAGTAGTGAGGTACTTTCTGGAGTAGTACAAAAAAAACCCCGATCATTTTTCCATCATTTTTAGTGATGGATTGTATATATGAATTGCATTTGGCATCTCGATTGAGCTGCATGAGGTAAATAAGGAAGTTTACAAAAGAATAGGAACAATAAAGAAAGAGGCAAATGAAATCATGGAGACACATAATAAAAAAGGTAGGCTTGTAGAATTTAACACTCAAAAGGTATATAAAAATATACTTTCGAAATGGATTTATAGATGTGCATATAACTAGATAATTGTTGCAGAGAAAAATAGCAAATAATTTACTTAAAAAATTGAGGAACAAATATCACAAAAAACATTGAAAAAGTATTGCTAAAAGCAACAAGGAAGCTATGGACCACCCATATTCTGAAGGGACTTGGCACACAGAGAAGCAATCTTAGTTTAAGGTCTATTATTGAAATTATTTAAAATTCTAAAAATGAGAGTAATTCAATAAGTACATGGAATAGCTGAAAGGAATGGAATAAGAAACATGCTTGGTTTTCAGAGAAACATTGATATTACTAAGACATACACAAAACTATATATACATATATACACATGTGTCTCACGTGGAGAATAATATATTACATATATCGATATAGTAAAAGAAAAAAACTGAGTGTAAGGGGAAATAAAAACGAAGGGTCTTACATATAATAAGGAGATACTTCAGTGTCTGAAGAAGCCATTTTTAGGACTCCAGATTTAAATGGGCTGGATTCATCTGTTTCCCAGGCGAGGACATATTCCATGAACAAGAAACGGCAAGTCTTGGTTTTTCCAAAATTAGCGACTGCGTGCTGGAGTTTCATTCTGTATCTGGGAAAGATCAATTCTCAAAGGGAAACGGCACCATGGACGTGTATACTGCAGGGGAGGTAGATTTAACCTCAGCCTAAAAAAAACAACCTCACATGGTGCCTGCTGTAAACAAACTGAATTTGGCTGCCCTTTTCATTGTTGTAATGGAGTGACATCACTAAACTTTTGTCATGTGACTTATCGCTACAAAAGGGAGGTAAGCGCCTTCTGTACCTTGATTGGGGTGGGATGATTAAAAAGTAAATAAATTAGAAAGAATATAAGTAATATATAAATTTTGCTTACTTTATTCTTTGATCATTAGTAAACATATACTTGAATGCTACCACAGTTTAAAGAAACACCTCCAAAAATCAAGATAGCTTGAGCCTTACAGTTGATCTCTCCGCTGAACCAGCTCTAACAATTCAATGGAAGAATAACTTGTAACTTTTGCTCCCTTCAAAACAAAGCTAGTAACATTTCATCATCACTGTTTAGTGACTGAACTTTCTCCTTTCACGATCAACATTTGTAACCTTATTGAGACTCCATACCTTGAAGATCTATTAGGACCCAAGTTCACTCCAGACCTCAAGTGGAACTCTTCTAGATACTATAAAAATATTTGGCTCCTTAGGTGGTCGGACATTTGACCGAGAGACATTTGGCCAAATGGGCATTTGGTTGAATTGGCATTTCACTGAAAAAGTACAAGTCAAAATAGTAACAAGCAATACTTTAAGTATTTTAATTAGAAGTATTATAAGGTAGAATAGGACTAATAATTACCACTAAATTTCAAGTGAAAAGTTTTCTTATTTCAATATTTATTTATTGAAATTAGTATTTTTTAAAAATATTCGAGTGTATTTGGTTAAAAAGTAGCACCTAATTATTTAAATTTGTATTTAACAGTAAGATAAAATCTAGTTCATACCTTTAAGATAATGATCATTAAAAGTGAAATTGAAAGATCTTTCATATATCGTAAAAGCTTAAGATTTTTGCTGTAGTAAAATGTACTTTTTCTCGAAATACTTATCATATTTGAAGTAAATTATAATATATACAGAATAGATTTTAGAAGACAACTGTCAAAAAACCCTGAACAATTATAAATTAATACAGTAAATAAATATAAATATATGTAGTACATTAGGATAAAGAGTGTGACATACTTGTAAGTACGTCACTACATTTTTGGCTAAATATCCGTTGGCCAAATGTCCAAGTACCGGCTCCTTATACCACTCCAAAAAGTACCTGACTCTTCTTGCTATCCTTTATTTGTATAAGAGTCTGATTAGGCCTAAAATAAGGTATTGCTGTCATATTTCCATACTTGACAATATCAGTTATCATCACATTCTTTGGACATTTTTATTTTTAATGATTTAAAAAACAATTCTTCATTAATTTTTTCTTGAAAACAAGGCACAAAAGAGGGTTACTGTTAAGAAGTTAATGGTAAGGTGTGTAATATCAATAAAAAAGGAGGTGGTAAAAAGTGAAGATTATGAAGATAAGGTGGATAGATAATGATTGACCGTTGACGTGAAAAGATTAAGATTGTTGTGTTCAGGAAAGCACTCATGAGTCTGTTCCTAAAAGTGGCAGTTCATGGGAAAAAAGCTGAAAAAAACAGGCTTCTTATAAGATAACCAGTGCAAAAATGACTTAAATCATGCTGTTATCTTCTTTTTGTCTTTCTATATATATATATATAAAGTGATTTTAAATTAAATATTGCTACAGTATTGGTTACAAGCACGTGGACTTTTGGCATATGTTTGACTTTTTATTTACTTGTGGTCATAGTTTGAGGTCAGATAAAAATCAGAATTTTGATTGTTGACTTTCAAAACAACAAAATCTCCTTGACATTTTAAACTTGTGAGAGATGAAACTGAGTTTTATATTTATAGAATTTTGTTTTTAAAATAAATTATTTAATACTTTTATGTTACTTTGATTTTATTGCAACAGTTGAATCATTAAATTTGAAATAGTTTGGAATTAAATTCGAACCATTTTGTTTTATTTGTAGATTGCTGGTGCACTCGCAGAAGAAGGCAAAAGTCTTCAGGAAATTGC
>OZ038512.1:69222822-69340322 GCA_964036315.1 Acanthosepion esculentum
GTCCATCCATTTCTTGAGCTTGGTGAATCATAACAACTGGAAGTAACTGTAGTTACACACAATTAAAAATTAAATAACTTATTTAAAGTTAAATTTAAATATCAAACAGAGTGAAAGGTTTAAAAAACAACTTTTTATTAAAGGTTTAACTTTATTTATATTTTTGTCGCATTTGCAACTGATATCGTCTGATTAAACTGTAATTAAAACTTAAATGGGTCACAGTACATTGCTCATATATTTTTTCTAGCATGCATACTGGGAAGTATTTGAAATATTACATAGTTCGTGTTCCCTAATTTTCTTCCAAGGGTGACTTCAGGTAAAGTAATCATAAACAATGTTTATTTTAAAAGAAAATAAACATTTTGTGCAAAATAAATGTAAACAAACTATGGAAAGGAGTTATGTATACGAAGAAAGATTATGCCGAATTAAGGTATCGAATAAAAGATAAAATAATTTTATTATTCCTAAATTCTTATAACTTTTATGGCCCTGACCTGTCATCTCGTCTGCAGTCGCTCTCTCACAGACGCGATGTTGCATTGCTCTGCCTTTTTTACAAGTACTTTCACGGTAATTGCTCCGAGGAGCTGCTTTCGCTTGTCCCTAGGCCTCGTGAATTTAAACACCCCACGAGGCTGGCATCCCACTCCCACCCCTACACCGTGGAAACTGTTAGATGTAGACGTCTCTTCTACTCCAATAGCTTCATGTCTCGCACATCTCGCCTATGGAACTCCCTTCCCTATTACTGTTTCCCTGATAAATACAATCTCCAACGGTTTAAGTGTAGCGTCAATCGACATCTCCAGTTGCCTTGATCTATCCACTTCCCTTCTCCACATCCTTTCACCTTTCATTCCTATCTGCTCTCGCTCCAAATCTTCTGTAACCCCCTTGCCTTGATCGATCCACTGTCTTTCTCTTTCTCCACATCCTCTCCTTTACCACTCCTATCTGCTCTTCCTCCAAACCTTCTTTAACCCCTTGCGTGATAGTGGCCTCCAGCCTTGCTTGGGATGATACGCTTAAAAAAAATATAATGTATATAGGACGCTGAAGGTAAGAGGTCGAAGGCAATAATAATAATAATAATTGATCCAAAATGTAGGTTTTGTGATTAGTTTAATGAAATGACAGATCACGTAGATAATAATATTGGCCTTCGGAGCATGAATGAGGGTGGGGCAGATTTTAAATTCTATGCGTTAACGAGTTTGGACGTCAAAACAAACAAGGACTTCATCTTCTCTTCTTTCCTCCCCGCTTCTGTAATTTAATGCACTTAAATTGTGTCTCGGTAGCTACTGTAGCTACACGAAGTGAAAAATTAAATAAATAGCTCATTTAAAGTTGGATTTAAATATCGAACAGAGTAAAGAATTAAAAATCAATTCTTTATTAAAGGTTTAAATGAATTTCACTTTTCATTGCATTTACAATTGATAACAAACTGAAGCGGGGTGCAGTACATTGCTCATATGTTTTTGTTTCCTTTTTTTAGTACACGTACTGCGATGTATTCGGAATGTTACGTGGTTCGGGTTCCCTAATTTCTTTTTAAAAGTGACTATGTGAAGGGATCATAAAGAATGATCATTTTAATGGAAAATAAAAAACCCGTAGAAAATAAATATAAACAAAATACAGAGATCGGTTGCGTATATGAAGAAAGATTATGCCGAATTAAGGTGTCGAAATAAAAATAAAATAATTTTATTATTTCTAAATTCTTATAACCTTTACATACATAGGACACTCAAGGTAAAAGGCTGAAGACGCAAAATCCCTCTGCAGGAGCTTGCCTAAAGTCTGCACGAAGGATGGCGTCTATGCTAGTTTGAAATAAAAATCCTTAATTTTTTACAAGTATTTCTTTCATTTTAATTTTAGTTGCATTTTTATCTTTATTTTTTAACTAAATGTCCACCCAATACTAGTCCCAAGAGCCACTCAAGATAGAGGGGTACTAAAATGAGGTTGTTGTAGGAGCAGGAAGTGAAATATGGGGATAGGCAGGATAGATAACAGTTGATCCAAGAAGTGGTCAAGTCTGTTGTAATCAGGAATGCATGCACTTGGGAGTCTGTTCCACAAAATAACAGTTCTTGGGAAGAAGCTGTCTGAATGGAACTTCATCCTTACTAAAGGAATACAAAGGGAGTGATGATGATTTGACCTTGCATACATGGCATGGCTGTTTCTAGATGTATAGGTATGAACTGTATGGACATAATAACAGGAAGTAAGTGCAATTATCAGCATATGTAGGATAGATAATGGCTGATATTTTTCAAGCATGTTTAATTAATTCTGTTAGTGATTATATGATAAATAAGTACTGTTAAATGATTAATATCAATTAACTGAATTTAGTGGCATGAAATAAGGCTAGATTTGATTTCTACACTTCCTGATGAAGTTAAAATAAGACAAATATAGCCAGAAGCACTTGAAGTTAACTTAAGCTTGTTAAGGCGTTGTTTGGAAACTTTCTGATACCTCGTCCTGGGTAAGACGATAAACTACATCTGACAGCAAGGCCTCTGATCAGGAGGTTTTGAGGAGCATGGAACCCCCTCTTTATTGCTGGTGTTCCCAGGTCCACCCTGATGTAGGGCGGTAGCCCTTGTTAGGGTCCCAGCTATGGACAAATAGTTAACCCCAAACTGGAGTCAAAAATGCTATGAAAGTGTAAAAATAGGTATTAATACCAGCAATATATTTTTGCAAAAATATTACCAGCAGTGAATTTTTGAAGGAATAAACTATTACCTGTAATACATTTTGGAAAAAAAAAATATTACCAGCAATACATTTTTGGAGAAAAATATTACCAGTAATAAAAATCCTGTTGGCATTAAAAAACCCATTGAGTTTGATATGCCGTAAAACAAAACAAAAATGAGCTGACAGCTAAATCTCAACCTGAAAGCAGATTCAAGTGCCAGGAGAGAAATTCATTTGGACCACTTTCAGAGAAGAATTTCAAAGAAACTAAAAAACTCAAATTGAACTTTTCTGTAGATGAAAAACATAAAAATTCCTCATAACGTCAACCAATTCAAAGCACAAAATTTCTTCATGCTAAGACATTCTTTTCCTGTGATACAAATCACATGGCTCAACGTTTTGCATTTTCTGCCTTATCTAATTTTTTTGGTTTCCCCAAATTTTTATTTTTGAAGGAAAAATATTAACAGCAATACATTTTTGAAAAAAAATATTACCAGTAATAAAAAATTTGTCGATATTAAATAACCAATTGAGGTTGATATGCCCCAAACCAAACTAAACCTTTCTGATACAACCCCTGATGTCTCATAGCTGTTTTTTGTGCATTGTCTCATGAGATAAAAAGTTTGTCCAGTTTCAAGTTTTAATTAATTTAAAGTTTGGATGTGCAGGTGGCGTAATAAAAATCAGCTTGGAATGAGAAATCAGAGGGCCAAGATCTAATTCCAGTTGAGTTAATTGCATTCACTTGTGCATAAATACCCTTGAGAAAGGTATGAATCTACCATTTCTCCACCAGCAGACTGGGCTCTCTAGCTGTGGTTGGTAACCAGTCTAGGAGAAGGACAACTCTGAATTCAAAACTAATAACCAAATCATGGGTTTCCCTTTGGCAAGGCATAGCACTTGTAAGCCACTCCTGCTAGCGTTATGGTGACAACATTGGCAGTCGGATGTTGGATGTAGTCAATGGGAGATTAAAACAGACCAGATTTGGCATTGAACTACAAAGGTGCCATGCAAAAGATCCTTCATACTGGACAATGGATGAGGCTTAATTATCCAGTGTTAGATGGAAACTCTGTCACTGCCTTGTGTTCCCTAACATATGCACAACTGAAACCCTTATAGATGACACATTTTAAACAAGACCAGGAAGAAGTATGAGGATGTTATAGGGATATCCCAATGGATGACATTGTTGGGAATGTTCCAATGGATGACCTAGATGGGGATGTCCCAAATGGATGACGTAGTTGGGAATGACCCAATGGATGACCTAGATGGGAATGTCCCAAATGGATGACCTAGTTGTGAATGTCCCAAATGGACGACCTAGATGGGAATGTCCCTAATGTATGACCTCTTTGGGAATGTCCCAAATGGATGACCTAGTTGGGAATGTCCCAATGGATGACCTAGATGGGAATGTCCCAGTGGATGACCTAGATGGGGATGTCCCAGTGGACGACCTAGATGGGGATATCCCAATGGATGACCTAGATGGGAATGTCCCAAATGGATGACCTAGTTGTGAATGTCCCAAATGGAAGACCTGGATGGGAATGTCCCTAATGTATGACCTCTTTGGGAATGTCACAAATGGATGACCTAGTTGGGAATGTCCCAATGGATGACCTAGATGGGAATGTCCCAGTGGATGACCTAGATGGGGATGTCCCAGTGGACGACCTAGATGGGGATATCCCAATGGATGACCTAGTTGTGAATGTCCCAAATGGATGACCTAGATGGGAATGTCCCAAAGGATGACCTAGATGGGAATGTCCCAGTGGATGACCTAATTGGATATGTCCCAAATGGATTACCTGGTTGGGGATGTCCCAAATGGATTACCTAGTTGCGAATGTCCCAATGGATGACCTAATTGGGGATGTCCCAAATGGATTACCTAGATGGGATTGTCCCAAATGGATGACCTAGTTGTAAATGTCTTAATGGATGACCTAGATGGGAATGTCCCAATGGATGACCTAATTGGGGATGTCCCAAATGGATTACCTAGTTGGGAATGTCCCAAATGGAGGACCTAGTTGTGAATATCCAAAATGGATGACCTAGTTGGATATGTCCCAACTGGATGCCCTAGTTGGGAATGTCCCAATGGATGACGTAGTTGGGAATGTCCCAATGGATGACCTAGATGGGGATGTCCCAAATGGATTACCTAGTTGGGAATGTCCCAAATGGATTACCTAGTTGGGAATGTCCCAAATGGATGACCTAGTTGTGAATGTCCCAAATGGATGACCTAGATGGGAATGTCCGTAATGTATGACCTCTTTGGGAATGTCCCAATGGATGACCTAGATGGGAATGTCCCAGTGGATGACCTAGATGGGGATGTCGCAATGGATGACGTAGTTGGGGATGTCCCAAATGGATGACCTAGTTGTGAATGTCCCAAATGGATGACCTAGATGGGAATGTCCCAATATATGACCTAATTGGGGATGTCCCAAATAAATGACGTAGTTGGGAATGTCGCAATGGATGACGTAGTTGGGGATGTCCCAAATGGATTACCTAGTTGGGAATGTCCCAAATGGATGACCTACTTGGGAATGTCCCAAATGGATGACCTTGATGGGAATGTCCCAAATGGATGACCTATTTGGGATTGACCCAATGGATGACCTAGTTGGGAATGACCCAATGGATGACCTGGAAGGTGATGTCGCAATGGATTACCTAGATAGGAATGTCCCAAATGGATGAGCTAGTTGTAAATGTCCCAATGGATGACCTAATTGGGGATGTCCCAAACGGATTACCTAGATGGGAATGTCCCAAATGGATGACCTAATTGTGAATGTCCCAAATGGATGACCTAGATGGGAATGTCCCTAATGTATGACCTCTTTGGGAATGTCCCTAATGGATGACCTAGATGGGAATGTCCCAATGGATGACCTAAATGGGGATGTCCCAAATGGATTACCTAGTTGGGAATGTCCCAATGTATGACCTAATTGGGGATGTCCCAAATGGATTACCTAGATGGAAATGTCCCAATGGATGACCTAATTGTGGATGTCCCAAATGGAAGACCTAGTTGTGAATGTCCAAAATAGATGACCTAGTTGGATATGTCCCAACTGGATGCCCTAGTTGGGAATGTCCCAATGGATGACCTAGTTGGGAATGTCCCAATGGATCACCTAATTGTGGATGTCCCAAATGGATGACCTAGATGGGAATGTCCCTAATGTATGACCTAGATGGGAATGTCCCTAATGTATGACCTAGATGGGAATGTCCCAAATGGATGACCTAGTTGGGAATGCCCCAAATGGATGACCTTGATGGGAATGTCCCAAATGGATGACCTATTTGGGAATGACCCAATGGATGATCTAGATGGTGATATCCCAATGGATGATCTAGATGGGGATGTCCCAATGGATGACCTAGTTGGGAATGTCCCAATGGATGACCTAGTTGTGAATGACACAATGGATGACCTGGAAGGGGATGTCGCAATGGATGACACAGTTGGGGATGTCCCAAATCGATTACCTAGTTGGGAATGTCCCAATGGATGATCTAATTGGGGATGTCCCAAATGGATTACCTAGATGGGAATGTCCCAAATGGATGACCTAATTGTGAATGTCCCAAATGGATGACCGAGATGGGAATGTCCTAGTGGATGACCTAGTTGTGAATGTCCTAGTGGATGACCTAGATGGGGATCTCGCAATGGATGACGTAGTTGGGGATGTCCCAAATGGATGACCTAGTTGTGAATGTCCTAAATGGATGACCTAGATGGGAATGTTCCTAATGTATGACCTCTTTGGGAATGTCCCAAATGGATGACCTAATTGGGAATGTCCCAATTGATGACCTAGATGGTGATATCCCAATGGATGATCTAGTTGGGAAGGTCCCAATGGATGACCTAGTTGGGAATGTCCCAATGGATTACCTAGTTGGGAATGACCCAATGGATGACCTATTTGGGAATGACCCAATGGATGACCTAGTTGGGAATGACCCAATGGATGATCTAGATGGGGATGTTTCAACTGGATGACCTAGTTGGGGATGTCCCAATGGATGACCTAGTTGAGAATGTCCCAATGGATGACCTAGTTCGGAATGACCCAATGGATGACCTATTTGGGAATGACGCAACTGGATGCCCTAGTTGGGAATGTCCCAATGGATGACCTAGTTGGGAATGTCCCAAATGTATGACCTATTTGTGTATGTCCCAATGGATGACGTAGTTGGGAATGACCCAATGAATGACTTAGTTGGGAATGTCCCAAATGGATGACCTAGTTGGGAATGTCCCAATGGATGACCTAGATGGGAATGTCCCAGTGGATGACCTAGATGGGGATGTCGCAATGGATGACCTAGGTGGGGATGTCCCAAATGGATGACCTAGTTGGGAATGTCCCAATGGATCACCTAATTGTGGATGTCCCAAATGGATGACCTAGATGGGAATGTCCCTAATGTATGACCTAGATGGGAATGTCCCAAATGGATGACCTAGTTGGGAATGCCCCAAATGGATGACCTAGTTGTGAATGTCCCAAATTGATGACCTTGATGGGAATGTCCCAAATGGATGACCTATTTGGGAATGACCCAATGGATGATCTAGATGGTGATATCCCAATGGATGATCTAGTTGGGAAGGTCCCAATGGATGACCTAGTTGGGAATGTCCCAATGGATTACCTAGTGGGGAATGTCCCAAATGCATGACCTATTTGTGTATGTCCCAATGGATGACGTAGTTGGGAATGACCCAATGGATGACCTAATTGGGAATGTCCCAACTGGATGACCTAGATGGGGATGTCCCAGTGGAAGACCTAGATGGGGATGTCCCAAATGGATTACCTAGTTGAGAATGTCCCAAATGGATTACCTAGATTGGAATATCCCTAATGTATGACCTCTTTGGGAAGGTCCCAAATGGATGACCTAGTTGGGAATGTCCCAATGGATGACCTAGATGGGAATGTCCCAGTGGATGACCTAGATGGGGATGTCGCAATGGATGACGTAGTTGAAGATGTCCCAAATGGATGACCTAGTTGGGAATGTCCCAATGGATGACCTAGATTGGAATGTCCCAGTGGATGACCTAGATGTGGATGTCCCAGTGGATGATCTAGATGGGGATGTCGCAATGGATGACGTAGTTGGGGATGTCCCAAATCGATGACTTAGTTGTGAATGTCCTAAATGGATGACATAGATCGGAATGTCCCAAATGGATGACCTAGTTGGGAATGTCCCAATGGATGACCTAGATGGGAATGTCTCAGTGGATGACCTAGATGCGGATGTCGCAATGGATGACCTAGTTGGGGATGTCCCAAATGGATTACCTAGTTGGGAATGTCCCAATGGATCACCTAATTGGGGATGTCCCAAATGGATGACCTAGATGGGAATGTCCCTAATGTATCACCTAGATGGGAATGTCCCAAATAGATGACCTAATTGTGAATGTCCCAAATGGATGACCTAGTTGTGAATGTCCTAGTGGATGACCTAGATGGGGATGTCCCAGTGGATGACCTAGATGGGGATCTCGCAATGGATGACGTAGTTGGGGATGTCCCAAATGGATGACCTAGTTGTGAATGTCCTAAATGGATGACCTAGATGGGAATGTCCCTAATGTATGACCTCTTTGGGAATGTCCCAAATTGATGACCTAATTGGGAATGTCCCAATGGATGATCTAGATGGGAATGTCCCAATGGATGACCTCTTTGGGAATGTCCCAAATGGATGCCCTAGTTGGGAATGTCCCAATGGATTACCTAGTTGGGAATGTCCCAAATGTATGACTTATTTGTGTATGTCCCAATGGATGACGTAGTTGGGAATGACCCAATGGATGACGTAGTTGGGGATGTCCCAAATGGATGACCTAGTTGTGAATGTCCCAAATGGAAGACCTATTTGGGAATGACCCAATGGATGATCTAGATGGTGATATCCCAATGGATGATCTAGTTGGGAAGGTCCCAATGGATGACCTAGTTGTAAATGTCCCAATGGATGCCCTAATTGGGGATGTCCCAAACGGATTACCTAGATGGGAAAATACCCAACGGATGACCTAGTTAGGAATGACCCAATGGATGATCTAGATGGGGATGTCCCAATGGGTGACCTGGAAGGGGATGTCGCAATGGATGACCCAGTTGGGGATGTCCCAAATCGATCACCTAGTTGGGAATATCCCAATGGATGATCTAATTGGGGATGTCCCAAATGGATTACCTAGATGGGAATGTCCCAAATGGATGACCTAGTTGTGAATGTCCTAGTGGATGACCTAGATGGGGATGGCCCAGTGGATGACCTAGATGGGGATCTCGCAATGGATGACGTAGTTGGGGATGTCCCAAATGGATGACCTAGTTGTGAATGTCCTAAGTGGATGACCTAGATGGGAATGTCCCTAATGTATGACCTCTTTGGGAATGTCCCAAATGGATGACCTAGTTGAGAAAGTCCCAATGGATGACCTAGTTGGGAATGTCCCAAATGGATGACCTATTTGGGAATGTCCCAATGGATGACCTAGATGGGAATGTCCCAATGGATGACCTAGATGGGTATGTCGCAATGGATGACCTAGATGGGTATGTCGCAATGGATGACGTAGTTGGGGATGTCCCAAATGGATGACCTAGTTGTGAATGTCCTAAATGGATGACCTAGATGGGAATGTCCCAATATATGACCTAATTGGTGATGTCCCAAATGGATGACGTAGTTGGGAATGTCCCAAATGGATGACCTAGTTGTGAATGTCCTAAATGGATGACCTAGATGGGAATGTCCCAATATATGACCTAATTGGTGATGTCCCAAATGGATGACGTAGTTGGGAATGTCGCAATGGATGACGTAGTTGGGGCTGTCCCAAATGGATTACCTAGTTGGGAATGACCCAATAGATGACCTGGAAGGGGATGTCGCAATGGATGACCCAGTTGCGGATGTCCCAAATCGATTACCTAGTTGAGAATGTCCCAATGGATGATCTAATTGGGGATGTCCCAAATTGATTACCTAGATGGGAATGTCCCAAATGGATGACCTAGTTGTGAATGTACTAAGGGGATGACCTAGATGGGAATGTCCCTAATGTATGACCTCTTTGGGAATGTCCCAAATGGATGACCTAATTGGGAATGTCCCAATTGATGCCCTAGATTGGAATGTCCCAATGGATGACCTCTTTGGGAATGTCCCAAATGGATGACCTAGTTGGGAAGGACCCAATGGATGACCTGGAAGGGGATGTCGCAATGGATGACCCAGTTGGGGATGTCCCAAATTGATTACCTAGTTGGGAATGTCCCAATGGATGATCTAATTGGGGATGTCCCAAATGGATTACCTAGATGTGAATGTCCCAAATAGATGACCTAATTGTGAATGTCCCAAATGGATGACCTAGATGGGAATGTCCCAAATGGATGACCTAGTTGTGAATGTCCTAGTGGATGACCTAGATGGGGATGTCCCAGTGGATGACCTAGATGGGGATCTCGCAATGGATGACGTAGTTGGGGATGTCCCAAATGGATGACCTAGTTGTGAATGTCCTAAATGGATGACCTAGATGGGAATGTCCCTAATGTATGACCTCTTTGGGAATGTCCCAAATTGATGACCTAATTGGGAATGTCACAATGGATGATCTAGATGGGAATGTCCCAATGGATGACCTCTTTGGGAATGTCCCAAATGGATGCCCTAGTTGGGAATGTCCCAATGGATGACCTAGTTGGGAATGTCCCAAATGTATGACCTATTTGTGTATGTCCCAATGGATGACGTAGTTGGGAATGACCCAATGGATGACGTAGTTGGGGATGTCCCAAATGGATGACCTAGTTGTGAATGTCCTAAATGGATGACCCAGATGGGAATGTCTCTAATGTATGACCTCTTTGGGAATGTCCCAAATTGATGACCTAATTGGGAATGTCCCAATGGATGATCTAGATGGGAATGTCCCAATGGATGACCTCTTTGGGAATGTCCCAACTGGATGACCTACTTGGGAATGTCCCAAATGGATGACCTAGTTGGGAATGTCCCAATGGATGACCTAGATGGGAATGTCCCAGTGGATGACCTAGATGCGGATGTCGCAATGGATGACCTAGTTGGGGATGTCCCAAATGGATTACCTAGTTGTGAATGTCCCAATGGATCACCTAATTGGGGATGTCCCAAATGGATGACCTAGATGGGAATGTCCCTAATGTATCACCTAGATGGGAATGTCCCAAATGGATGACCTAGTTGGGAATGTCCCAAATGGATGACCTAGTTGTGAATGTCCCAAATGGAAGACCTATTTGGGAATGACCCAATGGATGATCTAGATGGTGATATCCCAATGGATGATCTAGTTGGGAAGGTCCCAATGGATGACCTAGTTGTAAATGTCCCAATGGATGCCCTAATTGGGGATGTCCGAAACGGATTACCTAGATGGGAATGACCCAACGGATGACCTAGTTAGGAATGACCCAATGGATGATCTAGTTAGGAATGACCCAATGGATGATCTAGATGGGGATGTCCCAATGGATGACCTAGTTGGGAATGTCCCAATGGATGACCTAGTTGGGAATGACCCAATGGATGACCTGGAAGGGGATGTCGCAATGGATGACCCAGTTGGGGATGTCCCAAATCGATTACCTAGTTGGGAATATCCCAATGGATGATCTAATTGGGGATGTCCTAGTGGATGACCTAGATGGGGATGGCCCAGTGGATGACCTAGATGGGGATCTCGCAATGGATGACGTAGTTGGGGATGTCCCAAATGGATGACCTAGTTGTGAATGTCCTAAGTGGATGACCTAGATGGGAATGTCCCTAATGTATGACCTCTTTGGGAATGTCCCAAATGGATGACCTAATTGGGAATGTCCCAATGGATGACCTAGGTGGGAATGTCCCAATGGATGACCTCCTTGGGAATGTCCCAAATGGATGACCTAGTTGGGAATGTTCCAATGGATGACCTTGATGGGAATGTCCCAAATGTATGACCTATTTGGGAATGTCCCAATGGATGACCTAGATGGGAATGTCCCAGTGGATGACGTAGATGGGTATGTCGCAATGGATGACGTAGTTGGGGATGTCCCAAATGGATGACCTAGTTGTGAATGTCCCAAATGGATAACCTAGATGGGAATGACCCAATGGATGACCTGGAAGGGGATGTCGCAATGGATGACCCAGTTGCGGATGTCCCAATCGATTACCTAGTTGGGAATGTCCCAATGGATGATCTAATTGGGGATGTCCCAATGGATGACCTAGGTGGGAATGTCCCAATGGATGACCTCCTTGGGAATGTCCCAAATGGATGACCTAGTTGGGAATGTTCCAATGGATGACCTTGATGGGAATGTCCCAAATGTATGACCTATTTGGGAATGTCCCAATGGATGACCTAGATGGGAATGTCCCAGTGGATGACGTAGATGGGTATGTCGCAATGGATGACGTAGTTGGGGATGTCCCAAATGGATGACCTAGTTGTGAATGTCCCAAATGGATAACCTAGATGGGAATGACCCAATGGATGACCTGGAAGGGGATGTCGCAATGGATGACCCAGTTGCGGATGTCCCAATCGATTACCTAGATGGGAATGTCCCAAATGGATGACCTAGTTGTGAATGTACTAAGTGGATGACCTAGATGGGAATGTCCCTAATGTATGACCTCTTTGGGAATGTCCCAAATGGATGACCTAATTGGGAATGTCCCAATGGATGAACTAGATGGGAATGTCCCAATGGATGACCTCTTTGGGAATGTCCCAAATGGATGACCTAGTTGGGAATGACCCAATGGATGACCTGGAAGGGGATGTCGCAATGGATGACCCAGTTGGGGATGTCCCAAATCGATTACCTAGTTGGGAATGTCCCAATGGATGACCTAGATGGGAATGTCCCAGTGGATGACCTAGATGCGGATGTCGCAATGGATGACCTAGTTGGGGATGTCCCAAATGGATTACCTAGTTGTGAATGTCCCAATGGATCACCTAATTGGGGATGTCCCAAATGGATGACCTAGATGGGAATGTCCCTAATGTATCACCTAGATGGGAATGTCCCAAATGGATGACCTAGTTGGGAATGTCCCAAATGGATGACCTAGTTGTGAATGTCCCAAATGGAAGACCTATTTGGGAATGACCCAATGGATGATCTAGATGGTGATATCCCAATGGATGATCTAGTTGGGAAGGTCCCAATGGATGACCTAGTTGTAAATGTCCCAATGGATGCCCTAATTGGGGATGTCCGAAACGGATTACCTAGATGGGAATGACCCAACGGATGACCTAGTTAGGAATGACCCAATGGATGATCTAGTTAGGAATGACCCAATGGATGATCTAGATGGGGATGTCCCAATGGATGACCTAGTTGGGAATGTCCCAATGGATGACCTAGTTGGGAATGACCCAATGGATGACCTGGAAGGGGATGTCGCAATGGATGACCCAGTTGGGGATGTCCCAAATCGATTACCTAGTTGGGAATATCCCAATGGATGATCTAATTGGGGATGTCCTAGTGGATGACCTAGATGGGGATGGCCCAGTGGATGACCTAGATGGGGATCTCGCAATGGATGACGTAGTTGGGGATGTCCCAAATGGATGACCTAGTTGTGAATGTCCTAAGTGGATGACCTAGATGGGAATGTCCCTAATGTATGACCTCTTTGGGAATGTCCCAAATGGATGACCTAATTGGGAATGTCCCAATGGATGACCTAGGTGGGAATGTCCCAATGGATGACCTCCTTGGGAATGTCCCAAATGGATGACCTAGTTGGGAATGTTCCAATGGATGACCTTGATGGGAATGTCCCAAATGTATGACCTATTTGGGAATGTCCCAATGGATGACCTAGATGGGAATGTCCCAGTGGATGACGTAGATGGGTATGTCGCAATGGATGACGTAGTTGGGGATGTCCCAAATGGATGACCTAGTTGTGAATGTCCCAAATGGATAACCTAGATGGGAATGACCCAATGGATGACCTGGAAGGGGATGTCGCAATGGATGACCCAGTTGCGGATGTCCCAATCGATTACCTAGTTGGGAATGTCCCAATGGATGATCTAATTGGGGATGTCCCAATGGATGACCTAGGTGGGAATGTCCCAATGGATGACCTCCTTGGGAATGTCCCAAATGGATGACCTAGTTGGGAATGTTCCAATGGATGACCTTGATGGGAATGTCCCAAATGTATGACCTATTTGGGAATGTCCCAATGGATGACCTAGATGGGAATGTCCCAGTGGATGACGTAGATGGGTATGTCGCAATGGATGACGTAGTTGGGGATGTCCCAAATGGATGACCTAGTTGTGAATGTCCCAAATGGATAACCTAGATGGGAATGACCCAATGGATGACCTGGAAGGGGATGTCGCAATGGATGACCCAGTTGCGGATGTCCCAATCGATTACCTAGATGGGAATGTCCCAAATGGATGACCTAGTTGTGAATGTACTAAGTGGATGACCTAGATGGGAATGTCCCTAATGTATGACCTCTTTGGGAATGTCCCAAATGGATGACCTAATTGGGAATGTCCCAATGGATGAACTAGATGGGAATGTCCCAATGGATGACCTCTTTGGGAATGTCCCAAATGGATGACCTAGTTGGGAATGACCCAATGGATGACCTGGAAGGGGATGTCGCAATGGATGACCCAGTTGGGGATGTCCCAAATCGATTACCTAGTTGGGAATGTCCCAATGGATGATCTAATTGGGGATGTCCCAAATGGATTACCTAGATGGGAATGTCCCAAATGGATGACCTAGTTGTGAATGTCCTAGTGGATGACCTAGATGGGGATGTCCCAGTGGATGACCTAGATGGGGATCTTGCAATGGATGACGTAGTTGGGGATGTCCCAAATGGATGACCTAGTTGTGAATGTCCTAAGTGGATGACCTAGATGGGAATGTCCCTAATGTATGACCTCTTTGGGAATGTCCCAAATGGATGACCTAATTTGGAATGTCCCAATGGATGACCTAGATGGGAATGTCCCAATGGATGACCTAGTTGAGAAAGTCCCAATGGATGACCTAGTTGGGAATGTCCCAAATGGATGACCTATTTGGGAATGTCCCAATGGATGACCTAGATGGGAATGTCCCTAATGTATGACCTCTTTGGTATGTCCCAAATGGATGACCTAGTTGGGAATGACCCAATGGATGACCTGGAAGGGGATGTCGCAATGGGTGACCCAGTTGGGGATGTCCCAAATCGATTACCTAGTTGGGAATGTCCCAATGGATGATCTAATTGGGGATGTCCCAAATGGATTACCTAGATGGGAATGTCCCAAATGGATGACCTAGTTGTGAATGTCCTAGTGGATGACCTAGATGGGGATGTCCCAGTGGATGACCTAGATGGGGATCACGCAATGGATGACGTAGTTGGGGATGTCCCAAATGGATGACCTAGTTGTGAATGTCCTAAGTGGATGACCTAGATGGGAATGTCCCTAATGTATGACCTCTTTGGTATGTCCCAAATGGATGACCTAATTGGGAATGTCCCAATGGATGACCTAGATGGGAATGTCCCAATGGATGACCTCTTTGGGAATGTCCCAAATGGATGACCTCTTTGGGAATGTCCCAATGTATGACCTTGATGGGAATGTCCCAAATGGATGACCTATTTGGGAATGTCCCAATGGATGACCTAGATGGGAATGTCCCAGTGGATGACCTAGATGGGTATGTCGCAATGGATGACGTAGTTGGGGATTTCCCAAGTGGATTACCTAGTTGTGAATGTCCCAAATGGATGACCTAGATGGGAATGTACCAATATATGACCTAATTGGGTATGTCCCAAATCGATGACGTAGTTGGGAATGACCCAATGAATGACTTAGATGGGACTGTCCCAAATGGATGACCTAGTTGTGAATGTCCTAGTGGATGACCTAGATGGGGATCTCGCAATGGATGACGTAGTTGGGGATGTCCCAAATGGATGACCTAGTTGGGAATGTCCCAATGTATGACCTAATGGGGGATGTCCCAAATTGATGACCTTGATGGGAATGTCCCAAATGGATGACCTATTTGGGAATGACCCAATGGATGATCTAGATGGTGATATCCCAATGGATGATCTAGTTGGGAAGGTCCCAATGGTTGACCTAGTTGGGAATGACCCAATGGATGACCTAGTTGGGAATGTCCCAATGGATTACCTAGTTGGGAATGACCCAATGTATGACCTCTTTGGGAAGGTCCCAAATGGATGACCTAGTTGGGAATGTCCCAATGGATGACCTAGTTGGGAATGTCCCAAATATATGACCTATTTGTGTATGTCCCAATGGATGACGTAGTTGGGAATGACCCAATGAATGACTTAGATGGGACTGTCCCAAATGGATGACCTAGTTTTGAATGTCCTAGTGGATGACCTAGATGGGGATCTCGCAATGGATGACGTAGTTGTGGATGTCCCAAATGGAAGACCTAGTTGTGAATGTCCAAAATAGATGACCTAGTTGGATATGTACCAACTGGATGCCCTAGTTGGGAATGTCCCAATGGATGACCTAGTGGGGAATGTCCCAACTGGATGACCTAGATGGGGATGACCTAGATGGGGATGTCCCAAATGGATTACCTAGTAGGTAATGTCTCAAATGGATTACCTAGATGGGAATATCCCTAATGTATGACCCCTTTGGGAAGGTCCCAAATGGATGACCTAGTTGGGAATGTCCCAATGGATGACCTAGATGGGAATGTCTCAGTCGATGACCTAGATGGGGATGTCGCAATGGATGACGTAGTTGTGGATGTCCCAAATGGATGACCTAGTTGGGAATGTCCCAAATGTATGACCTATTTGGGAATGACCCAATGGATGATCTAGATGGTGATATCCCAATGGATGATCTAGTTGGGAAGGTCCCAATGGATGACCTAGTTGTAAATGTCCCAATGGATGCCCTAATTGGGGATGTCCGAAACGGATTACCTAGATGGGAATGACCCAACGGATGACCTAGTTAGGAATGACCCAATGGATGATCTAGTTAGGAATGACCCAATGGATGATCTAGATGGGGATGTCCCAATGGATGACCTAGTTGGGAATGTCCCAATGGATGACCTAGTTGGGAATGACCCAATGGATGACCTGGAAGGGGATGTCGCAATGGATGACCCAGTTGGGGATGTCCCAAATCGATTACCTAGTTGGGAATATCCCAATGGATGATCTAATTGGGGATGTCCCAAATGGATTACCTAGATGGGAATGTCCCAAATGGATGACCTAGTTGTGAATGTCCTAGTGGATGACCTAGATGGGGATGGCCCAGTGGATGACCTAGATGGGGATCTCGCAATGGATGACGTAGTTGGGGATGTCCCAAATGGATGACCTAGTTGTGAATGTCCTAAGTGGATGACCTAGATGGGAATGTCCCTAATGTATGACCTCTTTGGGAATGTCCCAAATGGATGACCTAATTGGGAATGTCCCAATGGATGACCTAGGTGGGAATGTCCCAATGGATGACCTCCTTGGGAATGTCCCAAATGGATGACCTAGTTGGGAATGTTCCAATGGATGACCTTGATGGGAATGTCCCAAATGTATGACCTATTTGGGAATGTCCCAATGGATGACCTAGATGGGAATGTCCCAGTGGATGACGTAGATGGGTATGTCGCAATGGATGACGTAGTTGGGGATGTCCCAAATGGATGACCTAGTTGTGAATGTCCTAGTGGATGACCTAGATGGGGATGTCCCAGTGGATGACCTAGATGGGGATCTCGCAATGGATGACGTAGTTGGGGATGTCCCAAATGGATGACCTAGTTGTGAATGTCCTAAGTGGATGACCTAGATGGGAATGTCCCTAATGTATGACCTCTTTGGTATGTCCCAAATGGATGACCTAATTGGGAATGTCCCAATGGATGACCTAGATGGGAATGTCCCAATGGATGACCTCTTTGGGAATGTCCCAAATGGATGACCTCTTTGGGAATGTCCCAATGTATGACCTTGATGGGAATGTCCCAAATGGATGACCTATTTGGGAATGTCCCAATGGATGACCTAGATGGGAATGTCCCAGTGGATGACCTAGATGGGTATGTCGCAATGGATGACGTAGTTGGGGATTTCCCAAGTGGATGACCTAGTTGTGAATGTCCCAAATGGATGACCTAGATGGGAATGTACCAATATATGACCTAATTGGGGATGTCCCAAATCGATGACGTAGTTGGGAATGACCCAATGAATGACTTAGATGGGACTGTCCCAAATGGATGACCTAGTTGTGAATGTCCTAGTGGATGACCTAGATGGGGATCTCGCAATGGATGACGTAGTTGGGGATGTCCCAAATGGATGACCTAGTTGGGAATGTCCCAATGTATGACCTAATGGGGGATGTCCCAAATTGATGACCTTGATGGGAATGTCCCAAATGGATGACCTATTTGGGAATGACCCAATGGATGATCTAGATGGTGATATCCCAATGGATGATCTAGTTGGGAAGGTCCCAATGGATGACCTAGTTGGGAATGTCCCAATGGATTACCTAGTTGGGAATGACCCAATGTATGACCTCTTTGGGAAGGTCCCAAATGGATGACCTAGTTGGGAATGTCCCAATGGATAACCTAGATGGGAATGTCCCAGTGGATGACCTAGATGGGGATGTCGCAATGGATGACGTAGTTGGGGATATCCCAAATGGATGACCTAGTTGGGAATGTCCCAATGGATGACCTAGTTGGGAATGTCCCAAATATATGACCTATTTGTGTTTGTCCCAATGGATGACGTAGTTGGGAATGACCCAATGAATGAACTTAGATGGGACTGTCCCAAATGGATGACCTAGTTTTGAATGTCCTAGTGGATGAGCTAGATGGGGATCTCGCAATGGATGACGTAGTTGGGAATGTCCCAATGTATGACCTAATTGAGGATGTCCCAAATGGATTACCTAGATGGAAATGTCCCAATGGATGACGTAATTGTGGATGTCCCAAATGGAAGACCTAGTTGTGAATGTCCAAAATGGATGACCTAGTTGGATATGTACCAACTGGATGCCCTAGTTGGGAATATCCCAATGGATGACCTAGTGGGGAATGTCCCAACTGGATGACCTAGATGGGGATGACCTAGATGGGGATGTCCCAAATGGATTACCTAGTAGGGAATGTCTCAAATGGATTACCTAGATGGGAATATCCCTAATGTATGACCCCTTTGGGAAGGTCCCAAATGGATGACCTAGTTGGGAATGTCCCAATGGATGACCTAGATGGGAATGTCTCAGTCGATGACCTAGATGGGGATGTCGCAATGGATGACGTAGTTGTGGATGTCCCAAATGGATGACCTAGTTGGGAATGTCCCAAATGTATGACCTATTTGTGTATGTCCCAATGGATGACGTAGTTGGGAATGACCCAATGAATGACTTAGTTGGGAATATCCCAACTGGATGACCTAGATGGGAATGTCCCAAATGGATGACCTAGTTGGGAATGTCCCAATGGATGACCTAGTTGGGAATGTCCCAAATGTATGACCTATTTGTGGATGTCCCAATGGATGACCTAGTTGGGAATGTCCGAACTGGATGACCTAGATGGGAATGTCCCAAATGGATGACCTATTTTGGAATGACCTAATGGATGGTCTAGATGGGGATGTCCCAATGGATGTCCTAGTTGGGAATATTCCAACTGGATGACCTTGATGGATTGTTCTAAATGGATGACCTAGTTGGGAATGTCCCAACTGGATGCCCTAGTTGGGAATGTCCCAATGGATGACCTAGTTGGGAATGTCCCAAATGTATGACCTATTTGTGTATGTCCCAATGGATGACGTAGTTGGGAATGACCCAATGAATGACTTAGTTGGGAATGTCCCAACTGGATGACCTAGTTGGGAATGTCCCAATGGATGACCTAGTTGGGAATGTCCCAACTGGATGAGCTAGTTGGGAATGTCCCAATGGATGACCTAGTGGGGAATGTCCCAACTGGATGACCTAGATGGGGATGACCTAGATGGGGATGTCCCAAATGGATTACCTAGTAGGGAATGTCTCAAATGGATTACCTAGATGGGAATATCCCTAATGTATGACCTCTTTGGGAAGGTCCCAAATGGATGACCTAGTTGGGAATGTCCCAATGGATGACCTAGATGGGAATGTCTCAGTCGATGACCTAGATGGGGATGTCGCAATGGATGACGTAGTTGTGGATGTCCCAAATGGATGACCTAGTTGGGAATGTCCCAAATGTATGACCTATTTGTGTATGTCCCAATGGATGACGTAGTTGGGAATGACCCAATGAATGACTTAGTTGGGAATATCCCAACTGGATGACCTAGATGGGAATGTCCCAAACGGATGACCTATTTTTGAATGACCTAATGGATGGTCTAGATGGCGATGTCCCAATGGATGACCTAGTTGGGAATGTCCCAACTGGATGAGCTACTTGGGAATGTCCGAAATGGATGACCTAGATGGGATATTCCAAATGGATGACCTATTTGGGAATGACCCAATGGATGATCTAGATGGGGATGTCCTAATGGATGACCTAGTTGGGAATGTCCCAACTGGATGCCCTAGTTGGGAATGTCCCAATGGATGACCTAGCTGGGAATGTCCCAACTGGATGCCCTAGTTGGGAATGTCCCAATGGATGACCTAGTTGGGAATGTCCCAATGGATGACCTAGTTGGGAATGTCCGAACTGGATGACCTAGATGGGAATGTCCCAAATGGATGACCTATTTTGGAATGACCTAATGGATGGTCTAGATGGGGATGTCCCAATGGATGTCCTAGTTGGGAATGTTCCAACTGGATGACCTTGATGGGAATGTCCCAACTGGATGCCCTAGTTGGGAATGTCCCAATGGATGACCTAGTTGGGAATGTCCCAACTGGATGCCCTAGTTGGGAATGTCCCAATGGATGACCTAGTTGGGAATGTCCCAAATGTATGACCTATTTGTGTATGTCCCAATGGATGACGTAGTTGGGAATGACCCAATGAATGACTTAGTTGGGAATGTCCCAACTGGATGATCTAGTTGGGAATGTCCCAACTGGATGATCTAGTTGGGAATGTCCCAATGGATGACCTAGTTGGGAATGTCCCAACTGGATGAGCTAGTTGGGAATGTCCGAAATGGATGACATATATGGGATGTTCCAAATGGATGACCTATTTGTGAATGACCCAATGGATGATCTAGATGGGGATGTCCCAGTGGATGACCTAGTTGGGAATGTCCCAATGGATGACCTAGTTGGGAATGTCCCAAATGCATGATCTAGTTGGGAATGTCCCAATGGACGACCTATTTGGGAATGTCCCAAATGTATGACCTATTTGTGGATGTCCCAATGGATGACCTAGTTGGGAATGTCCCAATGGATGACCTAGTGGGGAATGTCCCGAATGGATGACCTAGTTGGGAATGTCACAATGGATGACCTATTTGGGAATGTCCCAAATGGATGACCTAGTTGGGAATGTCCAAATGGATGACCTAATTGGGGATGTCCCAATGGATGACCTAGTAGCGAATGTCCCAATGGATGACCTATTTGGGAATGTCCCTAATGTATGACCTAATTGGGCATCTCCCAAATTGATGACCTATTTGGGGATGTCCCAAATGGATGACCTGTTTGGGAATGTCCCAAATGGATGACGTATTTGGGGATGTCCCAATTGATGACCTAGTCGGGAATGTCCCAATGGGTGACCTAGATGGGGATGTCCCAATGGATGACCTTTTTGCGGATGTCCCTAGGGATGATATATTTGGGAATGTCCCTAGGGATGACTTATTTCGAGATGTCCCAATGGCTGACCTACTTGGGTGTGTCCAGATCAAGAATTGGACAAATAACCTTTTGATTGGTTAAATAACATTTTGATACCTACGCAACTTCATGCTGCCTTGCCTCATCTCCACACAAGCACGCGTTTCCTTTCACACAGGACACCTGTGCACTTTGTTTATTCAAGGCTCAGGACACCTATACATCCTATTTATTTTAGCCACCAGATGTATTTCCTGTTTATGCTCTCACCAGTTCTGATTTCCATTCACACATTGATGCAGCGGAAGTAAGGCCAAAAGGTCTTTCTTCAACCGCTATCCAACAGTAGCATTTTGTAAAGGACTTGTGTTGAATATAATCTGCTTCAAACATATCAAACTCTTGCATTGAACACTGTCAACAAAATAGAAACAGATTACAATAAAATGTGTCACTTCTTTCATGACAAATGGGTAATCCTTCATTTAACCAGCATAAAATAAACTGCTAATCCCTGAACGATATAAAATCAATAAGACCAAGGTATATACGTTTATTATAATTAAACATTATTACAACAGGTAATGGTGGATTATGCAGCAAATAAATGCTGAAAACATAGGATTGTTCTTGTAGCGCCAGATCCACAATATGCTGCTGATGAATAAGGACATTATGAGAGTCTATGCCGTGGTTGATTTCTTTGATTCCAGCATAAACCCCTCAGCTATCATAAACAAAATGGTTTCCAGACTCAATATACTTTATAATGATTATGATTTTTTATATGAGATGTAGAATTGTAAAATTGTTTTAACTATTACATAAGTAGAGCTTGAGAAAGACTTGATATGACAGCAAACCAAAGTGGATGTGTTCCAATTTGAAGGCTCACCTTGTTCACTTGGCTGTTGATTCCCTTAAGGAAACCTTCTATCTGCCCACAAATGCCATATATGTGTCCCATGCAGAGAAATTATAACATGTAGGCAACAACAAGCAGAGTGAAAAGGAGATGAAAAAAGGACCTGCAGCTACCAGAGATTCATTTGCGTTTCTGGGGTGGCCATATTTAGGATTCCAGATTCAGTGAGCCAGATTTATATGCTTACTAGCTGAATTACCCGCACCTTGCTGAATGCTACACATTTTTTTGTAAGAAAATGATGATTGATTTTAAATCATTGTTATAAGTTGTGGAGAAAAATGATGCATTTCAACATTACTCAATGATCTTGTTGATTTGACCTCCATCTTCTGGCTTTCTCCATCTATATTTTGGATATGAGTCATTCTCTTGTTCAAATTTAATTTAAATCAAAAAGAAAAAAAGTTGTGTTCCCCAGGGACCCATTTGATCAAAATGAAATATACTTATCCAAGTACCTTAGGAGTCATTCCCTTGTTCAAATTTAAATTTAATTTATATGAAAGGGAAAGAAATTTTCAGTGGGGAGTTTGTGATCCCCCTTTCATCAAAATGAAATATACTTATCCAAGTACCATGGGTAATGTAGTTTCAGAATATATATGGTTATGGGGGTCTGTCTCCAAAACTCTAGGTGTAGTTTGATAACAGACAGAGGCTACAAATTTATATATATAGATGTTGTTAGTGAGGACATATTCCTTTCAAACAGGAAATGGGTGTTTCTCAACATGAGGACTGTAAGACAAAGGTAGTTTCTATAGCTGAAGATATATTCCCAAAGGGAAAACAGTGCCATGAGCTTCTAAGCTGGCCGAGGGAAACAGATTTAGCCTCAGCATGGGCCAAAAGGCCTAGTTAACTGACTGACTAGCCACTTTTGTCACTCTATGAAGTGATGTCACATGACCCATGTGACTTCATCTTGACCAAATAAGATAATTACCTTTTGTATCCCTATGCAAAAATGGAGTATTGCTGCCATATATGGGCCTCCAATAGGGTGGCTTTTAAGCTAGTTGTAAATAAAAAAAAAATAGAAAACTGATTTCTTTTTTCATTTTTTTTTTGCAAAGCAGTCTTCCTTCATTTCGAAGCTTAGAGTAATATGATCATTTTTTTTTCTCATCTCACCATCGTTTGCCTCTGGGTGTGGCATAGTTAACAACTCAGTATTTCTCTAGTAAATCTTTATGACATCTACATGAGAACTAGTGCAGGGTGAAGCAGTAAAGAAATATTTATTTTAATGGATTTATTGATGAATAGTTGTATTTTAACATTACCCTGATTTAAAAATAAAACATGTAGTCAACATCTGCTTGAGGCTAATTAAGTGAACTTTTTTTCTCAATTTAATGAATGTAGCTATGCAATCTTCTCTTCCTACTTGTTATTACTTTTATTTTCAACACCCACACCCTATCCTTGGACAGAGACTCTTAAATCTTGTGTAATGAAAGCTACCAGCAGATATTGGCCTCAATTTGGAGAGCAAATTATGGAAATTGAGTGAAAGTTCATTTGACATTTGACATTTATTTTGTCTCTGGCATATGAATAATTTGTGGAGTTTTC
The DNA here is from genome assembly GCA_964036315.1 of Acanthosepion esculentum. NCBI lineage: Eukaryota > Metazoa > Mollusca > Cephalopoda > Sepiida > Sepiidae > Acanthosepion > Acanthosepion esculentum. Next base: position 69,247,059 of record OZ038512.1, read on the forward strand.
TGTATAATTTTCTTGATTTTAAAATATATTTCGTCCATCTTGTTTTAAATTTGAATGCACTTTATTTTGTCATTTATTCTAATTAATCTGAATTATTTTTATCTGATTATTTAGGAATCCATGGTGAAGCTGGTGTCAAACGCATGAAGGTAAGTTTCGGGATACAGCCTTTTTTATTCTGTGTTTCTGACTGACTGTATGTGTTGCTATTTATTTGTCTTTCCATCTTTGTTTCTCTTTCTCTCAGTCTTTCCATTTCTGTGTTTGTTTGACTTTGTTATTCGTCTCCTGGCTAGTTTCCCTCTGAGTGTCTTAATTTTTATCCGTCCATTCCGATGTCCCACTCTTTCTCCATCCAGCTACATGTCCTTTTCTTTCCCTGTCTGTCTCTGTGTCCCTTTCTTTGTCTCTCTCTCTCTGTTCTTTTCTTTCCTTTACCATCTGCCTCTGTGTCTCTCTCTTTCTCTGTCCATCTCCTGGTTCCACTCTTTCACCATCTGTCTTTGTGTCTGTAAGCGATCTGGGATTGCAAAAGAAATATTTTGTCGCAGATTATTTCCGCAATGCAGAGAATAAATCACTAAGTTCAGACTTGAATATCAGGGGCAGAAAGAAATGCCGAAAACTCGATTCGCAGATACTTTCTCACAAATCCCAATGCACGCAACAAGTCAGAAAAATAACTCACTCTCCAACAAACGTGGTAACCAAAATGCCCAAAATTCCCCCAGATTCGAGAACACCAACTGCTTTTATCGGACGAACATTTTTCCATTCGTCGACAGCTGGGAGAGGATGTTCAGTATTTTGCATATCAAAATACTTTTATTGCGACTCCTGCAACGGACTTGTTTTTTAATTCAAATATTCCGTCTTCAGCATGTCATACGGAATACGTGCCCTTTTGTTTGGTAAGTTATTTTCTTTTTCACCACATTTTCCATCGTAGAATACACACGATGTGCTGCCGCTTGGTTTGACGAGGTAAGTCACTGTTTTCTTCGCTATAGTGTCCCTTTCTTTCTCTGTCCATTTCCATGTTCCTCTCTTTCTCTGTCTGTCACTTTGTCCCTCTCTTTCACTGTTCATCTCTGTGTCCCTCTCTTTCTCTGCCCATCTCCGTGTTCCCCTCTCTCTTTCTACATCCGTCTTCATGTGCCTCTCTTTCTTCGTTCCACTCTCCATCTATCTATATCTCTCTTTCTCTCTCTTCCTACATCAATCTCTCTCTTCCTCTGACTCTCTCTTTCTGTCTCTTCATGTATCTCTCTCCCCCTCTTCCTCTGTCCATCTCTACAGGCATCACTCTCTCTTCTTCTTTCACCTCTGCACGAATGTGTACCTCTCTCTTTTTCTCAGTCCATCTCTGCATCTCTCTCTTTCTCTGCTCATCTTTACCTCTCTGTCTGTCTGTGTGTCTCTCTCTCTCACCGTTCTGTCTGGATGACTTGTTCTTTTGAAGCCAATCTTTTACTTACAGATTCTTTTATTTCTTCTTATACACAAAATCTCTTCCTAACATCGACTTCTTGCCATTTTTTAAAATCATTTCACCCTAGTATGCGGGGGGGGGGGGATTTACAGAATAGTGAAAAATGAGAGAAAAGATTGGGTAGAGTGGGGATCAAGGGAAGGATAAAAGATGGACAGTATTCAATAAGATAGAAGATGGTGATTGATGTTGCATTTAAATTTTTAAAGATTGTAGTTATCAGCAAAGCAAGTAAATAGAAGGGAGTTTCACAGTTGAGAAGTGCGAGAAAAGAAACTGTTGGAGTAAAAGTGGCAGTAACATTTAACTATTTCAACAGTAAAAGGGTGGGACCTGGATGCCAACCTGGTAGCATGCTTAAATTCACACAGACGTGGAACCAAGGAAAGAAGCTTGTCAGAGCATTTGCCATGAAAATATCTGTAGAAAAGGCAGAGGGAAGCCATATCACATCAGTGACTGAAGTCGAGATGCCAAGTTAGGTTCAATTACATTGCAGATCCTTGATTGGATTTTGTCAAGAACCTCAAGATGAATAGCAGGAGCACCAGACCAGATATGGCAACAGTATTCAATAGACAGATGAATGGTAGATTTGTAAATATGCAAGATAGACTCTGACAAGAAAAACTGTGACAAGGGGAACAATTCTAGAAAGAAATTAGTGTGGTAAAGGTTAAATAGCTATTTCAACAGTAAATGGGTGAGACCTAGACGCCAATCTAGTAGTATACTTAAATTCATGTAGTCAGGGTATTAGGGGGGAAAAAAGCTTGTCAGAGCTTGTTATGAAAATATTTGTAGAAAAGACAGAGGGAAGCCAAGCCACGTCATGTCGGTGATAAAGTGACTGAAGTCGCAATGCCAGGTCAGGATCGATTACATTGCAGATTGTTGTTTGGAACCTCAAAGTGAATAGCAGTAGCACCAGACCAGATATGGCAACAGTATTCAATAGACAGATGAATGGTAGATTTGTAAATGTGCAAGATAGACTCTGACAAGAAAAACCTTCTGACATGACACAGTGACCTAACTTTCCTTCCAGTAGATGGAGATTTCCATTTTTGCTATCAAAATATAAAATATTATAAAAGTTTTTTCTTTTTCTTTTTTTCCTGCAACATTTCCTCCATATTTAATTTGGGGAAAATGTTGAAATGTTAGAACAGGTGATAAAACTAAATAAATGAATACAAATTTTGCTAAGTAACAACTTTTGGAATAAATGGATATTAGTAAAAGGGACAAGCTGAATGTACAAACTACAAAATGGAGATGTCTAAATCAAACAAGTACAACAATTTAAATATCTAGAAGGCGTTTTAACAGTGGATGGAAAGTGCAAAACTGGAATCCAAAGGTGCAAAGGATTGCAAAAAATGCCTCCCTAAAGCTAAGCAAATTATTAAGAAACAGGAAAACTTTGTCAGAAATAAAGATATGAGTACTATAAAGGTATGTAATATCAGTCCTCCTATATGGAAGTGAATGCAGGAAAATCTCCCCATAGTTGAAGAAGAGACTTGAAGTAAAAGAAACAAAGAAAAGAGTATTGTTATGTTATGTAATAGCAGTCCTCTTATATGGCAGTGAATGCTGGACGATCTCCTCAGAGCTGAAGAAGAGACTTGAAGCAACAGAAACAAAGAAAAGAGTATTGTTATGTTATGTAATATCAGTCCTCCTATATGGCAGTGAATGCTGGACAATCTCGTCAGAGTTGAAGAAGAGACTTGAAGCAACAGAAACAAAGAAAAGAGTACTGAAATGTTATGTAATACACCTCCAGAAAAAAAAGGAACATACACCTCCAGGAAAAAAAAGAAACATACACCTCCAGGGAAAAAAAGAAACATACACCTCCAGGAACATAAAAGCATACTCCTCCAGAAAAAAAACAAAACATACACCTCCAGAAAAAAAAGGAACATACACCTCCAGGAAAAAAAAGAAACATACACCTCTAGGGAAAAAAAGAAACATACATCTCCAGGAACATAAAAGCATACACCTCCAGAAAAAAAACAAAACATACACCTCCAGAAAAAAAGGATATCTGAGTGAAAGGTTACATATATGTCTATTTCTTTTTGGGTTTTTTTCTCCTGCCATTCCTTTTCTTTTCCTCTCCTCGACCCCTTTTTTTAATTTCCGAGGAAAGAGCCACCCACTCCTTTGCCCCAATGACTTACAGGAACACAGGAGAGTGTTGATGACATTTTCTTCATTTTTTTTACTTGATCAAATGACATGATTTCAAGAACAAAAAAGGCTACTGCTTTCAATTTGGTACTTCCACAGATTTGCTAAAGAATGAGCATCATACAACTGTTGGGTCTGTAAAATTTATCTGCTCCCAAATATAGAGATAGGGGTCACATGATATGAGGTGGTCTTTCATTGGCTAATTAAATCATGCTGGGATCACCAAAAATACAGAAGAGATTCGGACCTGCTCTGAAGCAAAATGCAAGGAATTCTCTCCGCCACCATGATACCAGTTACCAAGGGTTTAAAGATACAAGTTGTCTGGCCCTGTTTCACTCCACCATTTTCATTTTTAAAATTTCATTTTAAACATTAGGTATCAGGTTTCTGTGGAGGTACTTACTTTAAATTCTTCTTAGCAAACACCTTCTGTATGAAATAATTTTTATACACACTAGTTTACGGTGGAGTAATGGATAGCGGCTCGGATTGAGGAATCGGAGAGCTGAGTTTGAATTCCAGTTAAATCCATTACATTAACTTACGTGCTAATACCCTTGGGAAAGGTCTGAATCCTCTTCTTCTCCTCCCTCAGCTATGGGTAAATAGCAGGACAGACTGGGTTCTATAGCCTTGAATGGTAACTGGTCTACTACAGAAAGAAATGGCAACCTATTGTGGGAAAAAGTCAGCCTCGTCAGTCATGTATTGAAAGATACATGATCACCTAAGTGTGTATCCTGCATGGCACTTAACTGACTGAGTTTATATGCTGTCAGATATCATAAGTATGATAATGGGGATGATTTTATTTATTTATTTATTTTACTAAATATTTCCCCAAGCCACTCAACATAGAGGGTTACCTTTAAAGAGTTTCTGCAGTCAAAAACAGTATACAAGGGTGTTTAGAATGGTTCTCATTTGTGATTCAATTTCTAAAATCACTATTTTGATTACCAAGCCTCAGAATACTTATTTTCTAAAGTGTTTTAACCTGAGGATGTTTTAACACCACCTCATCTATATATATAAAACAAAGGATGTCTGTATGTCTGTCTGTCTTTTCACTTGAGATCCATCCAACCTATTTTGACTAAACTTGGCACATATATTGTACAATGTATGAGATAGATTCTTAGCATAAAAATTAGTAATTTTAAAAAAATCTATAATCGTGTGACATAGAGAGCCCCCCCCCCCTCAAGGTGGATTTAGTAATCAACAGTGCTAAAGAATTAGGATGAAGGTGCTAATTACTTGGGTAGAAGGGATTCTGGAGTAATTCCAGAAATAATTTTTTTTTTCTTGTTTTTTTTTCTTAACAATTGTTTCTGGGGTTGAGTTATTAAGTTAATTAAATGTAATAATTCCAGAGTGATTAAGAGACGGGTTCGTTAAAGTAAAGTTTATGATAAATGGCGAATTGGACTTTTGGGTGGTCTAACACACGGACTTCAACCAGACGGGATAAGTGGCTTTGGTAAAACTCAAGTGGATGATGTCTATGGAAAACCTGACAGGGAGCCCGAATTCATTTTTAGTACCATGTGAGAAGTGGTTTCCCGCGGAGTTTCGGAGACCAGAAAAACTTGCATGGTGGTCAAGGCGATTTGCATATTAAAATTCGTGGGCGGTGCCTAGAAGTTGTTTAGCTCCGCCTCTCTCTATATAAGTGGCCTGAACGCTTGAGTTAGACAGAGGGGATCAGAGAACAGATCAGATAGAAGAACCGGGGAGAGAACAGAGTGGGCAGAACACGGAAGAGACGGCTTGTTGGAATTTGCTGGTCTGGTTGGTTGGTTGTCACGTGCCAAAAAAGGTCCGATCCAAACCCAGAAGTAGAAATAGACCCTGAAGGAAACCAGTTAATTTTGCCAACAAAGCTGAGAAAGCAAACTGCTATAATTACACACTCAGACGAAGATCCCCGAATTACTTCCCTTAGATCAGCTGAAACTATTTAGGCAGAATTTTTCCTACTCTCTCTCTGTCACTTCCGACCCCAAGTGAGTGAACCTCGTTATGACATTTTGTACTCATGTAAATTCTTCGGTAGTGACATAAAAACAGTGGCCTTAAAAGGCTCTTTGTACAGGAACCGAAAGAGTTGCTTATTTTTTCTCTTTCATGTCTTTGCGGCTACGACAAGAACTTTTTCTGCATGAATAGTGATTTCCTTTCAGCGTAATACCCAGCCATTTCCTCCCCTTCACACCAGACCGTTCTGGGGAGACCGATACACTGCTGTTCGGATCAAGAATTCACAACGTGGTGAATAGTGGTGGGTTCCTTCAGTTCACCAGTGGAAGATCGGGTGGATTTCTTTTTTGGCCAGAACCATCGGGGAGACAGGACATAGCTGCAACAGGCAGGGTGTTTTACGTTAGAATCGATAAAGCTGCTCAAAAATCAATAAATTCAACTTTTTTCCTTCAATTTCATTCAAACTTACACCATGACAAGCTTTAACGATACCTCATTTTTATTTCTACGCCACTGCGTTTAGAGAAAAAAAATTTGAAAAATGAAAAATCAATTTCAACACAAATTTTAAACTAAAAACTCCCTCAATTTTCAAGCAGTCTAATACAAACTTCACTCAATTGTAGCCAACAATAAGTTGATTGTTTAACAGTCATTTAACTTGATAATTGAGTCCCACTCATATAGTGAAAACCTACGTAAATAGTGGAAAATGACGATTTTTACTGATTTCTTTCTTATTTTTCGTTGATCTTTCAACCAATTTTCATCAAACTTAACAATTGCTTTATAAATATATCCTCTTTTACATCCCTAGTATCACACTGACAAATTGAATTTCAAAAACTCCAGAATAATTGTGGTCTGAAGTGGGTCTTCATGTTGCCTGTTTTACCCTTCATGTCTTCGGCTAACTTCAATTGAATAAATACAGACTACTTCTGTTATATCAGCAACTGCATTAATTCAAAATATTTTTTAATGAAAGTACTTTAAAGTAATTGAAGAAGATAGACTCTGTTACATCTAAATATGGTGCTGTTTTTGCTCCATTTTAATTGAATGCTTTTTTCTGATTGACCAGCTGGTTATGGCTGCTAGTATAAGATAAACATGAAAAATTAACAAACACTTCAAATAAAACTTTAATGTTTATGTTTGACAAATGTTTAAGTCGGGTAGGCTTTCAGCCAGAAGCCATCCTTAAAAATCTCGCTTTGTGAATTAGCAGCAGTAAAAGGCAAAGTCAACGAGAAACAAACAAAAATCAACACTTTTTTTTTTTCATAAAAATAAACTGAACAAAACATTTAAAAAAAGAAATTGGAAATGTTATTTGATGGTATAAATATTAAATTTATTTCAGGAAATGACTTTTTTCTTTATTCTTTTTCAATTCAGTTATTTGAAATTTTGAAAATATCAGAACTTATTTTTTCCATCCCTGTCAAAAGGCGCCTGGGAAGTCACTGTAACAATAAGTGCCATAAATATAATTTTTCGTCAAAGGCACAAAATGCGAGCTACGAATTGGAGATGTCAACATGAAAGGAAGCATTTTAAGAGAGGATGGAAAATGTGACTAGTGAAAGATTCATTCCAAAAGATATGTAAATTGCTGAGAAGCAGAAGAGAAAACGGGAGGCAACAGAAATTTTGTTCTACAGAAGGATACTGAGAATTCTATGAAAGGAGTGAGTAAGCAATGAGGAAGTCTTAAAGAAAATAGCTACAAAAAGAACGCTTATACTCAGAATTAGAAAGAGACGGGTGAAATTTCTTGTGAGTGTAAGAGCAGAGGTTAAGAAGTGCATATTATGAGGATATGCAGGATAGACAATGGCTTACCCTAGACTTGAAGAAGTTAAAATTGTCATAATTGAGGAAGCATTCTTTCGACAGACTGTTCCATAAAGTAATAGTTCTCCTCCAAGTTGACATGTTTTGTTTTTTTTTCTAAAAAATAAACTGAACAAAACTTTCAAAAAAAGCATTTGAAAATGTTATTTGAGGATAAAAATATTAAATTTATTTCAGGAAATGACTTTTTTCTTCATTCTTTTTTTCAATAATTTAAGCATTCAATTATTCAGAATTTTGAATTATCGAACATATTTTTTTTTAACCTCTGTCCCAAGGTGTACAAATAATTGAAGAATTAGTCTATTTTAATTCAAAATCAGTTTTGTTTCATTAGATGTTTATAACTATGAAGTCTATTGGATTTCTTTTCATTGGATTGACACTAAAAGCAGAAACAGGAAGTTACCTCTTTCATAGCTTATAATATAATGACATATTTCAGGCTTTGCGCAATAGGCTCCATGCATAACTTCCAGTTGACGTTGCTTAAATACAATCCTAAATAAATATATGTTGACCAATAAGAAATGAGAACACTTTGAAATAATCAACAACTTAATTGGAGCCTCCTTCAACTTCACTAACAATATAAACAGATCACCCCCCTGTCTAAAAGAAAAAAGAGAGATTCCAAAAAGAGACACACAGAGAAGACACAGAGAGACGAACTTACAACTGCAAGCAGATACATCAAAGCCATCTTGGCTTCAACAATCACTCCTCACACTTTCCTCGTCATTTTCACCCCTCCTTTACTTCTCTCATACATTCTACCTCCTTTTTCTTATTCACAGGACATATTACCAAATGAAACTAGCATCTCTCAAAAGCACTTAAGTACTTTTACAAACTCTTGTATTCATTGAAATGCATAACAAAAAAAAAACATTTTATTTAATCTTACGTAAATACCAACCTTGTGCCACCTATGAACATTACTACTGTTTTTGTATGATACAAAACTACTTATTAATGTTTACATAAATTATTATTGTGATACTCCAGGCTTGATTGTTCTTAAGATGTAGTTTATCGTGTTTTATTTACTCATTCATACGTCCCTTATAGTGGGCTAATCCTAACAAAGCCCAAATTGAACCCCACAAATAACCGACTATATTGTATCTCTTTCCCTAAAGAGTTCAGAATGCTAAGTTTTTAGCATCAAGGAGTTTACAAAGTTATTCCTTGCTTCTGAAAATAACCTTGAAAATTGTGTTATTTCGAACACTGAAAATATGTAAATTCTCTAAGTTTTTAAGCAACAAAACAGCCTGATGACTTTTACAGATGGCACTGCCATATTTAAGAGTAATTACTGTGCAATGTTGACATTTTATACTTGCAGATTGCGTCTGCAAATGAAGCTGTTGCAATCATGGTAGACCATATGACCGACAAGGAAAACCAGAACTCATTTTCTCTTCATAAGGGTAAGAACTTGGCAAAAATATCTGATACTAAACTATAATATTGGTGTTTTAAGTATTAAATTTTAAGTTAAGGAGACACAGTAGACTAACAGATTGCGGCTTGGATTAAGAAATTGGAGAGACAAATTCAAAATGCAGTTGAGTTCATTGCATTCATTTATGTGCTAATACCCTTTGGAAGGGTATGAATCCAACTCTTCTCCCCCCAGCTATGGGTAAATAGTAGGGCAGACTTAGTTCTATAGCCTTGGGTGGCAACTTGTCTAGGAGAGGGAAAACTCTGAATTCAAATCTGTATGTAGCCCTGGCGTAGCACATATGCAGTTAAGGAAAAGATCATTTGCATTGATTTGATGATCCCGACTACGGTCGACTCCATTTTTTTTTAAGTATAGCTTTTCTTGGTGAAAATGTCAGTGAGATGGCTACGTGGTATTCCCATAGCTATTGAAAAATATTGATTTACTTTTTATGGTTTATCAACCCTTTGTGGGTTATTTAAAACTTGAAAAACTTTTGTATTGAAAGGATAATTCTTTTCTTTTTGTGAGTGAATATTGTGTTAATATTGTATTAACATTCTGGTGGGAATAACAATGATATTTCCAGATAAAAAAATCCTACTATTTAACCCATAGTTGGGGGAGGAGATGAATTCATCCTCTCTCCTTAAAGATGTTTACATGTAAGTGAATGTAATGAACCTGAGTGGAATTTGAACTTGCCTCTCCAATTTCAAATTACAAGCCACTATCTATTACACCACCTGCACATCTTGTTGAAAAGTAAGATTATCCATTAAAAAATTTCTGTGACGAGAATTTTCATTATTTACAGCTGGAATAATATCATCATCTTTGTTTTTGTCATGGTGACCTGCAAACAGGTAATCCTCATGGAATTTCAAACTGAACCCTTAGTATGAGAACAATCTGCCGCTATTGATTGAATAAAGGGTCCTGTTCAGAATTACCCAAAAGTTGCTCAGACCAAGAGATACCTGAAGAAAGCCAGAGGACAAAATGCCTGAAACATTTGTGATATTAACATAAATATGAGGACATTACTCTAACTGTAAATAATGTAAATAAGATTGTCCATTATATCAGGTCTCTTTTCTTCTCTCATTCTTTGCCTGTATCTTCTTATTTGCTTCCTTACCCCTCCTTCCAATACAAATCAGATTATTATCTATTGCCTTTGCTTTTCACTCCCTTTTAGTCTGTATCATCTCATTTTTTTCCTTATCCCTTCCAAGGAAAATAAAATTGTTGATTATCTATTGCTTTTATCACTTTTTAGCCTGTATCTTCTCATTTGCGTCCTTATCCCTCTTAATTTTTGTTGCCCATCCATGTTTTTTGATATAAATGCTATACAAACAAGTTTGTTTTCATATATGTAGAAGGAATGCATAAATTTTTTTTGTAATTTATGAATTCCTTCACCTTCCTTTTTCTGAACTTGACTTTAACTAATTTTGATATATTTGGGATTTTACGTCTTTCCATTCCTGCCCTTGCCTTTTAATAGAATTTGATTTCACTACATTAATCTTCTAAATTAGCTTCAGTGAAAATGTGAATTGATAATAAATAATTTAATTGATTTAATAGTAATTATTAATGCATTATAATAATGACTTTTGTAGAAAGTCTCAACATTGTATCAGCTTAGTCTATTTTAGCAATTATCTCTGCTAATGTAATTGTAGCAATGTCTTATAAGAATATAAGATGAAGTGTTTCATATGTAAAACAACTGTTTATTTACTATTGACATATGTCAATTTAATATCAACCAAATCAAGGATATATACGAGGGTCATTCAATAAATAAGGTGAATTTTTCGGTATAAGGACTTCTAATACAGATAGAAGCTTACTTTTTTTTTTTTGCAACATAGTCTCCCAGCACTGTCACACACTTTCCCCATCTGTGCACAAGCTTCCGTATTCCCTCAGCGTAAAAATCTTTGGACTGATGTCTCAGCCAGTCGCTCACAACACTTTTGACTTCATCGTCACTTTTGAACTTTGTGCCTCTCGTGAATGCTTTCAAGGGACCAAACAGGTGAAAGTCTGAAGGGGCAAGGTCTGGGCTGCAAGGGGGATGAGGGAGCAGTTCCCAGCCCAGCTCGTTGATGGTCTGCACCGTTTGGGCTGCTGTGTGAGGCCTTGCGTTGTCATGATGCAAGATGACTCCTTCTGATTGATGACCCCTGCGTTAGTCCCAACAGATATTCTCAAAGTCCCTGCAATGTCATCCACTGTCACCCTTCTGTCAGACTGAATGAGGTCATTGACTGATTCGATCACCTCAGGAGACCTCGCTTCTGTAGGCCTCCCAGGCCTGTCTTCATCCTCAACACTGCTCAGTCCTTCTTTAAACAATTTAGCCTACTTTTAGACATTTTTTTGGCTGAAAATGTGGCACCATACACAGTTGACATTCTCCTATGAACTTCAACTGGTTTGCACCCTTCAGCAACCAAAAACTTGATAACTGACCACTGTTCAATCCTGGAGCATGCTTCTTGGTCGGCCATCTTTGTTAATCGCCAAAACTCACAAAGTTTTTCTTTTTAATCTGCAAAAGAAATTAAATCCATGTGAAAAAGAAGTAAAACAAAAAAATAAAAAAGAGTAAACTTCTATCTGTATTAGAAGTCCTTATACCAAAAAATTCACCTTATTTATTGAATGACCCTCGTAGTATTATCAGTGGCAACTCTAGGTCATCAATATTTGATAAACTCATTACAATCTTTAACAAAATATACTATTGGTATAGCTTAGATGCTGAAATGATTCCTTTACTCTAACTAAAATGACTTTTAAAAAGTTCTGTGCATGAAATAAAACAAACACATTTTTGTATTTAGGGTTAGTGGAATACACTAGCCAGATATATTTTTTGTTTTTTAGTAATGTGCGTGTATCTATCTCAAGTGTGTGTTTATATATGTCTATCTGTTAGTTTATGTATCTGTGAATTTTTAGTTTGATTTATTGTACATTTATGATCAATACTGCTGACTGATATCATATTTCCTCAACACTACCCCAGTCACACTCCTCACTCCGAACCTCCATTCAATGAGCTACGGTTGCCACTGTCTTTGATTTTTGCAGACTTTAAGTCATGCTAAATGTAATTTTCCCCTTTTCAATTGATATATTCTGCTAAAAAATTTATACTGTATGGAATAAATTATTTAAAATGGACATTGGAAAAGAATAAGTTAAAATAAAAATTGTGTTCTTTGAAAAACAGGACATACAAGTCATTAGAGATTTAAAAATCTTATTTCATTCTTTTTACTTTCTTTCTTTTTTTCTTTCTTCTTTCTTTCCTCTTTATTAAGAACAATATCAACAAAATGTATTTCTGTCGATATTTTGAGGCACAGAGTTAAAACAATTAATTTTGGATTCAGATGAAGTCAAGAACAAAAATGATGCACTGTGAAAGATTTTTGTTGTTTTGATATACTTGAATGTTGACTTACTTGGGCTCAGCCCAACAAGCCCAACCCCTGGAGTTACCACTGGGTTTTAGGTCTTTCTCTGAGCATTCAGTCTTCTTGCAAGGATGTGAGGGATTCTGTCTTTCCCTTCGTAGATTGGGCATTATTATAACTTCTTGTTATCTGGTTGTCTTATATATGTGTACATCCTAAGTTCAGTAGAGTTCACGTCCTTCTTTATGCAGTGTACTCCAAACATCTTTCAAGGCAAGATTCTACACTTCCTGGTTTTGAGGTCACCTAAGTCAACTCTCTAGGCACCTAGATCTTTTGATGTTCTGAGTTGACACCATGTACAAAACTTACTTTGGTATCTCTTAGGGTGAAGTATACATTGTCCGAGTATTGGGTTCTGTCATGAGTCCTATCTTCGCGATTGATGTTTATGTTTGACATGGCTTGCGAGGCCCAGTCAGTGGTGGAATAGTCGCGGACAATGCACACAGGGGAGGGGAGGGGGAGGACGGGGTCGTTCACATCACTCTCTCCTCCCTCGTCGTCTTGCCTCTTCATTCTCTCTCCTCTTTTCCTCGAAGTCCGCGATGCCATTGCGTATTGATCTCCTCCATGTTATTTGGTCCCTGGCAGTTTCTTCCGACGAGGATGAGCTAATGTTGGTAAGTGTCAGGTTGCGCTTTAGTTGGTCTTTGTAGCGCATTTTGGTTGCTCCTCGTGGTCTAGTCCCGATGGCCAGCTCACCATATAGGATTTTCTTGGGGAGCCTGGAAGGATCCATCCTGTGGACGTGTCCTGCCCAGCGGAGGTGGTGATGGATGATGGTGGCCTCGACACTGCTCACTGAGGCTCTGTTCAGCACTTCTGTGTTGGTAGTGTAGCTCTCCCAAGAGATGTTGAGGATTTGCCTTAGTTTCAGTTGCTGGAAGCATTCTAGCATTTTTATCTAGCTTCTATATAGGGTCCATGTTTCGCAAGCGTATAAAAGGGTCGAGAGGACTACTGCCCGGAAGACCGTGATTTTGGGGGTCATTGTCAGTGCATGGTTTTTAAAACATGTGACAGTTGAGTCGGCCAAAGGCGGAGTGGGCGGCTCTGATTCTATTCTCCACGTCTTTTTTTGTATGTGGGAGTTGATGTTAGAATGCTCCCCAAATACGAGAACTGATCTACTTGCTCCAGCGGTTGGCCATTGACAGTGATGTTAGTGTTTGGGAGCGGCAGTCCAGATGGAGGTTGAACTAATAATTTGGTGTTTTCTGTGTTGACCTGCATCCCAAATCGTTCATAGGCCGTGTTGTATGCATCCACTAGTGGCTGGAGTTCCTCTGTAGTCCGACCTGGGGTGGCATTGTTGTCAGCGTGTCACCAAAAATGTAAAATACAGTTTGTATTGACTTGCAAACAAGATTTATGACTAAGATTAAGAAATATTAATCTTTATTCACTTACAAAGAAGATTAATGGTTTAAAGTAGTAAATGAAATTAAATGCATAGATCTGAAAAAAGAAAAAATTCAAGAAGTTATGGGAAGTCAAAAAATGAGTACATTTTCTTCGAACACCTTGTAATTTTTCCAACTATTATTTTAATATGTAGCAATTCAGGGTAATAAGTTTAATGTTTTCTTATGTTTTTGTGTTCTCGTGACTTTACTGCCTTACATAGGTTGATATGATTAAAAATACAGCTGTATTTTTTATAAGGTTAATTATTCATAGTGTAGCGGTTATTGGTACAGAAAGTGGAATTAGTGTGCCAAATTCAGATTCTAGCCAAGTTTGTTGCATTCACATTCACACAAATACACTTAGGAAAGGTATGGATCTATTTCTTCTCATCAGCTATGTGTTAAATAGTAGGCCAGGTGAAGCCTTGGTTGGCAACCAGTCTAGTAGAAGACAACTCTAAATTCAATCTCTGAAAGTATTTATAGAAAAGACAAAAGAAGCTATGTTATAGCAGTGAGAATATGACTGAATCCATATTAAAACTAGGTTTGATACGTAAGGCACCATTTTTTTTTAAAAGAAACATTTTAAAAGTATATATAACTATACACAAATATAATAAAAGAAAAGAGAAAAACTAATAATTAAATATTCAGGTTTTACTAATATTTACATAATCTGTGAGGGATACAAAATTTCATTAGGGCTTCACAAGCAGACATTTTAAAAGTATATATAAATTATTTACACTATTTATATTTGCACTATTGTCCTAATCTTTGTTATTGTAATCATAGCATTTTGGTCATTGGGCTCTCCAGCCTTCCTCAGTTGTATATTGATCTGGGTAACGTAAAGAGAATTCTGAATTGAACCCTTTATTTAATCTACAGGAGTAGGATGTTCTTGTTCCCCTGCTCATGCTTCCTCTGCTCTCGTTTCCCTCTTTTCATTCTTATTTTTATTTTGTACTGTTCAGTTATTGCTCACCTGTTTTCACTGAGTGTAAGTACATACTGCCTGACCCAGGGATTGAACTCACACTCACTATGTCACTGTATAAATATATAAAAAATCTAACATTGAAAAAAATAACTGAAAAAAGAAAAAACAGTTGTTAAACCAGTTGTGAATGAAAATATAAATATATGCACAATGGGAGGAGGAAAAAAACTACCTGAGAATCAACAGTATAAATCACAGATAGATTACATTTTGACCCAACAGCTATTCCATCTGCTTACAGAGGGAAGGCTGTTTAGACTTAATATAAATATTCTCAAGAATTTTTGGATAGTAATTTTTTTTTTTATTTAAAACAGCTGCACTTTCCTACATGAGATTCTGAAACATGTTTTTTTGTTTATGTTTTGAGAAAAAAAGCTGAAAAGTAGGACATTGCTTTTGGCAAATGTGTTTGCAATTTTTTTTTTTCACTTTTATTTCCTGGAAACTACAAATGAAAAGGAAAAAAAAAAAAACTTCCTGAATATTGTGTGATTAAAAGAAACTCAGAGATATTTTTTTTCCTCCAGGTGATGAAATAGCCATCATGATCAACAATTTGGGAAGCATGACTGTTTTGGAAATGAATGTCATTGCCAAGGAAGCCATTGCATATTTAGGTTTGTTTTGTTTTTTTATTCCCCAATTTCTAAGCCTTATGCTACCCTCCCTACCAACGCTTTTCCAAACCTCAAAACAGTTTTTTGTAACAGCTCATTAGGTTCAGATAGTTCTTCCTGTTGTTTAGTGTTTAAGACAAGAAATATTTTGGCAAACAGAGGTGTTTGTATACCAGTCACCTAAACTTGTAGGTCATGACCTTCCTGATGGGAAGGAGAAGTTAATTCTTATAGCAATCATCAGTCATCAACATATTTTATCCTGACTGTCTATAATTTTACACCAACTTTCAGTTTCTTTTCTGAATTCATCATAAATGAATGTCGACTGGACATCAAGACATGTTTTATGTGAGGGTTGCTTCCTATTTTATTATGCGAGTCCCTAACATTAGAGACAGATGTTAGTGGTATCACAGTAGATATTAAAGCTTCATCTTGATAGGCTGTTCATGTGACTGCACTGGTTCTACATTGTAGACATGAGAAGAGACATCAGTACATAAAGAATAAAGGTAAGACTTCAAAACAGGGTCAGTGCAGAGGAAAGGAAAAGAACTTTTAAGAATGGAAAAAAAACATCGTCAATCAAGGGCCACATGGTCCCGCATAGATTGTATTCACTGACAAATGGAATCACCATCTTCTCTTGAAAGCTGCAGGCAGCCTCCTGAGCCTCAAGCACATCTCATAGTATTATAATTTGGACTATTGTCCTCATCTTTGTTGCCATAAATATATTACAACGTTTCGACCGTTATACGCTCCGGCCTTCTTCAGGTGGTTGGAATGTTGAACTGAACCCTTTATTTCGCTGACTGGAGTAGACTGTTCTAGTTCCACGTGCCATGTCTAATGGATGTCTGTCATGAGTTATCTCCTGTTAATTCCCCTCTCCAAGTTCTCCACTGCCTTAACCAGGTATTGAACTCACAATCCTTTGGGTCCTGTCACCTTTATCCACTGTGCCATGTGTCCTTGAGGACATCTGAGTATGAATTTATGGGACTTATAAACTTAATCTTTCAGCAATCATTTTTTACCAGTGCTCATATTACAATTTTTGCTGTTATCATTTTACATTTTTTACCAGAGCTCATATTGCAATTTTCATTGTTATTATTGCTTTTCAGAGGGGAATTAATAGGAGATAACTGATGACTGACATCCATTAGACATGGCATGTGGAACTAGAACAGTCTACCCCAGCAAGCAAAATAAATGGTTCAGTTTGACATTCCAACCCTCTTAAGAAGGCTGTAGCATACATCAGCCGAAACGTTGTGGTAAATATGGCAACAAAGATGA
Source organism: Acanthosepion esculentum (assembly GCA_964036315.1). NCBI lineage: Eukaryota > Metazoa > Mollusca > Cephalopoda > Sepiida > Sepiidae > Acanthosepion > Acanthosepion esculentum. The sequence goes on from OZ038512.1 coordinate 69,263,913, forward strand.
GGACAATAGTCTGAATAATGTAAATAGTGTACATAATAGCTCATCTCAGAAATACAGACAGATAGTATTATAAGTATTCCACTCTGGCAAGCACTCTTTTTACATTGGAAACGGTCGCCAGCATGTGAAGTGGCCATAGAATTGTGTTCATTTTGTTTCAGGTAAGCAAGTCAGGAGCTTTTTTTTTCTTGCCTTGTTACAGATAGCAAAATGATGTTTGACATTCATTGACATTTGTTGAACTTTTTTGGAGACCAAGCAGTGGATGCCAGTAGATCTTTTGGCAGTAGGTAATGAATTTGATAAAAATGAAGTGTCTGTTCTTTGTCACATTCTTGCTGGGTCTGCACTGCCGCCAACTTAAAAAATAAAAAGTACCTTGAAATGCATCAGTAATGGTGATGAGTGTGGGGGAAAATAGTGTTTGTAACTGAAAACTTGCTCCATCCGCTAGTGCTATTGTGCTCTCCTGTATCATATTTACAGTCGAAATAACTAGGAGGCATTATTTTTGGATTGTCCTATGGATATTCTTAGGTTGAAGAGTAAGAGTTGAAATAAGAGGCAAATAATAATTATTTATGGAATTATAGATTGAATTTAGAGCATTCAGTGAGAAAGATACAATGAATTGGAAATACTTCATCTTATATATATATATATCTGGCTTCTCATCTGCAGTCTCTCTCTCACAGACACGCCGTCGCCTGTCTTTGTCTCTTTTACAAATACTTCCATGGTAATTGCTCTGATGAGCTGCTATCGCTGGCATCCCGTTCCCACCCTTTCACTGTTGAAACTGTTAAATGTAGACGTCTCTTTTACTCCAATAGCTTCATATCTCGCACCTCATGCCTGTGGAACTCCCTTCCCTATTCCTGCTTCCCTGACAACTATAAATCTCCAACTATTCAAATGTAACGTCAATCGACATCTCCAGTTGCATTGATCTATCTACTATCCTTCTCCACATCCTTTCCTCTATCACTCCTATCTGCTCTTGCTCCAAATCCTCTGTAACCCCTTGCGTGCTAGTGACTTTCAGCCTTGCCTGGGGTGAAAAGCTTTAAAAAAAAAAAAAATATACATATATATATATGAAGAAATATACTCTTAAGGTGTACTATATTTATGGGATAAAGTGCTCAATATCAGAGATAGAGCATGTGTAAATATAAAAGTGAACATTGAAGTCAACACTTAGAGGCAACAGGCTGTTTCATGCTAGATGCAATCGTCAGGCCACGAGTGTTGTTTTTTTCTCGGCTATTTATATGTACGGGTTAGTGTTGCATTGTGGGTAGTCTATTAAAAACTGCTCCCGCCAAAATAATAGTTAGAATAAACTACAGAAATCAACCCCAAAATTGAATAAATAGCTTTATCTTCTCGAACCAAAACAAAACTATTAAATAAGCGATATAAACAAATTTTTACTACATTAATAAAACACCTATTAAAATAAAAATAAATAAATAAATATATAAGATAAGAAATAAAATAAAAATAAATAAATAAATATATAAGATAAGAAATAAAATAAAAATAAAAAATAAAAATAAATAAAAACTAGTAAAATAATTTAACCCAAATAAATAAATAAACAAATAAACGACATCCACCAAAATAGATTACCTACAATGCACCACTGACCCGTACATATAAATAGCCGAGAAAAAAACAACGCATGTGGCCTGACAATTGCGTCTAGCATGAAACAGCCTGTTGCCTCTAAGTGTTGACTTCAATGTTCACTTATATATATATATATATATATATATATATATATATATATATAAATAAAAAGAAAGAACAGTAAGATATAAAATCCGGTGTTCTTATAGATATTTTTATTTTTACACAATAGTGCTCAATGTAAATTTACAGAGCATTAATATTATAAATTAATTGATTTAAAATATGTTTTTTTTCGCTACACAGTGATAACCATGTTTCAAAAATGGAAGCTAAAGCCCTTGAATTTAATTTTGTTATTATATTAAAGACATTAGTTCCATTTCCTCGTCAAGCGAATTTTGATGGAACTAATGTCTTTAATTTAATAACAAAATTAAATTCAAGGGCTTTAGCTTCCATTTTTGAAACATGGTTATCACTGTGTAGCGAAAAAAACATATTTTAAATCAATTAATTTATAATAGATATATATATATATATATATATATATATATATATATATATATATATATATATATATATAATGCCAATTTGTAATTGGTAGGGATAATTCTAAGGATGACATTAATCCAGAGAGAACTCAATGTAAATTACAGAGCAATATAATGATAAAGAAAAAATCTTTCAGTCTGAAGAGATGAATATTATTCATGAAATAAATTATAATTGAGATTGATTTTTAAGGTTTTTCTTGTTTCTTGATTTATCACTATATATATATATATATATATATATATATATATATATATATATATATATATATATATATACACATATATATATATATATATATATATATATATATATATATATAAATATAGGTAACTATAATCACACGAGTAGTTTCAAAAATGAAAAACTAAACATAGCACCACACTATCTAGCTATGTATGGAAAATCAGACAAGAAAATAAAGACCCCATCCTGAAATGGGAAATATTAAACAGATGCACCAAATATAAAGCGGGCCATAAATTCTGTAAGCTATGCACAGAGGAAAAATTAGCCATAGCATTATATAATAAACCTAATGATCTACTAAATTCTAAAACCGAGATCCTTAACAAATGTAGCCACAGAAAAACTTGGTTACTGAAATAAGCCTCTCTCCCCCGATTGTATCGTTATCGTTATTGTTTGTGTTTTCTTAAAATATCCCCTCCCCTTTTAGTTATTTGAATAAATGTATACCCCATCCCCCACAGTCTCGCTTTTTTTTTCCTTGGGTGTTGTCTTGGTTGTTGCCTATATTGAGGTTTAATATCTATCCCATAATATCTATAAAGATTATTTACAAAATGTTGTTTCAAAGTATTATATGTGTTGTGTTGGTTAGTGGACGAAGATTTGCTTGCTTTTGGGTGTTGGTATGTTTGCATTACAGTCCAGAAGAAATTAGAATGAAGTTAGCAAAAGTAGTCTACCTTTAACTGTAGATATGTGTTATGTTCGATAGTAGTTTTTTTACTTAAGTTACTGAAAGATTCGTTGACATCAGTGTTGTAAAGTTCTTTAACGTCTGACTGCGTTAGTCAAGACGGGAGTTCTTTGAGAGTCACATTTTGAAGCTTGGATTGAGCGGTCGAAATTGTCTGCTGCTGTTGTTGTTGTCTCTCACGGTGACAAACTCTGCTCTGCTCTGCTGTCTGATCTCTGCTCGTGGTCACACGTGTTCTTGGGTTTATATATGGTCGTAGTCACATGTCTCGGCTCCGGAAAGAATTGCGCCAAAAATTGCTTGTGTACATGCGGGTGACTTGATTGGTCGAGCTGATTCACGTAGGCATGCAAAATGGAATGTTCTTGTTGCTAGGGGTGAGATAGGTAAATGGACGAGTCCACAATGGAAAAGCTTTTAGTATGAAAAACTATTAAGTGAAAAACACTACAAAATTTAGTCCCAACTCAATAATTTTCTCCCAAAATACAGCAAAAAAGATGACTATAGTTAAAGCAGAATTTCTGTTCATTTTGTAAAGCTTTATCAAATGTTGCTTGTAGTAGCAACCACACTATGTAGACTTAAAATTGTAGTGAATATTATTATACAAAAACCAAAGCCTTGGATGTACAATTAAAAACAACTACTTCCATCCCATAATAGTTGTTACACATGACTGCATATTTTATACACTAAATGTAACAACTGCTGTGGCACAGGTTTTGTTAAATTGGTCATTTAAAACTTGTTTCTTACATGAGCTTTGTGGTAAATGTATGTGACAGGAAAACTGTCATTAATTCTTTATTTGTTTTTAAAATGTTTTAACTTGAAATTGAATTTAATATAAATTAATATGAATTTTAAAATGATTTATTTTACTTTAGTCAGAAAAGTTTTGCTTCTTTCTTTTTATTAGAAAATAACTCTCAGAAATGTATCAAGTATTGAGAAAATTCTTCTGAAATGCTTGAGAAAAAACCAAAAAAACACGAGATTATTCTTCAGAAGTTACTTCTGTAAAAGATCCTTTGGTTGAGCCTCAACGGAATTAGAAAAAATATAAAGAAAAAAAACCCTAAAGTCAATTAAGAAAGTAACTGAGAGGCCAAGTGTGAAAAGTAGGTTTCGGCTGAGTAGAACATCTGCTATAAAAGCTTTTAGTATGAAAAACAGATAAATGAACATTAACCTTGTTGATCAAAAGGAAGTTATGTCTACATAATTTGAAGTGATTATTTGACTTTCATTTGTTGGCAGCCGAGTGGCTTTATAAAAACTGATGTTTATAAAGATAAGGTTAAATTTGCTGTAACCATTTTGTTCGGGTTGGTGTAAAATGGGGTTGCGTTGAGAAATACATATGCAGAATAAACCCTCCATTTTATACTATCACTTAAGTGGGCTTGTTTAGTGGCGAAGATAGTTGTGTATTTACACCAAGTATAAAAAATTATTTATTTCAAGTCAGGCAAGTCACTTAGAAGAATGATATAGCAAAATCTTTTTAGCTACCATTTTCTAACCATTTGGGCTTCTGTTAAGCGAAACTTTGTCTATACATATATATATATATTAAAAAGAAGAGAGGTACTGCAAACTTTTTTGGTTTTAATGTGGATTTTAAAAAAAAAAAAAAAATATTATTCTTTATTTTTCTGCAGAACTCTTCACTGCCATTTCAAGAAAGACATTCGGATTACTAACACAAAAACAGAGAATGTCTCATATCGAGAATATTTAACATTGAAAAACATAAAGGAAAAAAATTAATTATTTTTAATAATGTGTGGAAATCTCCAGCCTTTACCTGAAGACAGTCGCGAGACCAGAAACGCGTGTTGTAAAATTATGAAAAATAAAGAATAATATTTTTTTTTTTTTAAATCCACATTACAACCCAAAAAGTTTGCGGTACCTCTCTTCTTTTTAATATACACACTTTTCTCTCGTTGGAACCATTATAACCTCTTCATTTTATATCATATATATATATATATTTTTTTTTTTTTTTTTTTCCCATGTTCATATAATTTTCTGGATATAAAGTATGTAAAAATTGTCTGATGTTCTGTATGTCTGAGCACTTTCAGGTATTCTTTTTGGCATTATTAAGGATGATCTATCTATCTATCTATCTATATATATATATATATATATATATATATATATATATATATATATATATATATATTATGAAATGGACAAAGTCCGACAATTATTTTAAGACATTTTTATGTTTATACATTCTTTTTAGGAATACAGATATTTAAGTAAATGCTCTGTTTATAATAAACAATATTAAACAACATTTATACGGTTCCGTATAGGATACAGGTTCGATTCCTGTCAGAGGACAAATATTTTCTATGAAAATTCCTCGGACATTCGGGCCGGTAAATGTTGTTTAATACTGCTTATTATAAACAGAGCATTTACTTAAATATTTGTAGCTATAAAAAGAATGTATAAACATAAAAATGTTTTAAAATATATATATATATATATTTGTGTGTGTATATATATATATATATATATATATATATATAAGAAAGAAAAGAAACGAAAAAATATTATTTGGTTTACCCCCCCCCCCCCTTTCTAACTCAAAGGTCAAGTGTAAAAGAGGGAAAATATTTTTCAAATTACTTAATAAACACTTCCCCAGAAACTCAGGATTATATAAAATATTAAAATATTTAATCAAAACACAGTTAAATTAAGCTACAGCTGGACTAGTAATTTAGAAACCACAATAAAAAGACAAAATTCCAGAAATTTCAAAACTAATGAGCAGCAAAACATTGTTAACAATAATATATGCAATTGTAGAAATAAAAGTAGATGTCCATTAGATGGTGTTTGCAAAACCGGAGCAGTAATTTACAAAGTAGAAGTAATAGATACAAATGGCAGGAAAAAAATATACATAGAGTGGGCTGAAGGAAAATTTAAGAGGAGGTGGTATAATCAAAAGTCATCTTTTAAGCTAGAAAGCCTTTTAAATTCTACTAAACTAGCCAACCATGTGCGGAAATTAAAATAAAAAAAAATAAAAATGCAATTGTAAACTGGAAAATTAAAAAAAAAAGAAGCAAAAACCTTACAACAATCATAGCAACATCTGCAACTTTTGTCAGCAAGAAAAATTAGGTATAATAACATTTCCAGACATCCCCCCCCCCACCAAAAAAAAAACTTTTGAATCAGAGATTGGAAAATATATTGCTTTGTATACATACTAAAAAGTTCCTTTTGAGTTCATATGAAGTGGGATGAAAAGAAAATATGTATATTTTATTTAATCCCCCACTGATACATTTCCAATACACTTGATTTAGGAATGGTTTAGGTGGGGGAGTAGTATTATTTCAGACAATTATTTTTGGACAATTAGATTATCAAACAGAAAAGTTCTATAGTCTTTAATAACACATGCCTCAATAATGACATGCTGCCAAAATATATATATATATATATATATATAAAAGTGAACATAGAAGTCAACACTTAGAGGCGACAGTCTGTTTCATGCTAGATGCAATCGTCAGGCCACGATTGCATCTAGCATGAAACAGACTGTTGCCTCTAAGTGTTGACTTCTATGTTCACTTTTATATTGACACACGCTCTATCTCTGATATTGAGCACTTTATCCCATAAATATAGCACATCTTAAGACTATATTTCTTCATATATGTACACAAACACAACACTGATTTTCTTTTTTTTGTAAGGTCCAGATTATTGTCTTGATTGAGAAAAGGAAATAATGCCACTTGCAATCTTCTCTTTCCTTGCTTCCTGTTCTTTACTTTTACTCCTCTTGCCTCCTCTTTACCATCCATTAGACAACCAAAGCCTCATTCTTCATACCTCTTAATTCTAACCATTCTCCCATAATGCAACCAACTTCCTCCTTTCATCTAATAAATTAGCCTCTCCTGCTGTCTTCAGTATCTTTCATTTTCTCTTTTCACAATGAAAGAATGTAAGTTTGAATAATTCATTTTGCTCTCTCTTTTTTCTTCTTTCTTTTCCTACCAATATTTTCATGGCAACTAATCTGATGAGATTTTTTTCCTTGGTGTCCCCGACTGCATGAATTTAAGTGTGTTACTAGATTGGCATCTAGGTCCCATCCATTTACTGTTGAAATAGCTAAATGCAACTGCGACTTCTACTTGAACAGGTTCTTTTCCCACATTTCCTGTTGTGGAACTCACTACTGTTTACTTGCTTCTCTGATAGATTCAGTCTTCCAGAATTTAAATACAATGTCAATCGCCATCATCTATCTTCTTGAATCCCGTTCATATTTTGTCCTTTCCTCAATCCTCCCTATACACAGTTTTTCACTCACTTTCACTCCCTGTAACCACCTGCAAACTAGTGGCATTCCTGCTGTGCTTGGGGAGGAAATGATTTTAAAATAATTTGCAAGAACAAATAGAATGAAAGCAATAGGCTGGAATAACTGTTGGATTAATGATTGTTAAAACGGATTGAACAACTCTACAAAAATGTAGAGTTCGAAAGACAAAGATGTGTCTTCTCATTGGACTTATTTAAAATATACATCGAGGTAATTTTCAGAGAGATAGAACAGTATTTACATTAGTTGGACTATTGTCCTCATCTTTGTCGCCATATTTGTCACAACGTTTCGGCCGTTGTACACTCCAGCCTTCTTCAGGTGGTTGGAATTTCGAACCGAACCCTTTATTTCGATCACTGGGGTAGACTGTTCTAGTTCCACGAGCCATGTTTGATGGATGTCAGTTATCAGTTATCTCCTGCTAATTTTCCCTCTGAAAGTTCTCCACTGCCTGAACCGGGTATTGAACTCACACTCTTTGGGTCTGTCACTGGATCTAACCAACGCCTTTATCCACTGTGCCATGTGTCCTTGAGGACTAAGCATGAATAGTAAGAAAATAGAATGTATGTTTGTTTGCAAGAAGAACTGTTTAATATATGAGCTAGTGAAATATGGATGGTGTGAGAGGTGAAGTGTCATAACAGCTGGCGAAAAATCTGAAACAAATTCAAAGGTGTACTAGATGCCTTCCAGAAATTATGGAAATCATTAACAAATAGGAAAAACTTTGTTAGAAATGCTGAACTGCTCTGTCGTATCAGTCCTCCATTATAGCAGGGCAATTTCCTCACAGCTGAAGGCCACAGGCTTGTGGTTTTAATGAAGAACACAAAGAATACCATAGACAGAGCAGACGACAAAGAAGTTTTATGGAAAATGTGAATTTAAAAGGACATATTAGATTAAATAAAGGGTTCAATCAGATATTCTCTGTAGGTTACCCACATTTACAGTACAAAGCAAAAAAAATGTACACAGCTGTAGAAAGTCGATTTTTGTATTTTTACCAAGACAAGAGAGATTTCATTTACAGGTGTACATATGTACATTATACAAGTCAAAAATTTTCTTGGGTAACCATTTGTTTTAATAACGTCCTTAATTCTTCATGGCATGCTATAGACTAAATTCTTTAGTAAGTCAACGTCCTTTCGCCAGATTTAACCCAATTAAATTTAACCCAATTAACCTGATTATAACCCAATTGAAAAGATCATGAAAAGCAGCAACTTGGCCTTTCTCAAAGTCAGAACAATTCTTAGGCATGCTAATTAATGTAAATACAATTTTTTTTTTTTCTTAAGCTTTTCACCCCAGGCAAGGCTGGAAGCCACTAGCACACAAGGGGTTACAGAGGATTTGGAGCGAAAGCAGATAGAAGTGTTAGAGGAAAGGATGTGGAGAAGGATAGAGGATAGATCAAGGCAAGGGGTTACAGAAGATTTGGAGTGAGAGCAGATAGGAGTGAAAGAGGAAAGGATGTGGAGAAGGATAGTGGATAGATCAAGGCAAGAGGTTACAGAAGATTTGGAGCGAGAGCAGATAGGATTTAAAGAGGAAAGGATGTGGAGAATGATAGTGGATAGATCAAGACAACTGGAGATGTCGATTGATGTTACATTTGAATAGTTGGAGATTATAGTTGTCAGGGAAACAGGAATGAGGAAGAGAGTTTCATAGGCGTAAGGTGCGAGATATGAAGCTATTGGAGTAGAAGAGACGTCTACATTTAACAGTTTCATCAGTGAAAGGGTGGGAACGCGATGCCAGCCTCGTATGACGCTTGAATTCATGGAGCCTGGGAACCAGCGATAGCAGCTCATCGGAGCAATTACCATGGAAGTGGAATAAGCTTTATATTTTGTTCATCATTATTTCTATGGGGGTGTCCATTTTTTTCTATTGGGGCATCCATTGTTTTGCCTAGTACTGTATATACACCTGATGATAGTTGGACGACACAACAGCTGAAACATGATGGATAACTACAGTATAGCTGGCTACTCATATTCGAGGATACCTGTCTACTAGGGCAGCTAGCCAACCCCTATTGCAGACCCTTGCTCAGGCACATTTATGTTTATTCAACATCCACAGAGCCCACCTGTGGTTTATACTGCAACTATGCTGAACAGACCTTAGTTACAATTTCTGGGAGAGAGCATGTTTTCTAGCGTGATCAACAATTTGAACAAGGACAGCATGCTCAAGCTTTCGGCCATGATGACTTGTGACTTCGTACTAGCACATCTATCGATGACTCCCAAGGCTTCATCTACCCAATTTCACTCACAAGGCTTGGGTCAACCTGTGGTATTGTTTTCACGCACTTTCCAAAGGTGTCGCATGCTGGGGTTGACCATTCCAGTATGTTAACATCTGGAAGTCTCCTTTCTGACAAATTGACTATGGTGAGATTCTGCCATGTGCCCCATGGTTGACGACAGTAATCTGCATGTGAATATTGTAAATAACTTCTCATCCCAGAAATTCAGAAAGTTTATATGCCCTTTATGCAAGTGACAACCATTTGACCTAGTGGTAACGAATTTTGTCTATAATAAAATTATACTTTCTTTTTTAAGGTTTTATTGGTTATAACAAGGTTGGAGCTGCATCATATTTCTTTGTTTTCTATCTAGGATCAAATTATTTAGCCTAGGGTTAACAAAATTGCTGTAAGCACATATAGGATGAAGAAAGCCATTTTGACAGTGTAATTTGAAAAAAAAGAAAGCTTATTTAAACTTACCTACTGAGTGTGTGAGCAACGGTGAGGTTTTGGAGAGGATGCAAACAAGAGGAAGCTTATACTTAACATCAGGAAGAGGCAGATGAAATTTCTGGGACACATAATGAAAAAAGAAGAGACTCGAGGCAATGGTGGTATGGTTCTACAGAAGGATGCTAAGGATATCATGGACCGAGCGTGTGAGCAACGATGAGGTTTTGGAGAGGATGCAAACAAGAGGAAGCTTATACTTAACATCAGGAAGAGGCAGATGAAATTTCTGTGACACGTAATGAGAAAAGAAGAGAATCGAGGCAATGGAGGTATGGTTCTATAGAAGGATACTAAGGATATCATGGACCGAGCGTGTGAGCAACGATGACGTTTGGGAGAGGATGCAAACAAGGAGGAAGCTTATACTTAACATCAGGAAGAGGCAGATGAAAATTCTGGGACACGTAATGAAAAAAGAAAAGACTCGAGGCAATGGAGGTATGGTTCTACAGAAGGATGCTAAGGATATCATGGACCGAACGTGTGAGCAACGATGAGGTTTGAGAGAGGATGCAAACAAGAGGAAGCTTATACTTAACATCAGGAAGAGGCAGATGAAATTTCTGAGACAGGTAATGAGAAAAGAAGAGACTCGAGGCAATGGAGGTATGGTTCTACAGAAGGATGCTAAGGATATCATGGACCGAGCGTGTGAGCAACGATGAGGTTTTGGAGAGGATGCAAACAAGGAGGAAGCTTATACTTAACATCAGGAAGATGCAGCTGAAATTTCTGGGACACATAATGAAAAAAGAAGAGACTCGAGGCAATGGTGGTATGGTTCTACAGAAGGATGCTAAGGATATCATGGACCGAGCGTGTGAGCAACGATGAGGTTTTGGAGAGGATGCAAACAAGAGGAAGCTTATACTTAACATCAGGAAGAGGCAGATGAAATTTCTGGGACACATAATGAAAAAAGAAGAGACTCGAGGCAATGGTGGTATGGTTCTACAGAAGGATGCTAAGGATATCATGGACCGAGCGTGTGAGCAACGATGAGGTTTTGGAGAGGATGCAAACAAGGAGGAAGCTTATACTTAACATCAGGAAGATGCAGCTGAAATTTCTGGGACACATAATGAAAAAAGAAGAGACTCGAGGCAATGGAGGTATGGTTCTACAGAAGGATGCTAAGGATATCATGGACCGAGCGTGTGAGCAACGATGAGGTTTTGGAGAGGATGCAAACAAGGAGGAAGCTTATACTTAACATCAGGAAGATGCAGCTGAAATTTCTGGGACCCATAATGAGAAAAGAAGAGACACAAGGCAATGGTGGTATGGTTCTACAGAAGGATGCTAAGGATATCATGGACCGAGCGTGTGAGCAACGATGAGGTTTTGGAGAGGATGCAAACAAGGAGGAAGCTTATACTTAACATCAGGAAGAGGCAGATGAAATTTCTGGGACACGTAATGAGAAAAGAAGAGACTCGAGGCAATGGTGGTATGGTTCTACAGAAGGATGCTAAGGATATCATGGACCGAGCGTGTGAGCAACGATGAGGTCTTGGAGAGGATGCAAACAAGGAGGAAGCTTATACTTAACATCAGGAAGAGGCAGATGAAATTTCTGAGACACGTAATGAGAAAAGAAGAGACTCGAGGCAATGGTGGTATGGTTCTACAGAAGGATGCTAAGGATATCATGGACCGAGCGTGTGAGCAACGATGAGGTTTTGGAGAGGATGCAAACAAGGAAGAAGCTTATACTTAACATCAGGAAGAGGCAGTTGAAATTTCTGTGACACGTAATGAGAAAAGAAGAGACTCGAGGCAATGGTGGTATGGTTCTACAGAAGGATGCTAAGGATATCATGGACCGAGCGTGTGAGCAACGATGAGGTTTTGGAGAGGATGCAAACAAGGAGGAAGCTTATACTTAACATCAGGAAGAGGCAGATGAAATTTCTGAGACACGTAATGAGAAAAGAAGAGACTCGAGGCAATGGTGGTATGGTTCTACAGAAGGATGCTAAGGATATCATGGACCGAGCGTGTGAGCAACGATGAGGTTTTGGAGAGGATGCAAACAAGGAGGAAGCTTATACTTAACATCAGGAAGAGGCAGATGAAATTTCTGAGACACGTAATGAGAAAAGAAGAGACTCGAGGCAATGGTGGTATGGTTCTACAGAAGGATGCTAAGGATATCATGGACCGAGCGTGTGAGCAACGATGAGGTTTTGGAGAGGAGGCAAACAAGGAGGAAGCTTATACTTAACATCAGGAAGAGGCAGATGAAATTTCTGAGACACGTAATGAGAAAAGAAGAGACTCGAGGCAATGGAGGTATGGTTCTACAGAAGGATGCTAAGGATATCATGGACCGAGCGTGTGAGCAACGATGAGGTTTTGGAGAGGATGCAAACAAGGAGGAAGCTTATACTTAACATCAGGAAGAGGCAGATGAAATTTCTGAGACACGTAATGAGAAAAGAAGAGACTCGAGGCAATGGTGGTATGGTTCTACAGAAGGATGCTAAGGATATCATGGACCGAGCGTGTGAGCAACGATGAGGTTTTGGAGAGGATGCAAACAAGGAGGAAGCTTATACTTAACATCAGGAAGAGGCAGATGAAATTTCTGAGACACGTAATGAGAAAAGAAGAGACTCGAGGCAATGGTGGTATGGTTCTACAGAAGGATGCTAAGGATATCATGGACCGAGCGTGTGAGCAACGATGAGGTTTTGGAGAGGATGCAAACAAGGAGGAAGCTTATACTTAACATCAGGAAGAGGCAGATGAAATTTCTGGGACACATAATGAGAAAAGAAGAGACTCGAAGCAATGAAGGTATGGTTCTACAGAAGGATGCTAAGGATATCATGGACCAAGCGTGTGAACAACGATGAGGTCTTGGAAAGGATGCAAACAAGGAGGAAGCTTATACTTAACATCAGGAAGAGGCAGATGAAATTTCTGAGACACGTAATGAGAAAAGAAGAGACTCGAGGCAATGGAGGTATGGTTCTACAGAAGGATGCTAAGGATATCATGGACCGAGCGTGTGAGCAACGATGTGGTTTTGGAGATGATGCAAACAAGAGGAAGCTTATACTTAACATCAGGAAGAGGCAGTTGAAATTTCTGTGACACGTAATGAGAAAAGAAGAGAATCGAGGCAATGGAGGTATGGTTCTATAGAAGGATACTAAGGATATCATGGACCGAGCGTGTGAGCAACGATGACGTTTGGGAGAGGATGCAAACAAGGAGGAAGCTTATACTTAACATCAGGAAGAGGCAGATGAAAATTCTGGGACACGTAATGAAAAAAGAAAAGACTCGAGGCAATGGAGGTATGGTTCTACAGAAGGATGCTAAGGATATCATGGACCGAGCGTGTGAGCAACGATGAGGTTTGAGAGAGGATGCAAACAAGAGGAAGCTTATACTTAACATCAGGAAGAGGCAGATGAAATTTCCGGGACACGTAATGAGAAAAGAAGAGACTCGAGGCAATGGAGGTATGCCTCTACAGAAGGATGCTAAGGATATCATGGACCGAGCGTGTGAGCAACGATGAGGTTTGAGAGAGGATGCAAACAAGAGGAAGCTTATACTTAACATCAGGAAGAGGCAGATGAAATTTCCGGGACACGTAATGAGAAAAGAAGAGACTCGAGGCAATGGAGGTATGGTTCTACAGAAGGATGCTAAGGATATCATGGACCGAGCGTGTGAGCAACGATGAGGTTTGAGAGAGGATGCAAACAAGAGGAAGCTTATACTTAACATCAGGAAGAGGCAGATGAAATTTCCGGGACACGTAATGAGAAAAGAAGAGACTCGAGGCAATGGAGGTATGGTTCTACAGAAGGATTCTAAGGATATCATGGACCGAGCGTGTGAGCAACGATGAGGTTTGAGAGAGGATGCAAACAAGAGGAAGCTTATACTTAACATCAGGAAGAGGCAGATGAAAATTCTGGGACACGTAATGAAAAAAGAAAAGACTCGAGGCAATGGAGGTATGGTTCTACAGAAGGATGCTAAGGATATCATGGACCGAACGTGTGAGCAACGATGAGGTTTGAGAGAGGATGCAAACAAGAGGAAGCTTATACTTAACATCAGGAAGAGGCAGATGAAATTTCTGAGACAGGTAATGAGAAAAGAAGAGACTCGAGGCAATGGAGGTATGGTTCTACAGAAGGATGCTAAGGATATCATGGAAGGAGCGTGTGAGCAACGATGATGTTTTGGAGAGGATGCAAACAAGGAGGAAGCTTATACTTAACATCAGGAAGAGGCAGTTGAAATTTCTGTGACACGTAATGAGAAAAGAAGAGACTCGAGGCAATGGAGGTATGGTTCTACAGAAGGATGCTAAGGATACCATGGACCGATCGTGTGAGCAACGATGAGGTTTTGGAGAGGATGCAAACAAGGAGGAAGCTTATACTTAACATCAGGAAGAGGCAGATGAAATTTCTGGGACACGTAATGAGAAAAGAAGAGACTCGAGGCAATGGAGGTATGGTTCTACAGAAGGATGCTAAGGATATCATGGACCGAGCGTGTGAGCAACGATGGGGTTTTGGAGAGGATGCAAACAAGGAGGAAGCTTATACTTAACATCAGGAAGAGGCAGATGAAATTTCTGGGACACGTAATGAGAAAAGAAGAGACTCGAGGCAATGGAGGTATGGTTCTACAGAAGGATGCTAAGGATATCATGGACCGAGAGTGTGAGCATCGATGAGGTTTTGGAGATGATGCAAACAAGGAAGAAGCTTATACTTAACATCAGGAAGAGGCAGATGAAATTTCTGGGACACGTAATGAGAAAAGAAGAGACTCGAGGCAATGGAGGTATGGTTCTATAGAAGGATACTAAGGATATCATGGACCGAGCGTGTGAGCAACGATGACGTTTGGGAGAGGATGCAAACAAGGAGGAAGCTTATACTTAACATCAGGAAGAGGCAGATGAAAATTCTGGGACACGTAATGAAAAAAGAAAAGACTCGAGGCAATGGAGGTATGGTTCTACAGAAGGATGCTAAGGATATCATGGACCGAGCGTGTGAGCAACGATGAGGTTTGAGAGAGGATGCAAACAAGAGGAAGCTTATACTTAACATCAGGAAGAGGCAGATGAAATTTCCGGGACACGTAATGAGAAAAGAAGAGACTCGAGGCAATGGAGGTATGCCTCTACAGAAGGATGCTAAGGATATCATGGACCGAGCGTGTGAGCAACGATGAGGTTTGAGAGAGGATGCAAACAAGAGGAAGCTTATACTTAACATCAGGAAGAGGCAGATGAAATTTCTGAGACACGTAATGAGAAAAGAAGAGACTCGAGGCAATGGTGGTATGGTTCTACAGAAGGATGCTAAGGATATCATGGACCGAGCGTGTGAGCAACGATGAGGTTTTGGAGAGGAGGCAAACAAGGAGGAAGCTTATACTTAACATCAGGAAGAGGCAGATGAAATTTCTGAGACACGTAATGAGAAAAGAAGAGACTCGAGGCAATGGAGGTATGGTTCTACAGAAGGATGCTAAGGATATCATGGACCGAGCGTGTGAGCAACGATGAGGTTTTGGAGAGGATGCAAACAAGGAGGAAGCTTATACTTAACATCAGGAAGAGGCAGATGAAATTTCTGAGACACGTAATGAGAAAAGAAGAGACTCGAGGCAATGGTGGTATGGTTCTACAGAAGGATGCTAAGGATATCATGGACCGAGCGTGTGAGCAACGATGAGGTTTTGGAGAGGATGCAAACAAGGAGGAAGCTTATACTTAACATCAGGAAGAGGCAGATGAAATTTCTGAGACACGTAATGAGAAAAGAAGAGACTCGAGGCAATGGTGGTATGGTTCTACAGAAGGATGCTAAGGATATCATGGACCGAGCGTGTGAGCAACGATGAGGTTTTGGAGAGGATGCAAACAAGGAGGAAGCTTATACTTAACATCAGGAAGAGGCAGATGAAATTTCTGGGACACATAATGAGAAAAGAAGAGACTCGAAGCAATGAAGGTATGGTTCTACAGAAGGATGCTAAGGATATCATGGACCAAGCGTGTGAACAACGATGAGGTCTTGGAAAGGATGCAAACAAGGAGGAAGCTTATACTTAACATCAGGAAGAGGCAGATGAAATTTCTGAGACACGTAATGAGAAAAGAAGAGACTCGAGGCAATGGAGGTATGGTTCTACAGAAGGATGCTAAGGATATCATGGACCGAGCGTGTGAGCAACGATGTGGTTTTGGAGATGATGCAAACAAGAGGAAGCTTATACTTAACATCAGGAAGAGGCAGTTGAAATTTCTGTGACACGTAATGAGAAAAGAAGAGAATCGAGGCAATGGAGGTATGGTTCTATAGAAGGATACTAAGGATATCATGGACCGAGCGTGTGAGCAACGATGACGTTTGGGAGAGGATGCAAACAAGGAGGAAGCTTATACTTAACATCAGGAAGAGGCAGATGAAAATTCTGGGACACGTAATGAAAAAAGAAAAGACTCGAGGCAATGGAGGTATGGTTCTACAGAAGGATGCTAAGGATATCATGGACCGAGCGTGTGAGCAACGATGAGGTTTGAGAGAGGATGCAAACAAGAGGAAGCTTATACTTAACATCAGGAAGAGGCAGATGAAATTTCCGGGACACGTAATGAGAAAAGAAGAGACTCGAGGCAATGGAGGTATGCCTCTACAGAAGGATGCTAAGGATATCATGGACCGAGCGTGTGAGCAACGATGAGGTTTGAGAGAGGATGCAAACAAGAGGAAGCTTATACTTAACATCAGGAAGAGGCAGATGAAATTTCCGGGACACGTAATGAGAAAAGAAGAGACTCGAGGCAATGGAGGTATGGTTCTACAGAAGGATGCTAAGGATATCATGGACCGAGCGTGTGAGCAACGATGAGGTTTGAGAGAGGATGCAAACAAGAGGAAGCTTATACTTAACATCAGGAAGAGGCAGATGAAATTTCCGGGACACGTAATGAGAAAAGAAGAGACTCGAGGCAATGGAGGTATGGTTCTACAGAAGGATTCTAAGGATATCATGGACCGAGCGTGTGAGCAACGATGAGGTTTGAGAGAGGATGCAAACAAGAGGAAGCTTATACTTAACATCAGGAAGAGGCAGATGAAAATTCTGGGACACGTAATGAAAAAAGAAAAGACTCGAGGCAATGGAGGTATGGTTCTACAGAAGGATGCTAAGGATATCATGGACCGAACGTGTGAGCAACGATGAGGTTTGAGAGAGGATGCAAACAAGAGGAAGCTTATACTTAACATCAGGAAGAGGCAGATGAAATTTCTGAGACAGGTAATGAGAAAAGAAGAGACTCGAGGCAATGGAGGTATGGTTCTACAGAAGGATGCTAAGGATATCATGGAAGGAGCGTGTGAGCAACGATGATGTTTTGGAGAGGATGCAAACAAGGAGGAAGCTTATACTTAACATCAGGAAGAGGCAGTTGAAATTTCTGTGACACGTAATGAGAAAAGAAGAGACTCGAGGCAATGGAGGTATGGTTCTACAGAAGGATGCTAAGGATACCATGGACCGATCGTGTGAGCAACGATGAGGTTTTGGAGAGGATGCAAACAAGGAGGAAGCTTATACTTAACATCAGGAAGAGGCAGATGAAATTTCTGGGACACGTAATGAGAAAAGAAGAGACTCGAGGCAATGGAGGTATGGTTCTACAGAAGGATGCTAAGGATATCATGGACCGAGCGTGTGAGCAACGATGAGGTTTGAGAGAGGATGCAAACAAGAGGAAGCTTATACTTAACATCAGGAAGAGGCAGATGAAATTTCCGGGACACGTAATGAGAAAAGAAGAGACTCGAGGCAATGGAGGTATGCCTCTACAGAAGGATGCTAAGGATATCATGGACCGAGCGTGTGAGCAACGATGAGGTTTGAGAGAGGATGCAAACAAGAGGAAGCTTATACTTAACATCAGGAAGAGGCAGATGAAATTTCCGGGACACGTAATGAGAAAAGAAGAGACTCGAGGCAATGGAGGTATGGTTCTACAGAAGGATGCTAAGGATATCATGGACCGAGCGTGTGAGCAACGATGAGGTTTGAGAGAGGATGCAAACAAGAGGAAGCTTATACTTAACATCAGGAAGAGGCAGATGAAATTTCCGGGACACGTAATGAGAAAAGAAGAGACTCGAGGCAATGGAGGTATGGTTCTACAGAAGGATTCTAAGGATATCATGGACCGAGCGTGTGAGCAACGATGAGGTTTGAGAGAGGATGCAAACAAGAGGAAGCTTATACTTAACATCAGGAAGAGGCAGATGAAAATTCTGGGACACGTAATGAAAAAAGAAAAGACTCGAGGCAATGGAGGTATGGTTCTACAGAAGGATGCTAAGGATATCATGGACCGAACGTGTGAGCAACGATGAGGTTTGAGAGAGGATGCAAACAAGAGGAAGCTTATACTTAACATCAGGAAGAGGCAGATGAAATTTCTGAGACAGGTAATGAGAAAAGAAGAGACTCGAGGCAATGGAGGTATGGTTCTACAGAAGGATGCTAAGGATATCATGGACCGAGCGTGTGAGCAACGATGAGGTTTGAGAGAGGATGCAAACAAGAGGAAGCTTATACTTAACATCAGGAAGAGGCAGATGAAATTTCCGGGACACGTAATGAGAAAAGAAGAGACTCGAGGCAATGGAGGTATGCCTCTACAGAAGGATGCTAAGGATATCATGGACCGAGCGTGTGAGCAACGATGAGGTTTGAGAGAGGATGCAAACAAGAGGAAGCTTATACTTAACATCAGGAAGAGGCAGATGAAATTTCCGGGACACGTAATGAGAAAAGAAGAGACTCGAGGCAATGGAGGTATGGTTCTACAGAAGGATGCTAAGGATATCATGGACCGAGCGTGTGAGCAACGATGAGGTTTGAGAGAGGATGCAAACAAGAGGAAGCTTATACTTAACATCAGGAAGAGGCAGATGAAATTTCCGGGACACGTAATGAGAAAAGAAGAGACTCGAGGCAATGGAGGTATGGTTCTACAGAAGGATTCTAAGGATATCATGGACCGAGCATGTGAGCAACGATGAGGTTTGAGAGAGGATGCAAACAAGAGGAAGCTTATACTTAACATCAGGAAGAGGCAGATGAAATTTCCGGGACACGTAATGAGAAAAGAAGAGACTCGAGGCAATGGAGGTATGGTTCTACAGAAGGATACTAAGGATATCATGGACCGAGCGTGTGAGCAACGATGACGTTTGGGAGAGGATGCAAACAAGGAGGAAGCTTATACTTAACATCAGGAAGAGGCAGATGAAAATTCTGGGACACGTAATTAGAAAAGAAGAGACTCGAGGCAATGGAGGTATGGTTCTACAGAAGGATGCTAAGGATATCATGGACCGAGCGTGTGAGCAACGATGAGGTCTTGGAGAGGATGCAAACAAGAGGAAGCTTATACTTAACATCAGGAAGTGGCAGATGAAATTTCTGGGACACGTAATTAGAAAAGAAGAGACTCGAGGCAATGGAGGTATGGTTCTACAGAAGGATGCTAAGGATATCATGGACCGAGCGTGTGAGCAACGATGAGGTTTTGGAGAGGATGCAAACAAGGAGGAAGCTTATACTTAACATCAGGAAGAGGCAGATGAAATTTCTGGGACACATAATGAAAAAAGAAGAGACTCGAGGCAATGGTGGTATGGTTCTACAGAAGGATGCTAAGGATATCATGGACCGAGCGTGTGAGCAACGATGAGGTTTGAGAGAGGATGCAAACAAGAGGAAGCTTATACTTAACATCAGGAAGAGGCAGATGAAATTTCCGGGACACGTAATGAGAAAAGAAGAGACTCGAGGCAATGGAGGTATGCCTCTACAGAAGGATACTAAGGATATCATGGACCGAGCGTGTGAGCAACGATGACGTTTGGGAGAGGATGCAAACAAGGAGGAAGCTTATACTTAACATCAGGAAGAGGCAGATGAAAATTCTGGGACACGTAATTAGAAAAGAAGAGACTCGAGGCAATGGAGGTATGGTTCTACAGAAGGATGCTAAGGATATCATGGACCGAGCGTGTGAGCAACGATGAGGTCTTGGAGAGGATGCAAACAAGAGGAAGCTTATACTTAACATCAGGAAGTGGCAGATGAAATTTCTGGGACACGTAATTAGAAAAGAAGAGACTCGAGGCAATGGAGGTATGGTTCTACAGAAGGATGCTAAGGATATCATGGACCGAGCGTGTGAGCAACGATGAGGTTTTGGAGAGGATGCAAACAAGGAGGAAGCTTATACTTAACATCAGGAAGAGGCAGATGAAATTTCCGGGACACGTAATGAGAAAAGAAGAGACTCGAGGCAATGGTGGTATGGTTCTACAGAAGGATGCTAAGGATATCATGGACCGAGCGTGTGAGCAACGATGAGGTTTGAGAGAGGATGCAAACAAGAGGAAGCTTATACTTAACATCAGGAAGAGGCAGATGAAATTTCCGGGACACGTAATGAGAAAAGAAGAGACTCGAGGCAATG
Organism: Acanthosepion esculentum; assembly: GCA_964036315.1. NCBI lineage: Eukaryota > Metazoa > Mollusca > Cephalopoda > Sepiida > Sepiidae > Acanthosepion > Acanthosepion esculentum. Next base: position 69,284,764 of record OZ038512.1, read on the forward strand.
GAGGTATGGTTCTACAGAAGGATGCTAAGGATATCATGGACCGAGCGTGTGAGCAACGATGAGGTTTTGGAGAGGATGCAAACAAGGAGGAAGCTTATACTTAACATCAGGAAGAGGCAGATGAAATTTCTGGGACACATAATGAAAAAAGAAGAGACTCGAGGCAATGGTGGTATGGTTCTACAGAAGGATGCTAAGGATATCATGGACCGAACGTGTGAGCAACGATGAGGTTTTGGAGAGGATGCAAACAAGAGGAAGCTTATACTTAACATCAGGAAGAGGCAGATGAAATTTCTGGGACACGTAATGAGAAAAGAAGAGACTCGAGGCAAAGGAGGTATGGTTCTGCAGAAGGATGCTAAGGATATCATGGACGGAGCGTGTGAGCAACGATGATGTTTTGGAGAGGATGCAAACAAGGAGGAAGCTTATACTTAACATCAGGAAGAGGCAGTTGAAATTTCTGTGACACGTAATGAGAAAAGAAGAGACTCGAGGCAATGGAGGTATGGTTCTACAGAAGGATGCTAAGGATACCATGGACCGATCGTGTGAGCAACGATGAGGTTTTGGAGAGGATGCAAACAAGTAGGAAGCTTATACTTAACATCAGGAAGAGGCAGATGAAATTTCTGGGACACGTAATGAGAAAAGAAGAGACTCGAGGCAATGGAGGTATGGTTCTACAGAAGGATGCTAAGGATATCATGGAAGGAGCGTGTGAGCAACGATGATGTTTTGGAGAGGATGCAAACAAGGAGGAAGCTTATACTTAACATCAGGAAGAGGCAGTTGAAATTTCTGTGACACGTAATGAGAAAAGAAGAGACTCGAGGCAATGGAGGTATGGTTCTACAGAAGGATGCTAAGGATACCATGGACCGATCGTGTGAGCAACGATGAGGTTTTGGAGAGGATGCAAACAAGGAGGAAGCTTATACTTAACATCAGGAAGAGGCAGATGAAATTTCTGGGACACGTAATGAGAAAAGAAGAGACTCGAGGCAATGGAGGTATGGTTCTACAGAAGGATGCTAAGGATATCATGGACCGAGCGTGTGAGCAACGATGGGGTTTTGGAGAGGATGCAAACAAGGAGGAAGCTTATACTTAACATCAGGAAGAGGCAGATGAAATTTCTGGGACACGTAATGAGAAAAGAAGAGACTCTAGGCAATGGAGGTATGCTTCTACAGAAGGATGCTAAGGATATCATGGACCGAGAGTGTGAGCATCGATGAGGTTTTGGAGAGGATGCAAACAAGGAAGAAGCTTATACTTAACATCAGGAAGAGGCAGATGAAATTTCTGGGACACGTAATGAGAAAAGAAGAGACTCGAGGCAATGGAGGTATGGTTCTACAGAAGGATGCTAAGGATATCATGGACCGAGCGTGTGAGCAACGATGAGGTCTTGGAGAGGATGCAAACAAGGAGGAAGCTTATACTTAACATCAGGAAGAGGCAGATGAAATTTCTGGGACACGTAATGAGAAAAGAAGAGACTCGAGGCAATGGAGGTATGGTTCTACAGAAGGATGCTAAGGATATCATGGACGGAGCGTGTGAGCAATGATGAAGTTTTGGAGAGGATGCAAACAAGGAGGAAGCTTATACTTAACATCAAGAAGAGGCAGATGAAATTTCTGCGACAAGTAATGAGAAAGGAAGAGACTCGAGACAATGGAGGTATGGTTCTACAGAAGGATGCTAAGGATATCATGGACCGAGAGTGTGAGCAACGATGAGGTTTTGGAGAGGATGCAAACAAGGATGAAGCTTATACTTAATATCAGGAAATTTCTAGGACATGAATTGAGAAAGGAGGACTTGGAGAATCTGATACTCACAGGGCAAATAGAGGGAAAGAGACACAAGGGAAAGCAATGCATGACATACCTAGCGGGCTTAAGAAGTGGATGATGGAACATTGCCGGGGAGAAATAGCATAGGGATAAAACTTATTGTGAGCTACAAGGGATAGAAGGTAGTGGAGAGCCATGATCACCTACATCCTGAAGGGGCATGGCAAATAAAAAGAAGAAGATTGAGAACCAAAAGACAATGGATGGTAAAGCAGATGTATGCAGAGACAAAAGATAAGATGAAAATTTGTTACATTCCTGTTAAGACCAGGTTTTAGAGAAACCAGAGTGAGTTTAAGTTTTACTTTTCTACCCCCAAATTGGGTCTCACAGAAATACTGATTTTGTAAAAATGGCACTTGTTTGTTTCCTAAACTGCAACTAAAGAAATTTATCTGAGGGGTGACATTTCCTTGGAAATTACACCATTTTAGCTCCCATGGACGTCTTTGATGTCAATTTTAATCTCATTTTTTTCTTTTTCTTTTTATTCACATTCCTTTTCCAGAAACGAAAGGAGCAAAGGTCAGCCGTGCTTACTGTGGTTCATTTGTTACTTCTCTCAACATGCGAGGTTTTTCAATCACTCTTCTTCATCTTAATGACACATTTAAAAGATGCCTGGGTAAGTAACTCTTGTTATCACAGACAACATTCACTGAAATCAAACTGATATCTTGAGTCACTTTTTTTGATTCCTAAATATGAATATGATTAAGGTAACAGATTTTTGAGCTGAAGTGTTCTTCGTATTCTGGTGGCGTGTATCTTCCATATTATGTGTGAAGTCCAATTATTGACTAGGCTAATGTTTACCCAGATGCTGTTCACTAATAGGACCTGGGTCTAGCCTCACACCCTTATACTCTGTGATATTAAATGTAAATTGGTGGAGTTAGATGCCATGAAATATTGGAGTCCAAAGTTAACATTAGTGTTAAATGAAAAAAAAAAAAAACCTTTTCCAAATGCACAGATAGAAATTTCTTTTCCTTTTTTCTCTTCTCCTCATTTTACTTTCTTTCTATTTTCTTCTCTTTTTAGTTTTTCTTTCTTTGTTTACTTCTTTCTTCTCTTTTTACTTTCGTTTTTTCACAACTTTTTTCTCTTTTTAATTCCCTCTTTTTACTTCTCTTATTATGTTCTTTTCTCTTTGTTTTTTCACTTCTCTTTTTTGCTTCACTTTCTTTTTTCACTTCTCTTTCTTTTTTTACCTTTCTTTCTTTTTTCACTTCTTTTTTGCTTTTCTTTTTTCACTTCTTTTTTTGCTTTTCTTTCTTTTTTCACTTCTCTTTCTTTTTTTGCTTTTCTTTCTTTTTTCACTTCTCTTTCTTTTTTGCCTTTCTTTCTTTTTTCACTTCTCTTTGTTATTTGCTTTTCTTTCCTTTTCACTTCTTTCTTTTTTGCTTTTCTTTCTTTTTCACTTCTCTTTCTTTTTTTGCTTCTCTTTCTTTTTTCACTTCTCTTTCTTTTATTGCTTTTCTTTCTTTTTTGCTTTTCTTTCTTTTTCACTTCTCTTTCTTTTTTGCTTTTCTTTCTTTTTTCACTTTTCTTTCTTTTTTTGCTCCTCTTTCTTTTTTGATTTTCTTTCTTTTTTCAATTCTCTTTCTCTTTTTTCTTTTTTCACTTCTCTTTCTTTTTTGCTTTTCTTTCTTTTTTCGCTTTTCTTTCTTTTTTTGCTTTTCCTTCTTTTTTCACTTCTCTTTCTTTTTTGCTTTTCTGTCATTATTCACTTACCTTTCTCTTTTTTATTTTCTTTTTCACTTCTGTTTCTTTTCTTTTTCACTTCTCTTTTTTTGGCTTCTTTTCTTTTTTGCTTCACTTTCTTTTTTCGCTTCTCTTTCCTTTCTTTTTCACTTCTCTTCTTTTGCTTTGTTTTTTTACATCTTTTTTCTCTTTTTAATTTCTTCTTTCTTTATTTTTTCACTCCTCTTTCTTCTCACTCTCCTTTCTTGTCTTTCTTCACTTTTTTTCCTATATTTTACCTATAAATATAATTTTATAATCTACAATTATCCACAGATCCATTGATATTTCTAGGAAATTCTATACCATTCATTGATAATAAATGAAGCCTAGTTTTTGACTTTAGTACTATTTTTTCTTTTAAAAAGTTTGATATATATATATATATATATATATATATATATATATATATATATATATATGCACTGACGTCATCTTAAAGCTTTGAACAGCAGAGAAAATGTAGTCTTTTTACATTTTGTTGTTGTTTATATGTGTCCCTCCATAGTTGAATTTTACAGCCAATATTGAATAATCCTTCCATCTGTGCCTGTCTTTTTTCTTCTTCCTCCTTTAGATGCTCCCACGAGTGCTCCGAGTTGGCTTCGCCCCTATTTGCCTGCCGGTTTGGCTGATAGGCAAACACCAGAATTCAAGGAAAAGGGTTCAATTTCTGCAAAGTCTGAAAAGAAGAGTTTTCCAGGTACCCTTTTTTAATTTTAAAGAACTTTATTAGACTTTATTAAATTCAATTAATGCATTAAAAATGGACGTAATTAAAAGCAACAAGCCAAAAACTTCAACTACAGTAATTTCTTTTTTTTTAGTAAGGTTCACTCAAGGTAGAGTGTTATGTTAGGAGGCAATTTGTGTGCATAGGAGGGGAAGATAATGGTTAACCCTAGCCTTGAACAGGTTAAGATTGTAGCGTTTGGGGAAACATCCTCGTGGGAGTTGAATCTTTAGAGTAGTGGTAAGCAGGAAGAAGCTGTTCAAGTGGAACTTAATTCTTACTGATGGAATATAAAAGGAATGTGGATGGTTTGCTACTATGTAAATGACATGGTGGGTCTTTGCCTTGAAGGTTTGAACAGGTGGGACCAGGGAATGTAGTTCGAGTACTTTCTGTGGAAATAATGATAGAGCAGTGAGAGGCTTGCCACATCCTGCTTGTGATAGAGAGAGAGAGATTGGAGGAGGGAGAATAAATTGTCACCCACAAGTTGGCAATAGGAAAAGAAAAAATACGATAGAATAAACTAATTGGTTATTGCTCTTCATTAATCAGAACTCGATTGAATAAATTAAAATATTGTACACATTGACCAAAAAAAAGGGAAACCTGAGGAGAGAAATACATATCAATAGTATATTGGCACGGTTATATCTATAGTATGTAGGTAAAAAAGTTTGATTGGAAAATTTACATAAGCATTCCATTACAGCCAGGTCAGCAATCTCTAAACATCTTACGAAAAAAAAACAATTGAGAATTTGTGTCACCCTTTGGTGAGGATATGCTCTCAGTTTTGAGTGGATCACATTCAGACTATCACCTAAAAGTCCTTGAGACATTTTCTATTAAATCAAGACAACCATCTTTATGTAAACAAAAGGATTGTTTTTTTTTTAGGAATTAATGTGTTTTTTATAGATATACAGTAGCTACCGAGACACAATTTAAGTGCGCATTAAATTACAGAAGTGGGTAGGAAAGAAGAGAAGATGAAGTCTTTGTTTGTTTTGACGTCCAAACTCGTTAACGCATAGAATTTAAAATCTGCCCCACCCTCATTCATGCTCCGAAGGCCAATATTATTATCTACGTGATCTGTCATTTCATTAAACTAATCACAAAACCTACATTTTGGATCAATTATTATTATTATTATTGCCTTCGACCTCTTACCTTCAGCGTCCTATATACATTATTTTTTTTTTTAAGCGTATCACCCCAAGCAAGGCTGGAGGCCACTATCACGCAAGGGGTTATAGAAGGGTTGGAGGAAGAGCAGATAGGAGTGGTAAAGGAGAGGATATGGAGAAAGAGAAAGACGGCGGGTCGATCAAGGCAAGGGGGTTACAGAAGATTTGGAGCGAGAGCAGATAGGAATGAAAGGTGAAAGGATGTGGAAAAGGGAAGTAGATAGATCAAGGCAACTGGAGATGTTGATTGACGTTACACTTAAACCGTTGGAGATTGTATTTGTCAGGGAAACAGTACTAGGGAAGGGAGTTCCATAGGCGAGATGTGCGAGACATGAAGCTATTGGAGTAGAAGAGATGTCTACATCTAACAGTTTCAACGGTGAAGGGGTGGGAACGGGATGCCAGCCTCTTATATTACGGATCTGAGTGTATTTAATCCAACCCTGGTTACCGCTCTTCACTAATCAGAACTCGATTGAAGAAATTAAAATATTGTACACATTGACCAAAAAAAGGGAAATCTGAGAAAAGAAATGCACATCAATAATATTTTGACACGGTTATATCTCTCAGTCAGTTATGTGCCATGCGTGATACACACGTAGGTGATCATGTATCTTTTGATTCATGACTGACGAGGCAGGTTTTTCCTGGAGTAGGTTGCCATTTCTTTCTGCGGTAGATCAGTTGCCATCCAAGGCTATAGAATCTGGTCTGTCCTGCTATTTACCCATAGCTGGGGAGACAAGAAAAGGATTCATACCTTTTCCAAGCGTATTAGCACGTTATGAAAAGCTCTCAGTCCATCCAAGAAGGAATTACAAAACAAATTTTGATCTAGGTCATCTGATCAGATTTTGAGAAGTTCTGAATTCCGTTATATACATATATGGTTGAATCAATGAGTGTTCAGCCTGTAGTTATCTGAAATTTTTATTACGTAATTTTGAAGAAACATGCAAACAAATTAGAAATTTACATTCAGCATAAATGGATAGTTGTGTGTGTATACATATATGCATAGGCGATCATGTATCTTTCGATACATGACTGATGAGGCATATTTTTCCTGCAGTAGGTTGCCATTTCTTTCTGCGGTAGACCAGTTGCCATCCAACGCTATAGAACCCTGTCTGTCCTGTTATTTACCCATAGCTGGGGGGAGGAGAAGAGGATTCATTCCTTTCCCAAAGATATTAGCACGTCAGTCAGTTATGTGCCATGCATGATACACACTAAGGCGATTATGTATCTTTCGATATATGACTGACGAGGCAGATATATTTCCCTACGGTAGGTTGCTGTTTCTTTCTGCGGTAGACCAGTTGCCATCCAAGGCTATAGAATCCAGTCTGTGCTGGTATTTACCCATAGCTGGGGACGGGGGAAGAGGAGGATTCATACCTTTCCCAAGGATATTAGCATGTCAGTCAGTTATGTGCCGTGTGTGATACATGCTTAGGCGATCATGTATCTTTTGATACATGACTGAGGAAGCAGATTTTTCCTGGAGTAGGTTGCCATTTCTTTCTGTGGTAGACCAGTTGCAGTAGACCTGTTATTTACCCATAGCTATGAGGAGAAGAGGATTCATACCTTTCCCAAGGATATGAGCATGTCAGTCAGTTATGTGCTGTGTGTGATACATGCTTAGGCGATCATGTATCTTTTGATACATGACTGAGGAAGCAGATTTTTCCTGCAGCTTGTTTATTCTAGTATTCACGGTTTTGGGGATGTGGTCTATCACAGATTTAGGGTCGTTAGAGTGGATGTTGATATATATGGGTGTCTGATCAAGTTTATGGAAAGGTCTAAAGGTATCATTTGATAGGTTAAGGGTAATATCCAAAAAGTTGACAATTTTCAAGTTGGAAGATATTTCAATCTTAAGGCCTAGGTATTTGAAGGCTCTGACTACCTTCTTCTGTAAGCTGGAAGTTAAGGGGCCATTACTACTAGGGACAAAGATTAGACCGTCATCTCTATAAAGCCTGACTTGGTTGAGGCTAACTACTCTACTTAAGGTATCTAGGATGTATATGCCCACTACATCTGCAATTTGGGTGGAATCGAAAGCTCCCAAAAAACTTTCATTATACTTCTTCACCCAATTAGCGTCATTGTATTTAAGTATGGATCTTCTTGACGCCAAAATAATTTCTAGATCACTGTCCGTTATTTCGGTATATCCCTTAGCAAAATTGAGGCTGTTGATTAAAAGCTCCTCCGAAATAGAAGGGTAAAAATCCAAGATGTCAAATTGGATGAAAGTGGCTCTTTCTTTGTTGGGGATCTCTCGGAACCATTTAATTGTATCGGCTGAGTCTTTCCAAAGGTTGGCGGGGTGTTTGTTCAGAACACATGATGTGATCCTCTTGATTATCCTTTTGGAAATTAATCCCAACTCAGATTTGGAGGGATTGATAAAACGGGACTGCAAGTTATTGACAAAGTTAGGCTTATGGTCCTTGAAGAGAATGTAAGCATCTTTCACATTAAATTTACCCATTCTGTCAGCAACTCTGAATTTGTTAGCAAATTTGCAGATGTCCTCATTTATAGAAGATAAGGTCCTATTGTCTTTGTCTTTTTTGTAAGAGCTGGTGATTTTATCAGTGACGAGTTTGTCATATTTGGAGGGTTTCATTTTGTAGAAATTTTTGGATTTGTCCGCCTTAAACCATAATTTACTGGAGTTCTTTATATTTTTGATGTCTCTGTCAATTTTAGCTTGGAAGTAGTTGGAATCGTTCTTGAACTTACACTTTCTAATTAAATCGATCAAATCACGTTCGAACGGTTCAAGTAGCCTGTTACATGGTGGTGTTTTCTGTGATTTCAGGTTGTATGTATCAGGCTTTAGCTCTAGGTCACCCTTGGGGTTACTGTAGAAAAAGGCTTTCCATCTCATTCTTTTAATGAGGTCAATGATTTTGTCTGTAAGGCAGACGGAAAAAAGATGCAATGAAGGATAAGGGATATTTTTCAAAGAGTAATCCGGAGTAAATTTATCCATCCCAATCTGAATAGGTTAGAATAAAAGTGGTTTAACTGGAAAGAGAGCTCAACTTGTAGTGGAAAGGAGCGATATATTGACAATATTAGTGGTAAATATACACATACATATGCAATTATATATACACATACATATATGTATAAAAATAATTCCAAGAGGATATGATCCAGGTAGAACTCAATGTCCAGGTGGATCATATCCTCTTGGAATTATTTTCATACATATATGTATGTGTATATATAATTGCATATGTATGTGTATATTTACCACTAATATTGTCCATATATGTATATATATATATATATATATATATATATATATATATATATATATATATACTTGCTTACATATTAGAAAATTTGTCCAAAGCACATATGAGGCTGGATAAAACTTCATTTGACAATCCATGAGAATATTTTAGTCAGCCTATGAACTTCTCAGCCGACCCTGAGAAATTCATATATATATATATATGTGTGTGTGTATGAGTTTAGTTTTAATAACACAGTTATCAATGTTTTTATTAAATCTTTCAAATTTGCAAATAACTTGTTTTGTGTTATCAGTAAATTTACCAAAATTCATATTAACTTTTATTTCATATTATTTTTCTTTTCCTGAGTACTTTTGAATGTTGCTACATTCATTTCCAAGGATTGTTCTGTGTATAGTTACACGAATGGTTTTTAATTCTAGTGTTCTCGCATTTGATAGAACCAATTTCAAGTCACTGGAGGTGATGTCATATAAATGGTCACACTGAAATCTTTGTGTGTGCGTGGTTTTTTTTATATTAACAACACTTCAGTATACACCTTATTTAAATTATATGATCCTGCAGCAAAAAAGTACACTAATACAACAATATATATATATATATATATATATACATATATATACACCAGGTTTTAACAAAAAATTGTCCAATTATATAATAAGCTTTGAAACAGTTTATCTTAGAAATGATTAAAGATATCTTACTGGAATTCTCCCGGATTTTTATAACACTATTGGACTCTACTTTGAGCAATAATAATGTATAATTACTCTTCAAGCTTAACATCATGACGAAAAAATGAAAATAACATGTTCATCATTAATTAAACATAGCTAAGGATGGAAGCTCATGAAGGATTGAAATAAAGTTCATATATATATATATATATATATATATATATATATATATATATATTAATCCAGGATTATTTTTCAACTTATTCAAGATTATCTTTGTAACACCCTGCCAACTTTCTGTCCTGGAATAACAAGGTACCTCACAAGTTTCATGTACAATTTCGTTTTCATGTCTTTTTTCACTGTTCTTTTGGACTGTCATAGCTGAAACTTTTCTGTAACATGCTAAAAGTCTTATGGATTGAATTGGATCTTTTCTAATTTATCTCTTTAGCTCTAAATTGAAATGGTGATCCCTCTTCCTGTTGTGACCACCTGATCCAGTTTTTCTCTCTACTCTTTACTCTGTTTTTAAACTTATTCACTGTTCTCGTGATGGTTCTTGAATGAATCTTTAAGATGGAACCCAGAGTATGAATGTTGGCACAATTATTGAAGGTTTGAATGATCTTTTTCCTCTCGCCATTGCTCAGTTGAAAAGACAGTGAAGCTGACACAAAATGATTTTAACCTGTTCTCTTTCTAGCTGAATAACTCAAAGGGTTTTTTTTTTCCACTGATTCTTATGACAAATGGTATTAAGATAGCTAAACATCTTGTCTGAAAACCTGGAAAAAAAGAAACCCAATTAGTTTAGTGTTTTTTTTTTTTAGATATTAAGCATTTTGGGGGATGGACAATTATCTCACGATGATACATGATTTGGACAATTTTGCTGTTACAGCCAGTATATGTACATTTCTTGCTTAGTATTATTTTACTGTTCTTCTCTTCCTCTATTGGATTAGTTTCTGTTTTGGAACTGTTTATCTTGATTCCTACTAAGGAAGTGGTGGAAACTTACAAGATTCAGAGAGTTTTGAAATGTCGGTAATTTCTTTGACTAAAGATCACGTAAATGAATACATGTTCTCATAAAATGTAAAAAATACGTCCATTCAATATGCCTTGACGTTCGCACATGTGCATATATGCCTTGACGTTCGCACATGTGCATATATGCCTTGACGTTCGCACATGTGCATATAGAATGAAGTGAGATTTTTTATATGTTTCCTTGTCTTTTTCTCTCGAGTTTCTCATGTTAAATATGAATCGGGATTTTGTAGGATTATAGAATTAACAAGTAAATCCCGTCCTGATTTTAATCTCCAGCCAGGAGGCAAGTAAGCATGCACCATATCAATTGCACCAGTGTTCTGCCTCTTGGACAGCATGGAAAAATTGGTAAAAATGCAGAATAGCCCCCCCCCTCCCCACTTTTATGCATACAGTATTGAGCTTTGTGTGGGCATTAAGGAAAAAAAAAACATGAAAAACTATTCATACGATTTTTATTTTATTTTTTTAATTGAAGCAATGACTGATTTCAATTTAAACTAATTTAATTATGTTTTAAAAGCATAAAATCATTTTGCCTTTGCCAATGCTAACGTAGAAAGCTGATGGTATTTTTTTTACTTTTCATTTTGTATTTTTGCTTTCATACCACTTATTATATTATATCTCATCTAGAAAAATATTTTAGGCAATTATTATAAATGCCTGCAAGATGGCTGGGGTGCATATAATGACTCAGATAAGATTGGGCATAATCATGAAGATATTATTAATAACAATGGTTTCCAAACATTTTTTCTCTGGGCTGCATTTTCAGAATTAAAATTTGCTTGTACCTCTGTATTTCTGTTGCCTCAAGTCTCTTCTTCATCTGTGAGGAGATTGTCCAGCATTCACTGCCATAGAGGAGGATTGATATTATATAACAGTTCAGTACTCTTTTCTTTGTTTCCAACAAAAGTTTTCTGTTTCTTAATGCTTTGCTCAGCTTTTGGAAGGCATCTTTTGCTATCCCAATGTCTGTTTGAATATCAGTGTTGCACTTTCTATCCTCTGTTAAAACATTTCCATATATTTCTGGAGCATAAAGATGAATCAGAACTGGGCTAAACATTCATTTAGAATTCACTAAATTTTATGTGTTAAAAAGTTATTTTAAAAATAAAAATAGAGATAGGATTAACAGGAGATAACTGTGGATTCAAAGTCAGAATATCATTGATAACTCTCTTCTCCAATTTGCAGACCCTAGTTACTATATTCTTAATACTTGATATAATGCAAAAATATCACAATGATAAAATCAGTCAAGAATTATTTATAACTATTTATACTGGGATTCATGCATGCAATTACAAGATATCCATAATAATATTTAAAATTTTGAAATCATATTTATTTTTGGCATATGGATTTTTTGAAACTTTTTCTAAATCCTTATCGTTTAATAATTCTGCCTCACCTGCTATCCTCTTCCGCTGCACCTTTGAGGCATGCTGTACCATTTGGGAACCATTGATCCATAAAGAAAATTTAGTTTTTGAGAAGTCCTGGTTTCGTCTAAAAAGAGTTTTTAAAAGAAAGAAGAATCAGCCAATTTTAATCTTAAAAAATTTAAATGCAATGTCTATCGCTATCTACTGTCCTCCTGATTACTCTTCTTCTGTACTCGCTCCTTAAAGAAGAATGAGCCAATTTTAATCTTTAAATGCAATGTCAATCGCTATCTACTGTCCTCCTGATTACTCTTCTTCTGTACTCGCTCCTTAAATAAGAATGAGCCAATTTTAATCTTTAAATGCAATGTCAATCGCTATCTACTGTCCTCCTGATTACTCTTCTTCTGTACTCGCTCCTTAAAGAAGAATGAGCCAATTTTAATCTTTAAATGCAATGTCAATCGCTATCTACTGTCCTCCTGATTACTCTTCTTCTGTACTCGCTCCTTAAAGAAGAATGAGCCAATTTTAATCTTTAAATGCAATGTCAATCGCTATCTACTGTCCTCCTGATTACTCTTCTTCTGTACTCGCTCCTTAAATAAGAATGAGCCAATTTTAATCTTTAAATGCAATGTCAATCGCTATCTACTGTCCTCCTGATTACTCTTCTTCTGTACTCGCTCTTTAAAGAAGAATGAGCCAATTTTAATCTTTAAATGCAATGTCAATCGCTATCTACTGTCCTCCTGATTACTCTTCTTCTGTACTCGCTCCTTAAATAAGAATGAGCCAATTTTAATCTTTAAATGCAATGTCAATCGCTATCTACTGTCCTCCTGATTACTCTTCTTCTGTACTCGCTCCTTAAATAAGAATGAGCCAATTTTAATCTTTAAATGCAATGTCAATCGCTATCTACTGTCCTCCTGATTACTCTTCTTCTGTACTCGCTCCTTAAATAAGAATGAACCAATTTTAATCTTTAAATGCAATGTCAATCGCTATCTACTGTCCTCCTGATTACTCTTCTTCTGTACTCGCTCCTTAAAGAAGAATGAGCCAATTTTAATCTTTAAATGCAACGTCAATCACTATCTACTGTCCTCCTGATTACTCTTTTTCTGTACTCGCTCCTTAAATAAGAATGAGCCAATTTTAATCTTTAAATGCAATGTCAATCGCTATCTACTGTCCTCCTGATTACTCTTCTTCTGTACTCGCTCCTTAATGGGGTTTCTGTTTTTAATTCTTCCATACTCAATAATCGCTCATCTCTCAGTGGCTTGGCGTGAACTTGATTAAACAAAAGAAAAAAAAATACAGAACTCCTCATTAACAGGAGAATATTTGTGAATATTTATTCAGAAATTAATTTAAAAAGGTGTTTTTGTTGCCATAATTAAAATAACAAAATGCACCTATTCTGTTTTAATCTTATATTGTGTATACTTATGTTGAGAGGGCATTATTCTTCATTTTTACCAAAAAATATTTGCACAGGTACTACACTGATCCTAAGCAGAGGGTCATGAAGCAGCACCTAATTAGTTCACATGTTCTGATCCGTGGCAGATATGCCAATCCGCATTGACAACTATTATGCCAAAATCTAAGAAGATTACAATTTGTCATAATTTTGGTTTATATTTTAGAAATTTAACCCATTCAGTGCAGTGATGACATGTCATCACTAGTTTGAGGGTTTCTTGGACTGAAGTCAATGGTCTGGGTGGAGGGTTCTGTCAATGGAATCAATGGCTACATGTCCATGAACAAGGTGAGCCTTCAGGCTGGAGGACATGGGTTTGCACTAGCGAGGGATGGTCTCCGTCAGGTCTGCTCGCCCAAGGTGTTCTACGCATGGATGAATACTTCTCCAACTTTCAATGCAGATATGTAGCGGGGACTTGTCAGGAGCTCTGTTGTGTAGTAACCCTACAACCACACCCCATCATGGGACTGATTAATAACCCTGTAAGGCTCATTTTGGGGGTGGTGGGTGTCAATAGATTCTAAGTAGGAAATCTATAATTAATGGTGGATATTTTTAGAAACTGCAAATGGTGGAATTAATGCTTTAAGAAAAAACGAATTTTTTTTTTTTGTCTTTTACAGTAAATAATTTCCTGATCTTCAAAGCACTTCAGAATATTTGTAAGCAGCTAAAATCGTCAGAAAGAGCTCTGAATAATTTGGATACAGGAAGTGGTGATGGCGATTGTGGGAGTACACTGGCTAGAGGGGCACAAGGTAAGTTGTTTGTTTTAATTTGTTTTTGTTGCTTTTTTTGTCATGTATGTGTTTATATTAAGTGTGTGCAAAATTTTTCAGCATTAAGCCAGAACAAATCCATGACCTCTTCCTGATTTATCTTCTTTAGTTTCTGAAAGAAATTTTCTTCCATTGTCCTGGGTGGGTGGGGAAGTCTTTTCGAATCAAACGGATTGCTTTGTTTATGGTTAGATGTTTCATACAGATTGTTTGGAATGTTGAACTGATTGCATTCAGTTTTATTGTTCTACATACCAACCACTTTTGGTTAAAAGAAACAGCCCCCCCTCACAACAGCTGTTTCCTTAAGGATTGCAACCATTAAAATTCTAAATGCTGTTGTAAGAGCCAGTTACCTTCCTTACTATCATGAATGGACTATGGGCACCTCGAGGCAGTGTAGTGGTTAGCAAGCTTGTCTCACTAGAACAATTACGACTGAGTAGTGAGTTCGATCCTCACTGGGTGCCCCATACTTTCGGCCTTGTGCCATATCTAAGCTACGCTTGGAAAATCACTATCATGAATGGACTGATCCATTCATGATAAGTAGTCCTGGGTAATTGTCTAGAAAGAAAAAGATGATAATACTATTGCAGTGACATGCCTCGCTCAGTATTGAATACTACTATCATGACTGAATCGGTCAAGTTAAGGGCTCTACCTTGCCAGACCCCACATCACACTAGTTGCCAACGAGGATGATTCAATATTTATTATTATTGTGCTAGACAAAGATTTGTTTTCTTTGAACATCTGAAAACAGTACGTCGAAAAAAACTCAAGCTGAAACAACGGAACATTAAAACATCTAAAATATACATTGGAAGCGAATTTGCAAGTCAAACAATTAAAAATGGAGGACTTTAAAGCAGTAATGTTGGAATTCATAAAACAAAAGCAAGAATAGCGACAACAATTCCAAGAAATATTGTTGAAACCTCAAAAACAATATATTTCGAATGCAACTGTATGCCTTCAACTACAGGTAAAATGTATTGTTGGTCATTTTGCTATAAAATGTATTGTTGGTTGCTGTGGCAAGAGCCAGTTACCCTCCTTACTATCATGAATGGACTGATCCATTCATGATAAGTAATCCTGGGAAATTGTCTAGAAAGAAAATGATAATAATATTACAGTGACTTGTCTAGCTCAGTATTTAATTCTACTATAACAACTGAATTGGTAAAGTTAAGTGTTGTGTCTTGCCAGACCCCACATCTCAACAGTTCGTGAAGAAGATTCACTATTTATTATAGAGGTGGTGGACAAAGATTTGTTTTTTTTCAACATGTGAAATCAGTACGCTGAAAAAAACTTATGCTGGAAACAACGGAACATTAAAACTTCTGAAATATACATTGGAAGCAAATTTGCAAGTCAAACAATTAAAAATGGAGGACGTGGAAGCAGTAATGTTGGAATTCATACAACAACAGCAAGAATAGTGACAACAATTCCAGGAAACGTTGTTGAGACTGTAGAAGAGAAGATGACCTACCTTGTGTGGCAAAGTCAGCTCATAAATGCCTGGCATGCTAAATGAGTTAAGGAAAGGAAAAAGAAATATGGCTGCTTTGTCTGTTTTCTAAGTAAAATCTTGATTTTACCTCTGACCTCTTCTAGATTTATTTATAGAAGTTTGGGTTGGTTGAATTTGATAATCAGCATATCAACCTCTATGGGTTATTTAATGCCGAAATCTAAATATTTTGAACAATTTTATGGCTTCAACTAAATATATTTTTGAACGCAATTGTATGCCTTCGACAACAGCTAAAATGTATTGCTGGTTGCTGTGGTAGGAGCCAGTTACCCTCCTCACTATCATGAATGGACTGATCCATTCATAATAAGTAGTCCTGGGTAATTGGCTAGAAAGAAAAAGATGATAATACTATTGCAGTGACTTTTCTCGCTCAGTATTGAATATTATTATTACGACTGACTCTGTTGAGTTAAGAGTTGTGTCTTGCCCCACATCACAACAGTAACGTAGAGTGGCGTGGGGCTTCTTGGTTTACTCATGCCAAGAAGATTAATGAAGGATGATAATATACGGGTAATTTTAACAAAACAGGATAAGGAATATATTTACATAATTTACATGCTTGAAGTTGTGTCAGTAGTTTGTTTCAGAAAAATAAATCAGAAATTTTTAAAGTCTGCAGTTTCAATGAATTGTCATGAAAAGGAAATGTTCATACAACAGATTAAATGATCTGACACAAAAAAAGTTTGTGGCTCACAGAAGGGATATACAGTTGCATATGTTCAAAAATAGACTAAGAAAGATAGTTTGAGATACTTAGCTTTCTTTAAAGTTCTTTGAGGTGCCAAATGCTTGGCTAAGGCTGATAATGTAATTAGCAAGTAATTTGACACTGGCGAAAATCTGGACGTGTGAACAGAAACAGAACCTTTTAGATGGCTTTAGACACTCTTCCCTTATCAATTTTTTTTTTATTTATTTCGTTAAAAATCTTGTTTTTCTTTTAGTCAGCAAAATTGACAGATGGCCACCATTTTTTTCCATTTTATAAAAAAAATGAAAATCTCAGTTTGAAATTCTTTTAAATATCAATTATCATTTTTTAAAAACTTATTTTAAGAAAATCAGAAATTATAATGTTTATCTAAAATATTTTGAACTAAGCTTAACTTAGCTTCTGTGCCGAAAAGATGTAATTTGAAAATAAAACAAAGCAGCTCATAACCTTTTGCATCACTTGACAGGTGATGAATGACATATTGACGGTCACTTGACAGGTGATGAATGACATATTGATGGATTCCATGAGGATAATTTGTTCTACAGAAGGAGAAAAGTGAAATTATTTACATTTAAGTGAACAAATTATTTACCTCGTTATTTTTAAGGAAAACTTTCAGTGCTCTAATTTTTTTTTGTTTTTTGTACTTAGCTTTCACACTTAGGATGCTTTATAGAAAATATATTATAAAGAAATTAAAATAAGACTGTTAAGAGTGACATTAATTTCATAAGAAAGATATCTAATTAATTTATAGATACCTTTGTTATGAAATTTTATCAGAAGTGTACATAAAATACTATTATTTTATGTACATTTACTACATTTTACTGTATTATTTGTATTTCCATTAATTTTATTATTAATTTTGATATTTCATTTATGGAAAAATACCATAACTGAGATTAATATAAAAATAAGATCACATAAATTTCATAAGACGATACTGATACTTTTAGGTACCCTTCTCAGTTGAAATTGAAAAATCAAACTTCTCCACACGCGTTTCGCAAAAGTAAAGGCCTTAACAGCGGAGAACAATGCTTAACTCAAATAATGCAACTTAATTGTATTCTAGTTGGTCTTCCATACTTTATAATTACAGCCTGATTATAAATACAAAATTACATTTCTTAATTACTGTGGGTCTTCTGATTAGTCAAAATGATACAATTTACAACGCACTAAAAAGATCTATCTCGTAAGGACACTTACGAAAGTGGATGCGGCTTTTAACTAATTTTATAATATTTTAACAACTTAAATGTAAAAATCTATTATAATTAAAAAATAACAAATAATTGTATTAAAAATTCATTTTTCATTGAAAAATGTTTTTGCTTTCAGAAAATATTGTCCATATTCATAAAAACAACTAAAAGCAAATAAAATCATTTGAAATTAAATAATATATTTATTTTATTGAGTTTTGTATGTTACAATTCAGAACTGATTTTCAGGTAGGGGGGTCCAATTAAAAACAAAAAAAACGTGATTTGCATTCCACAAAGCCTTGTGTTTTTAACTATTGTAATTACTAAAGTGGACTCGATCGAATTTCTAGAGTTTTCATAAAATTAGTTATGGGGGGTAATATAAAAAAATATTTCTGCCATGACTTTAATAAAAGAAAACATATTTATAATAATTTCGATCATCTGTGAATACTTTCTAAAAGTTTCATTAACATCTGACAATTATTTTTATTTTTGTAAGATTTTCCAAATTAATGTATGTCATCCAAAAAAAAATGTGCTAAAAATTGAATATGTTATTTTACTAGTTCCGGTGATACAAAGAGAAACAAGGATTTTTAAATGAAAATTCAAGTTGTTCTAAAAAGAAGGAAAATTTTTAAAAAATAATTAAAATAAACATTGATCTTTCCTCTTAATAATAACTAACATTTAGACAATAAAATTTTGTTTTCGTCAATTTTGGCGTCTTTTTCATCATGCTATGCTCTTTTTTTAGCGATCTCGTGGCGATACCTAACTTAAGACTATTAGATCTATTACTCTTAGGTGTAATCAAACAATATGGCATAGAGTAAAATCAGAGAAGGAATAATATAGATAGATGGCACATTTTGGTTGGTTTCTGTAGCCTAATTGATAAGGTGCTGCCATGGTCAGACAGGCTTACAAAGATAAGAGCTAAGTTAAAGTCTCAAAAGCTAATTGATTTTTATCCATGCTGGTTATTTTTCAGTTACAGAATATAAAATGACCTGAACTTTATAAAGAAAAAAAAAATACTGGAAAGAAAAACGTGTCATAAATTGTTTTTTTTTTAGTATGTACAAAGTTACAAACACAGGAGGTTGGTAAGAACAAGTACAATCATCTTCTTTTGTGTGTCATGTCCATTCAGGATGTGGGCGATCATGGCTCTCCACAACTTCCTGTCTTCTGTTGCTCAAAGTGTTACATAAATGTGTATAAAACAGAGAGAGGAACTATGAAAGGACTCAAAAGGTCAACCCGGTTAAATGGTGCTTACTACCAGACAGAAACTATGGCAACAAATAACTCAACACCACCCACCCATTTTTAGTCTTGATAAAACCGAAATCAGCAGAAAAACAGGTCATAAGGAAAGGGCTTGCTGATTGGCTGAGAGAAGACATGTGGCGGGTGACTGCCCCTTGCACCAAAAATACAAAAGATCCACTCATTGGAACTCATGAGAGATATTTAACAACATTCCCACATGTGTTGAATGTGGCACAAGGCCGGTTTAATGTGGGCTTACCAAACCCGTAGGCTTGGCCAAAAATATGCCCATTAGAACCCGTATACACGGGTTCAGGGACTGTCTACCTCCCCGGACGAAACTTTGCCCCGCTGCAAAGCCTCGTCCGAGTTCCTCTCCGCCGAGGCAGAGAGTTCAACAGGAATTACGAAGATGCAAAATTGCCATCCAGTATAATAGGAATATTTCTTATAAAACAACAAGGAAAGATAAAGATGTATGGAGGCGACCAAATCATCAGAGAGGAATATGGGAGAAGAAATTTAAAAACAAAAAAAAAAGGAAGAAAGAGCTTTCATTGAAATATGCTTGTTATTTTGTGGACAGCAAAAAAAAAAAAAATGAAGTGAAGAAATGTCGTTCGCCAATTTTATTAAGAAACGACAGAGAAAAGAAATGAAAGAAGAGATAGCTCTTGTCATGATCACTATTTACTGCTATGAAGGAAATAACCATCAACTGTCACTGTCGCTATGATGCCACAATTATAAATAAATCAACATTGATTAACCTCACACCCTTATCCCTTCATTTTGTTTTAATCTCTTGCATACACGTGTGAAGCTGAATGCATTGTATTTTGCACAGTTAAATGTTGCCCCAAATTGTTTTCCTTTTGTGATAAATCCTTTGATTCATTCATGTCTGTTTTCGCAGTCAAGTGAATAAATATTATTTCATTGTCTTTTGGGTCATTTGTCATTCTTGTCGCTTCTGAGTTTTCAGCCTCAACAAATCTTTTTTTTTTTTTTTAAATGTGTTCAAGCAGATCTCTCAGGAGAGAAACAAATTAATTTTTACGTGAAAAGTAAATCATAGATCACAAAGTGCTCCTGGTTTGTCTATATTTCTGAGATGAGGTATTATGTACACTATTTACATTATTCGGGCGATTGTCCTCATCTTTGTCGCCATATTTATTACAACGTTTCGACCCTTCAGTATCTGTCTATATTTCTGAGATGAGGTATTATGTACACTATTTACATTATTCGGACTATTGTCCGAATATTTGTCATCATATTTATTACGTTTCGACCCTTCAGAATCTGTTTATATTTCTGAGATGAGGTATTATGTACACTATTTACATTATTCGGACTATTGTCCTCATATTTGTCGCCATATTTATTACAACGTTTCAGCCATTGTACACTCCGGCCTTCTTCAGGTGGTTGGAATGTCGAACTGAACCTTTTATTTTGCTCACTGGGGTAGACTGTTCTAGTTCCACGTGTCATGTTTAATGGATGTCAGTTGTCAGTTATCTCCTGCTAATCCCCTCTCCAAGTTCTCCACCACCTTAACCAGGTATTGAACTCACATTCTTTGGGTCCTGTCACTGGATCTAACTAATGCCTTTATCCACTGTGCCATGCGTCACAGTGGATAAAGGCGTTAGTTAGATCCTCAAGGACACATAGCACAGTGGATAAAGGCATTAGTTAGATCCAGTGACAGGACCCAAAGAGTGTGAGTTCAATACCTGGTTAAGGTGGTGGAGAACTTGGAGAGGGGATTTAACAGGAGATAACTGATAACTGACATCCATTAGACATGGCACGTGAAACTAGAACAGTCTACCCCAGTGAGCGAAATAAAGGGTTCAGTTTGACATTCTAACCTCCTGAAGAATGCCTGAGCATACAACGGCTGAAACATTGTAAGAAATATGGCGACAAAGATGAGGACAATAGTCCGAATAATGTAAATAGTGCTCCTGGTTTGTGACAAAAGTAATATTTAATTTTTACCTTACTTCTTTGTCTTTTTTCTCCATCGATTCATACAAAATCAATAAGTAGGTTTCTTCTGCTTCTCTCTGATTTTATGATATGCCTTGTGAGTTGTAATATCTATATGCCTTCTTTCCTCGTATTCACATATTCATGTTCTGTCTAAGGTATTGTCAGGTTTTCTTGGTAGAATGTCTATTCTTTCTATTCATTTCTTGTCATCTATAAAGAAATTGTCCAGTATTCCCTGCTATATGAAATTTTCTTATTTCTTAATACTTTGCTTAGTTTCTGAAAGGCCTCTTGCTATTTATACAGTTATCACTGCTATATAGGAAATAAGATATGAAGGATTTCAGTGCTTTCGTTTTCTTTTTTTAATTTTTTTTTTTATTGGCATCACCCTATGCCAGGCAGTAAAGCCACTAAGACACAAGGGGTTACAGGGTGTAGAAGAATTAGGAAGAGAAACATTAATAATGAGTGGAAAGAGAAAAGAGTAATCAGGAGGATAGGAGATAGCGATTGATTTTGCATTTAAATTTTTTCAGATTAAAGTTGGCTGGAAAGCATGGAGCTGGAAGAAAGTTCCACAAGTGAGAAGTGCGAGAAAAGAAACTGTTAGCATAGAATTTACAACTACATCTCGCCAGCTCAACTGTAAATTTAAAGCATCTGGGTACCATAGCAAAGAGCTCATCTGAACAATTACCATGAAAATATTTATAGAAAAGATATAGAGATGTAATTTCTTATCCCTTAATACTTTGCTTAGTTTCTAAAAGGCATCTTGTTATTTTTATGTGTTCAGTTTTCTGTGTCTAACTTTCTCTCATCTGTTACTGTAGTACTTAGATAGTTAAAATTTTGCAAAGGTTGGCAGGATCAACATGTATTCAATATTCTGTCAGTTGTTAACTGTCTTTATTTTAATAGCAATCAAAGACCAGCTGAATACAATTGAGGAGTGTGGGTTGCCTGTTGACCAGCCAGCCGCTTTGGTGAGACAACTTGCTAATATTGTGGAACAAGAGATGGGAGGATCTTCAGGGGCAGTAAGTAATTATCTTTACCATTCGGCTTGTTCCTTCATTAGCATGTATGTTACAGCCTACCAATACCTCATAAATAATGGACTATTCCGTTTTGCTTCTCAGTGAGTGAAAAAGAACATAGAGGAGGTGATAATGCTCTCATGTGTTTAATGTCTGCTTCTGCTAAATGGAGAACCTTGTCAATTTTAAATCTTTCTCATCTGTACCTTTTTATTTTTTTTACATAATGACCTGCATGATTTTTATTGCAATATTTTGTTAAAGTTGTTAGGCTCAGATATTTAAAGATGCAATAGTATATTTTCCATGGACATTTTGTAGGCATTGCGATGAACTTAAAAAGCCAGTATCTATATAATAAATGTAAATGTCAATGTGTCACTGTGTCACACTTTTCAATTTTATTCTTAGAAACCCTGGCCCAACATATCAAACCATTTTGGAATCAGGCCAACTCTGGGAAGAAATTAAAAACATTCTGGGCTAGATCTGGACACACAATCTTGAAATTCTGGATTCCTAAGTTTTCATTACTGTGATTGATTTTGACAATTTTGTTTTTTTAAAAATTTTTTTGCAACAAATTTTTTGTACGATAACAATTTTTTTAACTTGGAAAAAAATTTGTCAGTAATCAAAATGAATTTCGAAATCCAACAAAAGTCACCCATGAAATAAAAATAATTATTTGTACGGAAAGTAAAGACCTACGTACATCAAATTGTCTTTAAATTAAGTACAGCAGAAGAATTATAGTTGAACTTTTAAAAAGTGTTGTAGCCTGTTTAGGGGTCAGAAAGAAAGACACGGAAGACGAAGGCATTGACTGTACAATTCATTGTCTGGTGGGGAGGGAAATAAAATAATAATTTTTAAAAATTTAAACCTCAATGAATGTACCATAGTGAAGAGCAATATTTATTCTGATATATACAGAAATGTGGCACAAGGCCGAAGGGGGGATTGGGGAGAGGATGGTCTTCTTTTGTCTTAACGATAACTTAGCTAGCCACAAATACTGACCCAATCATACAAACAATATTCCTAACACCAAAACAACACTTATCTTTCTTACTACATTCACCATAATACCTCATTGTCTCTTTGAAAATTCTAACGAGTCCCCATATGTACATTTCATTGTCTGTAGGGGGAGGGGAATAAAGCAACAATTCTAAAAACTAGCGCCAATGAGTATTTACAATATGAAAACAAAACTATTTACAAGAAACTAAAGAAAATAATATTAGTAATACCCCCCTCCCCTCATAATCACTAAATGTGGCAGAAACATCAGTTAACTGGTTGAAAATCAATGCGGGACTATAATAATATAAAACATTAATTCATCCCAAGCACACACACTGACACGCACTCATTGAGACACAACAACAAATACGAAAAGACTCTATTGACCCGCATCCACCAGCGAACTGACATCACTGACCACCTAACGTGGGAGGGGATGGGGAATTAGTGAAGAGCTCATCCGAACAATTACTATGCAAGTATTTATAGAAACAATTACATTTTACTATTTATAGAGCAATTACCATGTAAGTATTTATTTATTTTTTATTATTTAGAAACAATTACATTTTACTATTTATAGAACAATTACCATGTAAGTATTTATTTTTTATTATTTAGAAACAATTACATTTTACTATTTATAGAACAATTACCATGTAAGTATCTATTTATTTTTTATTATTTAGAAACAATTACATTTTACTATTTATAGAAAAGCAACTTTATGGTAGTGAGAAAATGACTGAAGCAGAGATGCCAGGTCAGGACCAATAATATTGCTGGTTCTCCTTTGGATTTTATTAAGAATCTCTAAATAAATAGCAGGGGCACTGGACCATATGTGACAGCAATATTCTAAGCATGTGTGAATGGTAGACAGATTTCTGGAAAGAAAGATTCTCTAGCATAATACAGTGAAGCAACTTTCTTAGCAGCAATGGAGTCAATATAGACTTTCCACTTAATTTCCAGCCTAGAATGTTAACCTGAGAAGGCGCAATGAGTCACTCTGCTGGAGGTTAGCATCAGCCATGATGACTGAAGGCAGAGAGGGGATCTCTCAGATGATTAACAGAGATTTTGGAGGCGATAAGTTAACAAGCCATTCTTTAAGATCAGCTGCCAATTTGGATTCATTGAACAGGGTCACTTCCTAAATTTTCATTTTTATTCTTAACTTCTATCCTAATAGTTATACAGTCTGTTCCTGAATGGTGCTGCCAGAGTTTTGAGTGAACATTCCAGTGATCCAACTTTCCAAGTCTGGTGCAATGCTTTCAATGCAGGTCTTGAAGGAATAATGAAGTGAGTTCCAGAATTTTATTTTTAAGTTATTCTCATTATTAACATTATTCGAACTATTGTCCTCATCTTTGTCGACATATCTATTACAACATTTCGGCCTTTCAGTATCTGTCTGTATTTCTGAGATGAGGTATTATGTACACTATTTACATTATTCGGACTATTGTCCTCATCTTTGTTGCCATATTTATTACAACATTTCGGCCTTTCAGTATCTGTCTATATTTCTGAGATGAGGTATTATGTACACTATTTACATTATTCGGACTATTGTCCTCATCTTTGTCGCCATATTTATTACAACGTTTCTGCCCTTCAGTATGTGTCTATATTTCTGAGATGAGGTATTATGTACACTATTTACATTATTCGGACTATTGTCCTCATCATTGTCGCCATATTTATTACAACATTTCGGCCTTTCAGTATCTGTCTGTATTTCTGAGATGAGGTATTATGTACACTATTTACATTATTCGGACTATTGTCCTCATCTTTGTCACCATATTTATTACAACGTTTCGGCCCTTCAGTATCTGTCTATATTTCTGAGATGAGGTATTATGTACACTATTTACATTATTCGGACTATTGGCCTCATCTTTGTCGACATATCTATTACAACGTTTCGGCCCTTCAGTATCTGTCTATATTTCTGAGATGAGGTATTATGTACACTATTTACATTATTCGGACTATTGTCCTCATCTTTGTCGCCATATTTATTACAACGTTTCGGCCTTTCAGTATCTGTCTATATTTCTGAGATGAGGTGTTATGTACACTATTTACATTATTCGGACTATTGTCCTCATCTTTGTCGATATATCTATTACAACGTTTCGGCCCTTCAGTATATGTCTATATTTCTGAGATGAAGTATTATGTACACTATTTACATTATTCGAACTATTGTCCTCATCTTTGTCGACATATCATTTACAACATTTCGGCCTTTCAGTATCTGTCTGTATTTCTGAGATGAGGTATTATGTACACTATTTACATTATTCGGACTATTGTCCTCATCTTTGTCGACATATCTATTACAACGTTTCGGCCCTTCAGTATCTGTCTATATTTCTGAGATGAGGTATTATGTACACTGTTTACATTATTCGAACTATTGTCCTCATCTTTGTCGCCATATTTATTACAACGTTTTAGCCTTTCAGTATCTGTCTATATTTCTGAGATGAGGTATTATGTACACTATTTACATTATTCGGACTATTGTCCTCATCTTTGTCGACATATCTATTATAACGTTTCGGCCCTTCAGTAGCTGTCTATATTTCTGAGATGAGGTATTATGTACACTATTTACATTATTCGGACTATTGTCCTCATCTTTGTCGCCATATTTATTACAACGTTTTGGCCTTTCAGTATCTGTCTATATTTCTGAGATGAGGTATTATGTACACTATTTACATTATTCGGACTATTGTTTTCATCTTTGTCGCCATATTTATTACAACGTTTCGGCCTTTCAGTATGTGTCTATATTTCTGAGATGAGGTATTATGTACACTATTTACATTATTCGGACTATTGTCCTCATCTTTGTCGCCATATTTATTACAACGTTTCGGCCTTTCAGTATGTGTCTATATTTCTGAGATGAGGTATTATGTACACTATTTACATTATTCGGACTATTGTCCTCATCTTTGTCGCCATATTTATTACAACGTTTCGGCCTTTCAGTATCTGTCTATATTTCTGAGATGAGGTATTATGTACACTATTTACATTATTCGGACTATTGTCCTCATCTTTGTCGCCATATTTATTACAACGTTTAGGCCTTTCAGTATCTGTCTATATTTCTGAGATGAGGTATTATGTACACTATTTATATTATTCGGACTATTGTCCTCATCTTTGTCGCCATATTTATTACAACGTTTTGGCCTTTCAGTATGTGTCTATATTTCTGAGATGAGGTATTATGTACACTATTTACATTATTCGGACTATTGTCCTCATCTTTGTCGCCATATTTATTACTACGTTTTGGCCTTTCAGTATCTGTCTATATTTCTGAGATGAGGTATTATGTACACTATTTACATTATTCGGACTATTGTCCTCATCTTTGTCGCCATATTTATTACAACGTTTCGGCCTTTCAGTATCTGTCTATATTTCTGAGATGAGGTATTATGTACACTATTTACATTATACGGACTATTGTCCTCATCTTTGCCGCCATATTTATTACAACGTTTTGGCCTTTCAGTATGTGTCTATATTTCTGAGATGAGGTATTATGTACACTATTTACATTATTCGCACTATTGTCGTCATCTTTGTCGACATATCTATTACAACGTTTCGGCCCTTCAGTGTCTGTCTATATTTCTGAGATGAGGTATTATGTACACTATTTACATTATTTGGACTATTGCCCTCATCTTTGTCGCCATATTTATTACGTTTCGGCCTTTCAGTATCTGTCTATATTTCTGAGATGAGGTATTATGTACACTATTTACATTATTTGGACTATTGTCCTCATCTTTGTCGTCATATTTATTACAACGTTTCGGCCCTTCAGTATCTGTCTATATTTCTGAGATGAGGTATTATGTACACTATTTACATTATTCGGACTATTGTCCTCATCTTTGTCGACATATCTATTACAACGTTTCGGCCCTTCAGTATCTGTCTATATTTCTGAGATGAGGTATTATGTACACTATTTACATTATTTGGACTATTGTCCTCATCTTTGTCGTCATATTTATTACAACGTTTCGGCCCTTCAGTATCTGTCTATATTTCTGAGATGAGGTATTATGTACACTATTTACATTAATCGGACTATGTCCTCATCTTTGTCGACATATCTATTACAACGTTTCGGCCCTTCAGTATCTGTCTATATTTCTGAGATGAGGTATTATGTACACTATTTACATTATTTGGACTATTGTCCTCATCTCTGTCGTCATATTTATTACAACGTTTTGGCCTTTCAGTATCTGTCTATATTTCTGAGATGAGGTATTATGTACACTATTTACATTATTTGGACTATTGTCCTCATCTTTGTCGTCATATTTATTACAACGTTTCGGCCCTTCAGTATCTGTCTATATTTCTGAGATGAGGTATTATGTACACTATTTACATTATTTGGACTATTGTCCTCATCTTTGTCGCCATATTTATTACGTTTCGGCCTTTCAGTATCTGTCTATATTTCTGAGATGAGGTATTATGTACACTATTTACATTATTTGGACTATTGTCCTCATCTTTGTCGTCATATTTATTACAACGTTTCTGCCCTTCAGTATCTGTCTATATTTCTGAGATGAGGTATTATGTACACTATTTACATTATTCGGACTATTGTCCTCATCTTTGTCGTCATATTTATTACAACGTTTCGGCCCTTCAGTATCTGTCTATATTTCTGAGATGAGGTATTATGGACACTATTTACATTATTCGGACTATTGTCCTCATCTTTGTCGACATATCTGTTACAACGTTTCGGCCCTTCAGTATCTGTCTATATTTCTGAGATGTGGTATTATGTACACTATTTACATTATTCGGACTATTGTCCTCATCTTTGTCGCCATATTTATTACAACGTTTCGGCCTTTCAGTATCTGTCTATATTTCTGAGATGAGGTATTATGTACACTATTTACATTATTCGGACTATTGTCCTCGTCATTGTTGCCATATTTATTACAACGTTTCGGCCATTGTACGCCGCAGTGTTCTTCCTTGAGGACACATGGCACAGTGGATAAAGGCGTTAGTTAGATCCAGTGAGAGGACCCAAAGAGTGTGAGTTCAATACCCAGTTAAGGCAGTGGAGAACTTTTCAGAGGGAAATTAACAGGAG
Organism: Acanthosepion esculentum; assembly: GCA_964036315.1. Lineage (NCBI taxonomy): Eukaryota > Metazoa > Mollusca > Cephalopoda > Sepiida > Sepiidae > Acanthosepion > Acanthosepion esculentum. Next base: position 69,313,045 of record OZ038512.1, read on the forward strand.
ATAACTGATAAAAGAAAGAGGAAGAAGGAGCTTTCATTGAATGATGCTTGTCATTTTGTTGACAGTAGAGTTGTCTCTGATAAGAATGAAGTGAAGAAATATTGTATGCCAATTTTATTAAGAAAAGACAGAGAAAGACATCCATTAGACATGGCACGTGGAACTAGAACAGTCTACCCCAGTGAGCGAAATAAAGGGTTCAGTTCGACATTCCAACCGCCTGAAGAAGGCCGGAGCATACAACGGCCGAAACGTAATAAATATGGCGACAAAGATGAGGACAATAGTTTGAATAATGTAAATAATGTACATAATACCTCATCTCAGAAATATAGACAGATACTAAGTTATTCTCATTAATTATTTTATTTTAATAATTTCACCCCAAGCAAGGCGATAAAGCCACTAAGACACAAGGGGGTTACTGATTGTGAGAGAATTTGAGAAAACTAACTTTATTAAAGAGAGAGGTCAATAAAAGAACATTTTGTGAGAATGTTGATTCCAGATGATCTTTTGTCCTTAGTAAGATGATAAACTACATCTGCATCCTGGGTAAGATGATAAACTGCATCCAACAGCAAGCCTCTGATCAGGACGTTTTGAGGAGTGTGGAACCCCCTCTTAATTGCTGTTGTTCCTGGAGTGGTAGCACCTGTTAGGGTTCTAGCTATGGGAAAATAGTTAACCCCCAAATGGGGTCAAAATACTATGAAAGGGTAAAAATAGTTTTTACTACCATCAATACATTTTTGTAAAAAATTATTACCAGCAAGGAATCAAAAAAATTTTTTTTTTTTTTTTTTTTTTTAAATATAGCTGGCAATACATTTTTTGTAAAAAAAAAAATTGCCTGCAGTACATTTTTGGGAAAGAAGAAAAAAAATATTAGCAATGCATTTTTGAAAAAAATTATTACCAGCAATAAAAATCTTGTCGGCATTAAATAACCCATTGAGATTGATATGCCATAAAACAAAACAAACCAAACCAATATATACTGAGATAGATAGATACATAGATAAAATATATGGCCAGCAATAAAAATCTTGTCGGCATTAAATAACCCATTGAGGTTGATATGCCATAAAACAAAACAAACCAAACCAATATATACTGAGATAGACAGATAGATAGATAGATAAAATATATGGCCAGCAATAAAAATTTTGTCGGCATTAAATAACCCATTGAGGTTGATATGCCATAAAACAAAGCAACCAAACCAAACCAAACCAAACCAGATGATCTTTGGTCAAAGTGTAGCAACTGTTTATCTCTTTCTACGACATGACATATAATTGTAATAATAGCAAATTGAGGAATAATATTTTGGCAAATGATGTTGAGAATTATAATGTTAAACAATTTAGTGTTTGCCTTGCTGTGTTTTAGATGATGTGTTCTTAGGTCTAATATGATTTGACGATATGACGGTATGGTTGAATTTCGATCCCAGTATGTGGCTCTGTTAGAAAGTATTTGAAAACAATACCACAAGTTGAAATTGTACATGAGCATGTGCGATTTTTATAATACTATTGGCTGATGAATATTCATGAGTTTGACATGTATTTAAAGATTTGCTTTTCTTCCTTCAGCAGCAAAACTGTTTTGTAGTCTCTCTCTTTGTGTTTGTGTCAGAGAAACAATCTTGCAAGAACAGGGGATGCAGTTGTCTTATTTTTTAATATGACTGCTAGATTCAAAAGGAAGAAAGAAAGAAAGAGAGAAATGAAGGAAAAGAGAGAAAAGTAAGGGTGTGTGGTAGAATTGGTAAGAAAGATAAGGAGTTAAAGAGGAGGTACAGTAGAGTAATGGATAGCAGATTGAATTGAGGAATCAGAGAGCTGAGTTTCAATTCCATTTGAATCCATTACATTCACTTACATGCTAATACCCTTGGGAAAGGTATGAATCTTCTTCTTCTCCCCCCCAGTTATGGGTAAATAGCAGTACAGATCAGGTTCTATAGCCTTGGATGGCAACTGGTCTACCGCAGAGAGAAATGGCAACCTACTGCGGGAAAAAAAATCTACTTCATCAGACATGTATCAAAAAAGACATGATCGCCTAAGCATGTATCGCGCAGGGTACGTAACTGACTGATCTACTATTATTAAAACTAGAGGAATGGATAGCGGCTTGGACTGAGGAATCAGATAGCCGAGTTCGAATTCTAGTTGAACCCAATACATTCACTTACGTGCTAATACCCTTGGGAAAGGTATGAATCTTCCTCTCTCCCCAGCTATAGGTAAATAGCAGGACAGGCTGGTTTCTATAGCCTTGGATGGCGACTGGTCTAGGAGAAGGACAACTCTGAATTCAAAACCTGATCCTCCAGGTTGGGGGTTGTGCAGTAGGCTCTTAACTTACTCACTTAAAAAAAACAAAGCTGGCTTGTTATAGAAACCATAACAATTATCTTGCGACCCTATGTTCCTCAAGGAATTTAAAGGCATAATATATATAGAGAGAGTTAAACCTTGCAGCCCCAGATATGATTTCCCTTTCTTTCCCTTCTCCATCTCTGTCCCAGGGGTCAGGGAGTATGAGCTGTTCTTGATTTTATTCTGTTTATTTGAACCAAATTAACAGTGGCTCACCTCAAAATGACAGAATGTTTCTTTAAATATGCTTCTCTCTCTCAAACATTTTCTTGCTTATCTCACATCATATTTTGTAACGTTAGCCAAAAGAAATAAAATCTTCAGTCCCATTTGTTTCTTTTTCGTGGGTTCAGGGTTTTCACATGGATTTGATACAGGGTGACTGAAAAAAATGGGAATTTTTGAAGTGCCTATTGCCAGACATGAGCAAGTGGCAATACTGTGAGACAGTGACCTTGAGCAAGTAAACATTTCGCCATTTTAGTAACGAGAATGAAATTCACAGTATCCCAGCTGAGATGTTGCAGCAGTCAATAAGGAATCTCAACAGCAGATTTCAAGAATTCATTTGTACAGGAGGACGCCATCTACAGGACGTAATTTTAAAAAAATGAAAATTCCATCATTGTTTCTTAAATGGCATGTTTTAAGGTTTCAATTACTATGAATTAAATATTTTTCTTCCATCACTCTTGGTTTTATTGGATTGTTAAAAAGTTCCCGTTTTTTGGGGTCACCCTGTATATCAGCAGCTAAATTTGTTGGCCCCTTTTTTATTCTGGTGAAATCTTTTTTGTTTTAGGTATGGTGGAGCAAAACCAGGTGACCGAACCATGGTAAGTTTCCATCTGGTTATTTAGATGTGCTCACTCTAGGCAATAATAGCATCTCAGGTTAGTGGGGAGTAATTGACTATGGTTAAGTGTAATTGACAAAATTCTCAACAAACAATTGAAAAAGATCTCTATAAATAATAACAAAAAGAAAAGGCTATTTTGCTGGTCCTGGTAAAATAGACAAACATACTTTTAAGCTTATTTTACCCGTCTCAGTAAAATAGACCCACCAGACTATTTTGCCGGTAAACATTTTTATTATAATGGAGGCAGGTAATGTTAAAAAATAACACAGATGTTTATTTATTTTCACCATCAATTCTGAAGACAATTTAAAACCTTTTCCATCATCAATTGTTTTAACCTTTCAGCTGGTCTGTCTTTGTCAGACTGGTCTAGATGTCTTTGCGCTGGCAGGAGGTTATACAGTGGCTTGGATGGTCACTAATGTACTTGCATTATTTACATTATTCAGACTGTTGTCCTCATCTTCATTGCCATATTCACAACGTTTTGGCTGTTGTACACTCCAGCCTTCTTCAGGTGATTGGAATTTCGAACCAAACTTTTTATTTCGTCAATAATTCTTTCGGTAGATTGTTCTAGTTCCATGTGCCATGCCTCTTCCGAATCACTTTAACTCAACTCTCCAAGTTTTGGTTCACCACTGCTGTTGTCTGGTATTGAACTCACAACTCTTTGGGTGTAGTCACTGGATCTAACCAAAGTCTTTATCCACTGGGTCATGTGTCCTTGAGGATATCTGTGTATGAATTTTTGGGACTTATAAACCTAATGTCCATAATCATTTTTTACCAGTGCTCATATTGTATTTTTTTGTAATTATTATTGCATTTTTTACCAGAGCTCATATTGCAATTTTTTGTTGTTATTCATTGGTTTTCTAGCATTTCTTATTACTGTTTCCCATATTGTATTCATTTCTATGCTTGGTCGGCTCAGGATATTTTTGTGGCCTAGCATATGTTCTGATTCCTTAATTTTTCGTATTTTCCACTAATGTATTTTGTAATGATTAAGCTCTGTCGATCTTCACTAGATTTCAGTTTCAGTTGGTCTGGGTGGTGATTATTTATGTATAATACTGTTTCATTAAAAACGGCAGACAAGGTGCTACGGTTAAGCATTTTATTTAATTTTTCTTGTGTTTGAACAAGAGCTTTCTTTTCTGGACAAAAGGTGTGTAAGAACTGTCCAAATGTTTTATATTTCCGAGCGCTTTCGGCTATACCTTTAGCCATTATCAAGGATGATTCGATTTTTCAGCTTGAGTGAGTGTGTTCGTTATGTGTATGTCTTAGTGTGTGGTAGGGATGTTTTTAATTTCCGAATACGGTTAGCATATTGCGGCTTTGTGTTGTAGAGTTATTTCCTCAGTGGAAACTGTATTTGGACTAAATTCGGTCCTAAATAGGTTCAACGTACAAAAACGTTAGGAACTTGTTATAATAAGTATTACGCAGAGTAATCGAGTTGTGGTAGCTGACTACTTTCTCCTATCGACTCCCATCGACCCCCACTTATATTAGGTGGGAGAGTCTATTATCTATAGACTAGGTGTGTTTCACCATTAGGTGGGAGAGTCTATTATCTATAGACTAGGTGTGCTTCACCATTAGGTGGGAGAGTCTATTATCTATAGACTAGGTGTGCTTCACCATTAGGTGGGAGAGTCTATTATCTATAGACTAGGTGTGTTTCACCATTAGGTGGGAGAGTCTATTATCTATAGACTAGGTGTGTTTCACCATAACAAATATGCACTCTTAAATGATAATTACTTATGTATAATGTCTACACTTAAACTTGCACTACATAATTCTGTAAAAAATATCCCTTCTGTATAAATCACGTATAATAGACATTTTAGAATTTGTAGCATCTAAATTTAACCTAAATTTAACATTTATTCACCAGTTTATCTGGTTTATATTGACTGAAAATAAAAAATTATAAAAATTGACCTTATTTACCCAGTATTGTAAACATGCGGATATGTTAACGCAATATTGCAAATCTAGGGGAAAGCGCAGACATGGATGACCACAAAAGAAATTAGGTTGGTTGCTTTCATTTTGATAATAAAACTAGCACTGACTTGCCAAATGTAAATATTTACATTATTTACATGTGTGAATTTGTTTTTAAACATAAAGTAAATTAAGATTGCTTAGGAATGTTGTAAACATGGATGTGCAGGTGGTGTAATAGATAACAGCTTGGAATTGGAAATCGGAGAGCTGAGTTCCAATTCCATTTCAATTCATTATATTTATTTATGCACAAATACCCTTGTGATTGGTATTAATATACTCCTTTCCCCACCATTCTTACAATCTAAAAAAGATTTTCTGGCTTTAAATAACCTGCTGATAAGGGTTGATAAGCTGTAAAAAACAAATCAGTCTAAAATGAGGTGCCCATTGGCAGTTGCTTCTTCTTTTATGTGCTGTTTTCCTTCATGTTGTGGTCAATCAGGGCCCCCACAGCTTCCTCCTCTTTGTAGCTCTAAGCACCATGTTGATTCTAATCTAATGGGGAATGGCTGTGAAACACTTGACTCTCCCCAATTTATAGGCGGAAGCACATAAATGCATGCTGGGATTTTTTCCTAGCCAATAAAAGACACCAGTTCTCGGTTTCATCTGACTTAGTCCCGGTCTTTCTTGGCTTGAAGTCAGAATGCTATGTTTGTGTGTTCAAACTGCTCTTGTGTGTCAACACCAATTATTACTTTTGTGAACCTTTTGTCCTCTTACTGTTAATTTGCTTTGCATATACCGTTTGCTTGCTTTATATTATACTAGCAGCATGGCCCGGCGTTGCCCGTGCTTGATTCAAAAATCGTACGACTCATACAGCAATGGCTATCACTTGACTTAAAATATTTTTGCCCTACCTTGCCTTTAAAGGAGTGCCCTTTGCCATGCTGATGTTGCTACATGCCTTACTTCTTGCCTATCTCACACTGCAAATTTTTTCTAAGCTCTATACTAAACATTAAATCTGTTACGAAAAAAGAACTAAACAAAATGAACACAAAACGATCAGCTTTAAAAAAGGACTCGTAACTGGAAAAACCGAATGAAAAAAGATTGTTAACAACAAATACTTTTTCACACCCAACCCAGTTCTGCAGAATCAGAATCAACATTGAGTTAAGCAAGCGAATGAGCCAATTGGAGTAAAGTGCCATGCAGATTTAAATTTTCCCCACTTGTGACGAATGCAGTTATCAAATTTTTTTGCATGCTAGTATGCTAGTTAACATTCATGTCAGTCAGCTGTTGGCTCTCTCACTGGCCAATAGAATCTTCCTGCCTATTTGTGGCAGCCAGCTATAGGCTCTCACTCTGGCCAGTAGAAAATGGCTGCAAACTACACAAAAACTACCATAGAAGCATGAAAAATTGATTATTTCCACTATCGATGGGAGTTGGGAAATGCAAAGTCGGTCTTGGCCTTTTCACTAACTTGGAGCATGTGCATGTAAATATTGGTGCAAATCCGTCGAAAATTGCAGCCGTGCATTCGTTACACACACACACACATCCTGCCTTTTATAGATAGAGATTTTTGCCCTTTTATTTTGTTTTCATTGTTATTGCTAACATTGGTTTCCTGCATAACATTTTCCTGCTGTCTGTTATTACACTAACCAGATAGGTAAATCTACTTGAGTTTGATGTCTCCAATTAGAATTTCACACCTTCTATCTTCTTCCCGATTCCTTCACTATCCTTTTGCGGAGTTTTTTATCAGCTGCAGAATTGTAAAAATAGATTTATCTAAGATCAAATTCTGGAAACAAAAATTGTCCCATTTTCTTTTTCTTTTGTCTTCTAGGTGGATCCTCTTTATAGAGTAAAGGAAATCTTCCAAGAAAAAAAGGTTTTTGAGAGAGACCTGTCCCGAAAAGAGAAAATTGAGATCTTTGCTTTGGCAGTTGAGGTACGTATATGAATTTCTTTTGTTGTTGTTTTAACCTTCCTCTCTGGTGTAGATGTGTATCTACATTTTTACCGAAAGTGTCTTTTTTAGACATGGATGAATAGACACGTCCAAAACATAGCGTTCAAAAACCAGCTACAGACATGTTTATTACATCGATCTTGATTTTTTTATGCCCTTCTGAGCTTGAAATGAGTCCAACTGTCGACATCATACGTCTGGTAGGAGTGTTAGCCACCCCCCTTGCGTACTTCAAAGTGCCTCAGTTTCTTACTTACTATATGAAAAGCAGATATAAAAATTTGTCTGAGAATGAAACATTTTCCCAAAATAACTGGTAGAGAAGGGGGTTTAATGGTTAGCAAAATAAATAAATTCCTATCAAGGAAAAAAAATTGTAGCAGTTTCTCTTTTCATACGCTGACCTTGAGCTTTTCAAACTGCTGTGTGTCAAAATACTTTAACCTTTATCACTGTATGCGACTTCATTTACGGTGCAAAAAGGTTTATCCTGCCATTGAAGGTGACTCTGATCCTTCAATTTTAATTTGTTTGAATTTCATAGTTGTGTTGTCTTATCCTGCTAGGGCAACAGAAAACACCTTTGAGTGAAATTAACAATAAGGATACTGCAATTAAGAGGCCTTGAAAAAGAATGCAATGGGAAGAGAAGTATTTTTTTTTTCTTATTTTTTGTTGAAACTGAGAATTATACTAATATTCACCCAATACATGGCCCAAGAGCCACTCATGGTAGAAGGTTACTGAATGATGATGTATGAGCATGGGAAGAAGAGGAGGAGGAGGAGGTAAGAAGTGTAATTTATGAGGTTATATAGAAGAGGTAACAGTTAACCTGAAACTTGAAAAGGTTAAGATTATAGTGATTGGGGAAAGTATCCTTTTGGGAGTTTGTTCCACAAAGTAGAAGTTCTTTAGAAGAAGCTCTTCTGAGTGAAACTTCTTCTTACTAATGGAATATGAAGGTAATGAGGTTATTGGGTCAGTTTTATGGAACCCTGTCCAAATGAGGAATTTGAAGATCTCCAAAATTTTCAAAGAGTTTACTGACTTTGGAATCAAAATGAGTAAAAATAAATCAAATCAAATACTTCTCAGACAGGAAGGGAAACAAACACGGCCAGCCTCACCTTCAGATTTTATACTAGCATTCCAATCCCAGAGAATAATTCAAAATTTTGCAGGCCAGATCATCTGCAAGACTCCTACCTTCAGTCAGCATGGCTGATGCTAACCTCCAGTACAGTGATTCATTGTGCCTACTTGGGCTAATGTTCTTAGCAGACATGAAGTGGAAAGACTATATTGAATTCATTGATATGCCAGCTGCTAAGAAATTTGATTCACTGTATTGTGCTAAACAATTTTTCCCTCCAGAAGCTATCTTACATATTTATAAATCTACCATTTGTCCATGCTTAGAATATTGCTGCCATATCTGGTTTGGTGCTCTTGATAGAATCCAAAGAAGAATCAGCAATATTATTAGTCATAATCTGACATCTCAGCCTTGGTCACTTTCCTACTGCCATAAAGTTGCCTCCCTGTGCCTTTTCTATAAATATTTTCATGGCAAAATGAGCTCTTTGCAATTAGACTTTATGAATTTAAGTGTAGGACTAGACTGGTGGGCAAGATCTCATCAATTTACAGTTGAGTTGGTTAGATGTAACCATAAGTTCTATGCTAAGTTTCTTTTCTCACACTTTTTGCTTGTGGAACTCCCTTCTGACTCTGCTTTCCAGCCAAGTTTAATCTTAAAAAACTGAAATGCAATGTCAATCGCTATCTACTGTCTTCCTGATTACTCTTCTTATTTTCACTCTTTAATAATGTCTCTGTTTTCCAATTTTTTCATGCCTAGTAACCCCTTGTGTCTTAGTGGCTTTACTGCCTTGCTAGGGGTGAACTCAATTGTAAAAATGTTTAACCTGCTAACATCAGGTCACCTCTGACTTAAATACATATTTAATTTTGGCTTATAGCTATATCTTGTTGAAATACCAGTTGATCACTGAAGTTAAGCAATGTCAAACTTGGTCAATATCTAGATTGGTGACCACTTGGGAATACCAGGTGCTTTAAGCTTGGATATACAGGTGATGTAATGGTTAACGGCTTGGAATTGGAAATCAGAGAGCTGAGTTCCAATTTCAGTCGAGTTCGTTATATTAACTTATGTACAAGTGCCCTTGGGAAAGGTATAAATTCACTTTTTTCCCCCTCAGCTATGGGTTAATTAGTAGGACTTGTTTCAGTAAATCATTATCATCTCCAAATTCTTAGAAAAAATATTTTCTGGCTTTAAATAACCTGTGAAACTTTGATAAGCCCTAAAAAAAATTAATCAAATTTACTTGGTCTCCTTTTTCTGGACAGGGCAGAAGGGATTTCTTCCTTACTTGTACAACCACTTCAATAATTTTAAAGTTTTCTGTGTTTTCACACTCTTAGCATTGCAGGAAAAAATGACAAATTGTTGACCAATCATATATGTTTTTCTGACCCCCTAGGGGTCAGAAAAACATATATGATTGGTCAACAATTTGTCATTTTTTCCTGTAACCCCACCACCCTCCTTCTATACATATGAAATTTGATCTGAATAATCAGTTTTAGTTTTCTGTATTTACAGGCTGCAGAGAAAACTACAGAATCCACCAAAAACATGCAGGCAAAAGCTGGGCGTGCTAGTTATGTAAGCAGGGACCTTTTGACCAAACCTGACCCTGGAGCTGTGGGTACGACACTGTGGCTCAGAGCCATTTTGGAATCAATTTCTGAGAAAAATGAACAATAATATTCACCAACACAGGGGAATAATTTTCTTCTAAACCAATTTCAGGCAGGATTTTAAATGTTAAAAAGATTTACTTGCTATTATTATAAATCAGTTTCCCACGAGAAAATGTTTACTGAACAACGTTTATATTTTAAAAGAAAAATGTTGGTGAATATAAATTTTGTATATTTCAATTAAATTTTAAATATACTCTAAATTTGAAAGTACATTTTTCCTCAAATCATTTATTTCACTAATGCTGTAACTATTTTCAGGAAATTATATATATATATATATATATATATATATGTGCACTAAAAAACCTAATGAAAACCTAGGTTTCACCTAACAGATCATCATGATAACTCTGGCTAAAGCCAATCACGATGATCTGTTAGGTGAAACCTAGGTAGGTAGGTTCTGTGTCATTAGGTTTTTTAGTTTTTACTCGACTTAGTGTATTGAGCACTTTGACATTTTAATTTAAGCTACTCTGTTTGGATACCTAGGCTCACTGAGGAGCTGTGAAACAGTTCTGTCTGCAAATGACATAAATATATATATATATATATATATATATATATATATATATAGTTAGACCTAGAGAGCCAGACAAACCTACCATGGTTTCACCTAAACTGATCGTCAGGGAAGGCCTTCCCTGATGATCCGTTTAGATGAAACCGTGGTAGGTTTGTCTGGCTCTCTAGGTCCAACTAGGTCTGCTCTACTCACTGTAGTGAGCAGTTTATTTAGTTTTTTTACGTACTCGTATTGGGTTTTTTTCCTTTGGGCCTTGAACTTGCATGCTGGACGATTATTTTTGGCTAACGTACATGTTCTTGGTTCTTTGTTTTTTTTTGTACCGTTTTTTTTCCCTTTGGTGTTGGTTTGATTATTTGCAAATCAAGACACCGAAGGGTTTACGATCGAGTATTTTGTCTTATACTTATAAGACTTCTACTACTACTACTACTAATGTATATATATATATATATATATATAGTTAAATTCCCAGATCAATTCTGTGGAGAAGACAAATTGGTATAAAATGACAATTGGAAAAAAATTCATTTTATAACAATTTGTCTTGTCCACAGAATTGATCTGGGAATTTAACTGTATTGTCGACATGAAAAAAAAAAAAAATCTCTTAGTATAAAGGAAATTTACATTAACCAGAAAAAGGCTTAGACAGAAGCGTCTATCTTTTTAAATTTGGACTTTTTAATGTAACTATAACAACAAAGACATTTTGATTTTATTTTTGCCTTGAAAAAGTCGGAAGACGAAACACGTCATCAAAATCTAAGATTTTTTTCCAATCGTCATTTTATATATATATATATATATATATATATATATATATATATATATATATCTCAAAATAAAGAGAAAGAACAGACAGATTAAGAATCCACAGTTCTTTAGCATTACCTTTTTAAAAAAAAATGTGCTCGATACAGTGTAGAGCATAATATTTTAATAATATTTTTATTTAAAAAATATTTTACTTTGTGACATGGAAATTTCTATATTTCGGAATTTTAAATGTGTTCCATTATCAAGTGATGTTAGGTAACATTTGATGGAAAAAAATCATCGAAAGTTACCTAACACCAAATAGCCTAACCAATAGACCGTGGGACAATCTAGCAAATCTAGACTGACCTTTCTCACTATCATTTTATTTAGGTATCTGGCTGCTCGGGTAGACAGCCACTTAAGAGCCCACGTCCTGGGTAATCGACCTGGTATCTATCAAACTCACTGATCACATGATCCAAGCTACGATCGCCTGACTTCCTGCTGGGTCTCCACCCCTGAAGAGCAGACCTGGCAGCCAAATCAGCTTTGGATATCAAAGTAGATACAGCGATCAAGGTCCCATATACAGATTTTAAGGAGGGGATAAATATATTTTTAAAAAATGGCAAGAATACTGGAACGATAATCCACATAATAAACTCTATGCAATCGATCTGGCAGTAAGTAATACATATTTCAGGAAGTCTTGTAAAGAGGAGGTCGGAATGGCCCACTTGCACATCGACCATACGAGAATGAAACATTCTTTCATACTACCTAAGGAAGTTGAAGCAGTGTGCCAAGCATGTAAAATAGTATTATCCATTAAACATATTTTGACAGTGACCAGAACCAGCTATCTGAAGACAGCAATTTTACAATACTGATAGCATTGTAATGACAAAAGTATGCAGGTGTAGGCTTAGAGAAAGCTTTATTCAACTGAGAATACAAGGTTTGCGTATAGTGTCCTTTTATAGTCCCAGTAAACAGAAATAGCTCTCTCTCAAAGAGGAGATTAACAAAACAAGGGGAGACCACTCTTGATTATTCATAACAAGCGTGTTTTGAGCTACTGAGAAGGTAAATTGAGTTCATCTGTCCTTTGATAGGTCTTTTTTTTTCTTACAGTCTTATGAAATGTCCCCCTCATCCCTAAAGAAATGAGGCTGGGGAGATCGTTGCTAACAATCTGACAAAATGCCCAAGATGCGAGCAACATGTTGGCAACATCAAAATCAAGCCATTACAGAAATTTAACTGTCAGGGTAACATACGATGTAAAATGGGACATGAATTTCTGAAGGTGCATAGCAATAGCAAATAATGCCTTTCAGAAACTAAGCAAAGTATTAAGGAATAGAAAAATGACATTCAAAACAAAGAAAAGAGGGCTAAATTGTTATGCAATTGTAATAGACGTGACAGTGACTTACCAGGAACAAAATGAATTCGCTGCCTTGCGTGTTGAACCATTCTCTGAGAGTCGGTCGCGCGTGCGTACGCCTACTGCCATTTTCATGCAGCAGGCTTATTTGCATAAGAGAACAACGTTACCTGTTACAAAACGAAGCGAGTGGTCGTGGCGGACCACAGCTCTTCTAGGCTTTGGTGAGACTAGATGTATTGCTGAAAGAAAGCGACATGAATTTCTGGACAACCGACAGCAATATCATTTTGTATATAGCAGTGAATGCTAGACAAACTCCTAACAGATAAAGAAGCGATGTGAAGTGACAGTGATGTGGTTCTACTGAAAAGTGTCCTTAAAACAAAGAAGAGTGTGTTGGATGGATATGTAATATGTAATCTCTTATCAATCACATCAATGAATGCTAGACAATCTCCTCACAGACGAATGTTCTGAGGGTCCCAAGGACTGAATAAGTGAGCAACAATGAAGGTTTAGAGAAAACGGAATCAAAAAGGACACTTATTCTTAACATCAGGAAGAGACAGTTGAAATTTCTACAGAAGGATGCTGAGGATACCATGGACAGAATATGTGAGCATTGACGAAGTTTTAGAGAAAATGGAATAAAAAAGGAAACTTATTCTTAACATCAGGAAGAGACAGTTGAAATTTCTACAGAAGGATGCTGAGGATACCATGGACAGAATATGTGAGCATTGACGAAGTTTTAGAGAAAATGGAATAAAAAAGGAAACTTATTCTTAACATCAGGAAGAGACAGTTGAAATTTCTACAGAAGGATGCTGAGGATACCATGGACCGAATATGTGAGCATTGACGAAGTTTTAGAGAAAATGGAATCAAAAAGGAACCTTATACTTAACATCAGGAAGAGACAGTTGAAATTTCTACAGAAGGATGCTGAGGATACCATGGACAGAATATGTGAGCATTGATGAAGTTTTAGAGAAAATGGAATCAAAAAGGAAACTTATTCTTAACATCAGGAAGAGACAGTTGAAATTTCTACAGAAGGATGCTGAGGATACCATGGACCGAATATGTGAGCATTGACGAAGTTTTAGAGAAAATGGAATCAAAAAGGAACCTTATACTTAACATCAGGAAGAGACAGTTGAAATTTCTACAGAAGGATGCTGAGGATACTATGGACAGAATATGTGAGCATTGACGAAGTTTTAGAGAAAATGGAATCAAAAAGGAAACTTATACTTAACATCAGGAAGAGACAGTTGAAATTTCTACAGAAGGATGCTGAGGATACCATGGACAGAATATGTGAGCATTGATGAAGTTTTAGAGAAAATGGAATAAAAAAGGAAACTTATTCTTAACATCAGGAAGAGACAGTTGAAATTTCTACAGAAGGATGCTGAGGATACTATGGACCGAATATGTGAGCATTGACGAAGTTTTAGAGAAAATGGAATCAAAAAGGAACCTTATACTTAACATCAGGAAGAGACAGTTGAAATTTCTACAGAAGGATGCTGAGGATACTATGGACCGAATATGTGAGCATTGACAAAGTTTTAGAGAAAATGGAATCAAAAAGGAACCTTATACTTAACATCAGGAAGAGACAGTTGAAATTTCTACAGAAGGATGCTGAGGATACTATGGACCGAATATGTGAGCATTGACGAAGTTTTAGAGAAAATGGAATCAAAAAGGAACCTTATACTTAACATCAGGAAGAGACAGTTGAAATTTCTACAGAAGGATGCTGAGGATACCATGGACCGAATATGTGAGCATTGACGAAGTTTTAGAGAAAATGGAATAAAAAAGGAAACTTATTCTTAACATCAGGAAGAGACAGTTGAAATTTCTACAGAAGGATGCTGAGGATACCATGGACAGAATATGTGAGCATTGACGAAGTTTTAGAGAAAATGGAATAAAAAAGGAAACTTATACTTAACATCAGGAAGAGACAGTTGAAATTTCTACAGAAGGATGCTGAGGATACTATGGACCGAATATGTGAGCATTGACGAAGTTTTAGAGAAAATGGAATCAAAAAGGAAACTTATACTTAACATCAGGAAGAGACAGTTGAAATTTCTACAGAAGGATGCTGAGGATACCATGGACTGAATATGTGAGCATTGACGAAGTTTTAGAGAAAATGGAATCAAAAAGGAACCTTATACTTAACATCAGGAAGAGACAGTTGAAATTTCTACAGAAGGATGCTGAGGATACTATGGACCGAATATGTGAGCATTGACGAAGTTTTAGAGAAAATGGAATCAAAAAGGAACCTTATACTTAACATCAGGAAGAGACAGTTGAAATTTCTACAGAAGGATGCTGAGGATACTATGGACCGAATATGTGAGCATTGACGAAGTTTTAGAGAAAATGGAATCAAAAAGGAAACTTATACTTAACATCAGGAAGAGACAGTTGAAATTTCTACAGAAGGATGCTGAGGATACCATGGACCGAATATGTGAGCATTGACGAAGTTTTAGAGAAAATGGAATAAAAAAGGAAACTTATTCTTAACATCAGGAAGAGACAGTTGAAATTTCTACAGAAGGATGCTGAGGATACCATGGACAGAATATGTGAGCATTGACGAAGTTTTAGAGAAAATGGAATAAAAAAGGAAACTTATACTTAACATCAGGAAGAGACAGTTGAAATTTCTACAGAAGGATGCTGAGGATACCATGGACTGAATATGTGAGCATTGACGAAGTTTTAGAGAAAATGGAATCAAAAAGGAACCTTATACTTAACATCAGGAAGAGACAGTTGAAATTTCTACAGAAGGATGCTGAGGATACTATGGACCGAATATGTGAGCATTGACGAAGTTTTAGAGAAAATGGAATCAAAAAGGAAACTTATACTTAACATCAGGAAGAGACAGTTGAAATTTTTAGGGCACATGATGATGAAAGTAGGCTTAGAAAATCTGATACTCACAGGACATATTGAAGGCAAGAGGGACATAGGAAAACAATGCATAACATACTTAGTGAGCTTGAGTAAATGGGTGGCGAAACAAGGTTTATGAGATATAACAAAAAGACAAAGTTTATTAGGAGCTACAAAAGACAGGAAATTGTGGAGAGCCATGATCATCTACGTCCTGAAGGGACACGGCACATAAAGAAGAAAACTTGTCATCAAGCAATGGTTTACAAACAACTCTTTCAAGTTTCACAGCGTTCATTATGATTGTGGACTTGTGTAAATCAAAGATAAATTTATTAAATTTCTACTTTTCCTTTTCTTGGGTGATCATGGCCCTCCACAATATCCTATCCTTTGTTGTTCTAAGTAACTTTTGCTCCACTATCATCCTCTTTGTTCATCTAAGGCTGCCAGCATCTCTGTTACAATCCGTCTGGCCCTGCCACTTTGTTTCTTTTCAATGTAGCCAGTGCTGGTTCCACTTTGGATTTAAATATTTCTGGTCCTTCAATATTTGTGTGTATTGCCGGTTGTTCTCTTTCGTCGTGGAAGAGTTCTTCAATATACTTGTTCCATGTCTGAAGTATTTTTCTTTCTCTAATATCAGAAATCCGTCCTTGGAATTTATGCATCCTGCTGATGATAATGTCTTTTGGCCTGTTCTCTTAAATTTTTTTATACATATCTGCATTATCGGTGATGCATATTCTTTCTACTTCTGCACATTTTTAGTTGAGCCATTTCTTTTTAGCCTGCCTACATTTCTTCCTTATTTCTTTGTATACTGTCCTATATTCTAGATAAATATAAAATATGTGGGTTAGTCATGTCTGAAGTGCCAGTAACCTTTTCAACAAAACAGTTGCCTTCCCTTCATGATTGTCTAAAAATCTTAATAGCAGGAAAGTAAATTTACCAAATTATTTTGTTGATACTTGCTGCTGATACATGTGAAGACGTTGAATACGGCCAACTAAGGCGACCGAGTCTCAAAATTACACTTGTACAAATGTTAAACTAAATAAATTAGAGTTTTATCCAAATGTCAATTACTGTTGCTACTGTTAAAGATTCATTAACATAACAGCATTCTTATTAGATGTGTTCAGCACTTCATTTTATAAGCATATGCCCTTGTATATTTTATTTAACTAATGTTCACCCAATACAAGGCCCAAGGGCCACACGAGGTAGAGGCTTACTGTGTTTAGTTATATAAGCGTAGGAAAGGACAAGCATTAGGAGTATAGAGTGGAAGCAGAATTTTTGAAGGTACCAGAAGCCCAATCTTAAATAGGAAACATGTATAAATCTTTGCTCCTGTTCAATAAACCGGAAAGGATATTGAACTGGGCGATAGGTGAACCTATCTACTCCTGGATAGAAACACATTCTACATTTTATATTCTGAGGAGTTGAACAAACATAAAATGAACTTGGCTGATAGGATATTGGCTCTTCCTAATTTGATAGGGGTCAAAAGGTCAGCCAGTTACTTGAGTGTCACCATATGATACACGCTTGGGTGATTATGTCTATTTCGATTCATGACTGACTAGGCAGAAGATTTTCCCGTAGTAGTTTGTCATTTCTTTCTGTAGTAGACTGGTTGCCAATCAAGGCTATAACATTTTCTGGTATTAAACCCATAATTAGAGGGAGAAGAGATGGGTTTGTACCTTTCTCAAGAGGACAAGATAATGATCCAATATATATATATATATATATATATATATGTATATATATGAGGAAAAATATGAAAAAACAAAATCCGAATATGCAAGTTTACTGTTTTAATGTTTCAATGTTGACGTCAGAAGTTTCGGGCTAGTAGACCTTCTTCAGGACATAGTTATTAAAACATAATTAAAATTAGACTATATTCAAGTCAAGATAAAAAGACGATAGACATAAGAATAATCAAAACAAAATAACTGAATTTTAAGATCAGCGTTCCGTTTTGCAATGCGATGACGTCGGCGTCACGTGGGCGATGAAACATTAAAAGAGTAAACTTGCATATTCGGATTTTGTTTTTTCATATTTTTCCTCATACTGTCGGATCTATATCTATATATTTGCTTACATATATATATATATATATATATATATATATATATATATATATATATATATATATATAGGATTAATGCTTTGATACCACAGAATGAATGGATAGATTTGAATAAATACAATTTTATGCTCATTTTTTGGGGGGGGGGCCTAGACAACCTTTCAGCCAATTCTTCTTCAGGGGCCGATCATTGTCACAACCAAAGTAATGAGAATTAGACTGCAAATATGCAGAAAATTCTTGGAGATAAAACTGGAACACGTCTAAAACAGATTTACGATTAAAATAGATATGTAAATAAGTAAATGAACCAACTATAGCATAAAACAAGTATAAAGAATTGATCACTAACCTCCAAATAAATTTAGAGATCGCAAAAATTATCCTTTTGTTTGCAGAGATGGTTACTGCAATTTAAGAAAAATAACCTCCAGAACTAACAAATGATGCCTGGCCTATATGCTAAATAGAGAATGAGCCCACACATTCACTCACTCACACACACACACACACATAAATATATATATATAGTCATCCACAGACAGTTTCAGAGTATCACAGCTCATCAGTGTGGCTAAACATGCGACATCTGTCAGAGACTCTCAACTGTAGGCCATCAGCGCACGCTAGTAAGAAGGGGAATTTTTAACATTATATACGAGATATAAGCATTACTGGCTATCAGAGGGCTCAATTCATAGCAGATAGCTTAGCATTAATCAGCAGCAGCAGCCAACAAATTCCTTTTCTTCCAAAGTGCTCAATCCACAAAAGGGAAACTCTCCAACTTTTTGATTCACCACTGCTGTTGTCTGGTATTGAACTCACAACTCTTGGAGTGTTGAATTAAAGGGAAATGACTGAGACACCCGGAAGAGGCATGGCACGTGGAACTAGAACAGTCTACCCCGGTGGACGAAATAAAAGGTTCGGAGCATACAACGGCCGAAACGTGAATATGCAATGAAGATGAGGATAACAATCCGAATAATGTAAATAATGCAAGTAATCATAATACCTCATCTCAGGGATATAGACAGATATAGAGAGACATAAAGGCCAGAGCGTACAACGGCCGAAACATTGTGAATATGGCAATGAAGATGTGGATAACAGTCCGAATAAGGTAAATAATGCAAGTAATCATAATACCTCATCTCGGAGATATAGACAGAGATATAGAGAGACATAGACGTAAAGACCGGAGCGTACAACGGCCGAAACGTTGTGAATATGGCAATGAAGATGAGGATAACAGGCCGATAATGTAAATAAATCAAGTAATCATAATACTTCATCTAAGAGATATAGACAAAGCGAAATACGTTTATTTTTATCAAGAACTGAAATGGGTGGAATTTTTCAAAATAATTTGTACTCCACCGATCCTGTATAAGAAGAGGAAGTTGGCGAATACACAAATTTCGTTTTTATAGATGTACATGGCAAAAGGAAATAGGGGCACTTCGACGTGGTGTAATGGTTAACAAGCTTGTCTCGCTAGAACAATTACGACTGAGTAGTGAGTTCGATCCTCACTGGGTGCCCCATACTTTCAACCTTATGCCACATATAAGCTACGCTTAGAACCGTAGCAAAAGGAAATAGAAATCTTTATTTTCAAGCAATTATTTTTTTTCTTTCACCGGTCTAAATTCGAGATGATAATACAAGTCCTCCCCAGTCTTTTGAACAGGAGTAGAGGTTTATCCCTTGTTTTCTTTTTAGGACCAGAGTTCCCGTTTCTTCTCAAGTTTTCTCCTCCTTTTTTACTCCCAGTAGCCACTTGCATCTTATCATCACCTTGCTTAGGGGTGAACTGATTAAAAAAAATAAAATTTACTACATTTTATTTTCAGACTTTAAAATGATAAGTGAAGATCTTTTCTGTTAATTCAACTCAAAATAAAAAGAATTTTTATCTCCTAAAATTCACACCAAATTCTTTCAGAGCGAGGCATTTCTATTGTATTCCGGTTGGGTTGACCTTTGCAATCGCCCCAAATGTGGGCGACTAGGGGGGCGCTATTTTAAAGTATGGGGTTAGCGTTCGCGCCCATCCCGATAAACAAGTCAAAAACAGATTTTTTTTTCTTTTTATTATTTCTTAAGGTGAATTAATATTTGCCATAAGTAACTTTACATTATTTTGGGTAAATTAATCGAAGAGATTCCCTCAGTTATTTCCGGGGGCCCCAACAAAAAACCCAAAGATCAGAAATGGCATCATGATATTTTCCACTGAACATTTTAGGAATAAATAAATAAATAAAGCAATTTAAGATCACACACAAATTAATTAGATAAATACCTTTGTAAGGTGTGAACTGTAGTTGTAAGGAGAATTTGTTGTATTCCTTTAAGGTAGGAGCCATCAGGGATCCCCTCAATGTGTCTATCGGTACCTTTTCCCGTCAAACCGAGGATCCCAGCAACAACTGAAATTATTGATGTCTTCATGTGCCACTTTTATTATTATTATTATTATTATTATTATTATTATTATTTCCTTTGATTTCTGGGGTATACTCATTTCTCTACGGGTCCCAACCAGCGATTTAAGGTCAGAAATGGCATCATGATATTTTCCACTGAGCAATTAAAAAAACAAAACACATTTTTTACATAGATAAAGCCCTTCGTAAGGCGTGAGCTGTATTCGTGAGAACAATTTTTTGTATTTCTTTAAGGCATGGCTATCAGGAATCCCTACAATTTACATAGATAAATACCTTTGTAAGGTGTGAACAGTACTTATAAGAACAATATTTTTGTATTCCTTTAAGGTAGGAGCCATCAGGGATCCCTTCAATGTGTCTATCGGTACCTTTTCCAGTCAAACCGAGGATCCCAACAACAACTGAAATTATTGATGTCTTCATGTGCCACTTTAATACCACCACCACCTCCTCCTCCTCCTCTTCCCCTCCCTCCCTCCCCTCACCCCCCCTCCCTCCCCTCATCCCCCCTCCCTCCCCTCATCCCCCCGTCCCCCGTCCCCTTCCTCCCCTCATCCCCCGTCCCCTTCCTCCCCTCATCCCCCGTCCCCTTCCTCCCCTCATCCCCCGTCCCCTTCCTCCCCTCATCCCCCGTCCCCTTCCTCCCCTCATCCCCCGTCCCCTTCCTCCCCTCATCCCCCGTCCCCTTCCTCCCCTCATCCCCCGTCCCCTTCCTCCCGATAAACAAGACAAAAACAGATTTTTTTCTTTAAATTGTAAAAAAATGTCTAACCCTAACACGTGCCAAAAATTTAAAAGAAAAAAGAGAAGCTTTGATTTAAAATTTATAAATTTTGGGGATGAACTTTTGAACTGGCAAGAATCACGTGAACGCTTGAAACGAGAAAAAAAAAGAGTTCTGGAGGTTGTCGGGAAGGCTGAACTGTCACGTGATACTCAAGAAGTGCACTGCTAGCCAATCAATGCCTTTGTTCTATGTCAGTCTTGGCAGACGGCGTCAACGTGCCTGTTAAAGTTTTTTTTTTTAAAGTAACAGTATATACGTTCTCGCTGTGTCTTGAAGTGGGGATCAATTAAGTTAAATAATAAAGATGCTTCGACCAATAGTTCAATAAATTAAATGTTGGAAGATCTGTTATGAGAGGAAAAAGGACACCTCAAAAATGTAAGTAAATTTCCTTGGTTTTTCTATCATGAGCGACACGCCGTCGATGCGAATCCAAACGCATTCGGGTCGTCGTCACCGCAGACTTTTGTGGTGAGTTCCCTTCTATAATAATTCCATGTGTTAACGTTTTGGTTAAGATGGTCAATAATCTGGCAAACATTTATTATATAATTATCCATTGATTCTCATAAACTATAAAAAAACAAAAAACCTGAGGGATTTTCTAAGCCGGAAAGCCCGCCAAGATTAAGTCGCCAGAAATTTGAAAGGCAGCGTGGTTTCGTGAATAAAGTGTCCGAGAGTTACAGGAATAAAAGTCGAATGGGGAGACCGAAACATCCCGCAGGTTGGGACAAGATGTCACTTCAACAACAGCAAGTCGACCTCGCCTTCTAGGCACCATGTCAGGTTGGAAGGACGTTTTTCTAATATTTGATCATTCTCGACATTGATTTCTTCATTTTCGACTCTCCTTTCTGTGATTTTTTTTTTCTTTCGTCGTTTCCGTTCAGGTAAGCTTTTGTTTTAAAATTTCTTAAAAAAAAATCTATTTGCCTAAAAGAACGAAGGATTATTTGGACAACTCTTTCAAGAAGATTTTGCACAGTTTTTATTTACTACTAGTTACTTTTTTGTAAGATTCTCCCCCCCCAATTGCCTAAAATTCTTTCTGATTTAAATCTAAATTTGGGCTTGAGTTCACGTCAGTTTTGTTACGCGTCATTTTTACGTTTATCAAAGAAAATTCATTCACAATTAAAAAAAAATAGTTTAATAAGACCCCCCCCCCACCACCACGTGATCCTACAATTTAATTCGTTCTTTTAATATTACTCTGAACCAATCTAGGGTCTTCAGAAAGTAATGACGTTTGACCAGAAACCATCTAAAAACAGATGGAACAAGTTAAAAGTCCTGTAACCGATAAGGCTCATAGGAACACATGAACTGTGAAGAAAAGGAAAGAGGAAGGGAGAGGTGGGGACTTACGGACGGGTTATATTTTTTTTTTTTTTTTTTTTATCCGACAGTACCTCAGGTTGATTACCTATTAGTTCTGTTTTCCTTCTCTTATACTGGTTGCCAGGTCAATGGAAGAAAGCCTAGTCAGTATAGCTATTCAGACCCGTAACTGGAAGGGGGGATCTATTCATAAATTTTCAAGAGTATTGGCGCGAAAATGAACGTAATGGACTCTGTCGGAATTATGGAATTTCGAAAGATTTACGGAGGAATTTTTCAAATAAGTATTGGACCCTTCGCTTCGGTTTTTTTTTACTTCTGATTTGGATATTATGAAAGAGGGCCTGTGACAACAAAAGGGGAAATTTTAAATGGAAGATCAAATTGGCTATTTATTTTTAAGATCTTCCCAAAACTGGGTACGATACTCTTTTTTTATATTACAGTGTAACCCGGGTATAAGAGAGTTGTCGGGACCGGAGACGAAGTCTCTTATACCAGGGTTTCTCTTGTATCCGGGTTTGGTCTATTATATATACATTAACACAGGCTCTAATTTGGGACCAGAGAAAATCTCTCTTATATCCGGGTTACACTGTATTATCTTCTTTATGGCCATTATTATCCCATACCGGGTCATTACTCGAGACTTCGGGCGAGAAAATATAGTAAATACAGTGTAAGCCGGATATGAGATTTTCTATGGTCCCAAATTAGAGCCATACTTACCTAAACAAAATAGATCAAACCCTGGATATAAGAGCAACCCGAATATAAGAGACTTCTTCTCCGGTCCCGCCAACTCTCTTATATCCGGGTTACACTGTATATGAATTCTGTTTTAACAAATTCTTTTTTATCCAGTGTAACCCGGATATAAGAGTTGTCGGGACCGGAGAAGAAGTATCTTATATTCGGGTTTCTCTTATATCCGGGTTTAGTCTATTTTGTTTATGTAAGTATGGCTCTAATTTGGGACCAGAGAAAATCTCTTATATCCGGGTTGCTCTTATATCCGGGTTACACTGTATTATTATCTTCTTTATCGCCATTATTATCCCTTACCGGGTCATTACTCGAGACTTCGGGCGAGAAAATATAGTAAATATATGAATTCTGTTTTGACAAATTCTGATGTTAAATGCTACTTAACATGTACAAAGTTTATATTTTCTTTATGTTGATAATACTCCCCTGAATAGATGAGCAGTTCTATTTTCAATTAGAAACTGAAATTTTTCAATCCCTTGTAAGTTGAGTCCGCCAGAGATTTTATTAACTCTTGTCTGTATATTCTCTTCGTCGAACCCAGGTCTCCAGTTTTTACATGTATAGCAGTTTTAATGAGCTACTTATTCTTAATTTCAAGTTGTTTCCTATTTTGACATATTCCTTAACGGGTGTGCTTTATCTGATGGTCCTGCCATATCTATTTTTTGTTGGTCTTCTCTAAATGGAGAGGAAGTCTTGCTTTTGGTCAATTTTTTATGTTAATGTCACAAAGAACAATGAATTTAGCGTCTTCTATGAATAGTTCAGAATAATATTCATATCATTTTTCCATGGTGCATTGTCATACTAAAATATTTCCCAATAAACACTCTGCCCAATCTCACATTCGTTTGGTTTAAAGATTGGACAACTAGACAGTAAGTGGTCATTATCAATATAACAAGAACACTTTCCTCGCCAGAATCCACGTCCTGGGTAAGACGATAAACTACGTCCAACAACAAGGCCTCTGATAATAGGTTTTTGAAAAAATGTTGCCAGCTATACGTTTTTTGAAGAAATAATATCACCAGCTTTACATTTTTGAGGAAAAAATATTAACAAAAATAGATTTTTGACAAAACAAAAATATTACCAAAAAAAAAAGTTGTCGGCATTAAATGACCCATTGAGGTTGATGTGCTGTAAAACAAAATAAACCAAACCTCACCAGAATTCGAACTCGGCTCATTGATTTATCTTTCTGAATGTAAGTTAAATTTGTTGAAATATTACGGTGTTTGAAAAGTGATTTCGTTTTACCAGAAAGGTCATTAAAACTTTGGTGAATCAGTTATGTGCTATGCGTGATGCACACTTAGGTGATCATGTATCTTTCGATACATGACTGACGAGGCAGATTTTTTTCCCGCAGTAGATTGCCATTTCTTTCTGCAGTAGACCAGTTGCCATTCAAGACTATAGAACCCGGCTTCTCCGCTATTTACCCATAGCTGGGAGGGAGAAGAGGATTCATACCTTTTCCAAGGGTATTAGCACGTAAGTGAATGCAATGGATTCGACTGGAAGTCCTCAATTCGAGTTGCTATCCATTACTCCACCCTGCCTTCTGTGGTGAATACGAAATAAAAATAACTCCCTTTTTTTTTCTTTTTTTTTTTCTCACCGTTTTCAAATTCACGAGCTTGTGCGAAAATTTTCGCCCAATAGTTTGGCTCTGAGCTGAAGAAAAGACCAAGGCAGAGTTTGACGAGCCTACGTAAAATTTTTTGACCAACAGAAAAACGGAGCGGCTTACAAAATGAGAAAAAAGTAACGCGCCCATGTCAAGTTGCTTTTTGATATATATATATATATATGTGTGTGTGTGAATGAGTTTCCCATGCATTTGAATAATGCCGGTGTCAAATTACACGCTGATACATTATCAGTCTCTAATGAGAGCAAAGCAATTTCAAAGAACTCCATTCAACTCCAAAGCTAAGTACCTTAAGTTAAAATATATCTTGTTGAATACAACCGTATAACTTTTATGTGAAAAACGAACTTTTAATTTGTTTTAAACATTTTGGAATGACCGATGACTTAATATGAACATTTTCTCTTTTTGACAATTCCTCGACACTACGAACTTAAATATTTGATTTCTTTTTTCCTGAAACAAGCTACTGACAACTGCAAATGTGTAAATTCGTAAATAAATTCCTTATATTGTTTTGTTAAATATAACGCCTTTCCTCGTCATTTTCCCTCAATACTTTAAAACAAATGAAAGTTAAATTTAGTGGAATATTATGTATCAAAACTGTTTCGATTTGAGGTCATGAATTAACGTGTTATCTCATTTCCAGTGACATTGTATTGTCGAATCAGTATACAATCTTCCCTGACCACTTGGCTTCTATAAAAAGACGCATTCATCCCTCTCTCTCTCCCTCCCTAAGATGTAGCATATAGTAGGTGAAGGCGTCCCCGCTGGTACACGTTTCTTTTCTGACGACTGAATTCTTACACACACATACAATTCTTAAATAGCTAAGTTTTTACTGTCTTACGTTCTTTTTCAACTGTGTAAACACTAAAGTACTTTATCTTTTCTATTGATATATTAATTGCTGTTTGTTTAAATTTCATTTTATGTTCTTATTTTTTTTTACCCGGACTCGCACAAGTCCGCCAAATGTTTGCGGGACAAAATGTACTTGGAGACATTAAATGTTTACAGTAAAACTTCCACTCTCCGCAATAAAAGTGTTAATTCCTGTAATACCGTTAATAAAGGTGTGAAATGCTGATCGCTTTTACTATATATATATATCTCCAAGTCTAGGATGGGTGTATACGGAATAAATTCCAATAACCAACAATTACTATTCTTAAAAGAGAATAGTTCCCTTAGTTCCCTTCATTAACTCGATTGATAGATATACGAGGGGTGGCCCAAAAGTAACCGGAATTGTCATATAATTTTATTGTTGTATGTTTATATTCTAATCACCTTCAAAGTATTCTTCATTTGAAGCAATGCACCGGTACAGACGTGTTTTCCATTGTTCAAAGCAATCGTGGAACTCTTGTGAAGTTACGTTTTCCTTTGAGGACTTTCTTCATTCGGGGAACAAAAAAATGTCGCATGGGCGAGATAGAGTGAATAGGGAGGGTGGGGAAGTGGGGTCATGCCATTCTTGGTCAGAAACGGTCTCACACTCGAGGCGGTGTCTGCTGGCACATTGTCGTGATGCAACCCCCACCCTCCACTTTGCCACAGGTCAGGGCGTTTTCGTCTCACCTTGTCTCGCAAACGCTTCAGGACTTCCCAGTAAAAAGCCTGGTTAACAGTTTGACCAGGAGGAAGAAATTCTTTGTGGAGAATTCCTTTCACATCAAAGAAATAAATCAGCATCGTCTTGACATTGGACTTCACTTGACGCACTTTTTTGGGTCGTGGTTATGTTGGATGCTTCCACTGACTTGATTGGTGCTTCGTTTCCGGGTTGTAGCCATAGCACCAGCTTTCGTCACCAGTGATGACCTTCGAAAAAAGGTCTGGATCAACTTCTCACTGTTCTTTCAGTTTACGACAGGCATCCTTTCAGCCATGGTGAAAATAGACGAAAAGGCGTGAAGCACTTCAAAACAAATGTGAACCACGGAACTGTACGTCTTCCCACGATGCCACCAGTTAGCACACTGATGCCTGGGGGTTGCCTCAAGTGGCATCTAGCGGTGGAAGCCTGAACTACTACGGGCTTGTCACACAGAAAGCGATTCCGGTTACTTTTGGGTCCCCCCCGTGTGTGTGTGTGTATGTATATGTGTGTATGTGTATATATATATATATATATATATATATATATATATATATATATATATATGTATGTATATATATATAGTTCCATTGACTCGATTGATATAAAGTCCTGGGTAAGACGATAAACTACGTCCAGCAGCAAGGCCTGAGCACGAGGTTTTGATGGGCGTGGAACCACCTCTTAATTGCTGGTGTTCCCAGGTCCACCCTGACCCGGGGTGCCAGCACCTGTAACGGTCCCAGCTATGGGCAAATAGTTAACTATAGCCAGCAATACTTTTTTTGAAAAAATTATTACCAGAAACAGATTTTTGACAAAACAAAATATTACCAGCAATAAAGATTTTTGTCGGCATTAAATAACCCACTGAGGTTGATATGTCATAAAACAAA
>OZ038512.1:69345322-69410322 GCA_964036315.1 Acanthosepion esculentum
TATAATTATTATTATTATAATTATTATTATTATAATTATTATTATTATAATTATTATTATTATAATTATTATTATTATTATAATTATTATTATTATTATAATTATTATTATTATTATAATTATTATTATTATTATAATTATTATTATAATTATTATTATTATTATAATTATTATAATTATTATAATTATTATTATTATAATTTTTTTCCGAATAAAATTTCAATTGCAACTACAAAAAACAAAGTATTTAGTATGACAAGCACTAATGAGGAGGGGGCGGAATAACTTGTTGCTTGACTAAGGAGGGGGGACGGGAAATCCTGTCACTTAACTGTCATAATTAAAGTGCTTGCTACAAAGAAAGTTGGTTCACTGTGTTGTGTTAGTCATTTTGTCTCATCCAAATTCGCCTTGTACCTTTATGTTTATATGTCCATGCATTGACTATTCTTACCAGATCCGGTTCGTATCTGATATCTAGAAATTCTTGATAAAATCCCAAGAATCTACAATATTATCAGTCCTGATCTGGCATCTCGGCTTCACTTTCCCACTAGCATAACATACATTCTCTGCCTATTTTACAGGGTGCAACAGAAATACTTCCCACATAATAAGGCATTCGGTAGATAATGACACCATTGCAACTAATGTCCAAGGCCAAAAATTCGGAGCACTCAGTTATAAGTGAATTGCTCACCATTGTTCCACGGCGATGTGTCTAAATCGAGTAGTTCATTTCTTTATTTTTCATTTAAATGGGTTTACCAGTTTTATTAGCAACACACAAGGTGAAATTTAGTATGAAGATCAGCGCAACACAATCTTCTAAGTGGAAGCACTTGCTTACCTTGAAAGTTATTAGTTGAACATCACCATTTCGGTGCCAGTGTGAAATTGGCAACTATCTTGAACATTGGGCAGGTTTTTCTTCATCTCGTGTTTTTCATTCTTATTCTTTTATGTGCCGTGTACTTTCAGGACGTGGGCGATCATGGCTCTCCACTTCCCCCTATCTCTTGTAACTCTCAATAAGTTTTGTTCCTTTGCCACCACCACCCAGACCACATTCTGTCATCCACTTGCTTAAGCCCGCCAGGTATGTCATGCGTTGCTTTCCTTTGTCTCTATTTCCCTCCATTCGACCTGTGAGTATCAGATTCTCCAGGCTCTCCTTTCTTATTACGCGTCCCAGAAACTTCAGCTGCCTCTTCCTGATGTTAAGTATAAGCTTCCTGCTTGTTTGCATCCTCTCTAAAACCTCATCGTTGCTCACACGCTCGGTCCATAATATCCTTAGCATCCTTCTGTAGAACCATACCTCCATTGCCTCGAGTCTCTTCTTTTCTCATTACCTGTCCCAAAAATTGCATCTGCCTCTTCCTGATGTTAAGTATAAGCTTCCTGCTTGTTTGCATCCTCTCCAAAACCTCATCGTTGCTCACACGCTCGGTCCATGATATCCTTATCATCCTTCTGTAGAACCATACCTCCATTGCCTCGAGTCTCTTCTTTTCTCATTACGTGTCTCAGAAATTTTATCTGCCTCTTCCTGATGTTAAGTATAAGCTTCCTCCTTGTTTGCATCCTCTCCAAGACCTCATCGTTGCTCACACGCTCGGTCCATGATATCCTTAGCATCCTTCTGTAGAACCATACCTCCATTGGCTCGAGTCTCTTCTTTTCTCATTACGTGTCCCACAAATTGCATCTGCCTCTTCCTGATGTTAAGTATAAGCTTCTTCCTTGTTTGCATCCTCTCTAAAACCTCATCGTTGCTCACACGCTCGGTCCATAATATCCTTAGCATCCTTCTGTAGAACCATACCTCCATTGCCTCGAGTCTCTTCTTTTCTCATTACCTGTCCCAAAAATTGCATCTGCCTCTTCCTGATGTTAAGTATAAGCTTCTTCCTTGTTTGCATCCTCTCTAAAACCTCATCGTTGCTCACACGCTCCGACCATGATATCCTTAGCATCCTTCTGTAGAACCATACCTCCATTGCCTCGAGTCTCTTCTTTTCTCATTACGTGTCTCAGAAATTTCAGCTGCCTCTTCCTGATGTTAAGTATAAGCTTCCTCCTTGTTTACATCCTCTCCAAAACCTCATCGTTGCTCACACGCTCGGTCCATGATATCCTTAGCATCCTTCTGTAGAACAATATTTCCATTGCCTCGGGTCTGCTATTCATCTTTGAGGAGACAGTCCAACATTCGCTGTCGTAAAGGAAGACAGATGTCACGTAGCAGATCTGAACTATTTTGGCCTTTTTGTTCTTAAATAAAATTCAAAGAATCTGCAATGTTTTTGGTCCTGACCTAGCATCTTGGCTTCAGTCACTTTCTCACCGCCGTAATGTAGTTTTCTTGTGCCTTTTCCATAAATACTTTCATTGTAATTGTTCTGATGAACTTTGCTTTATAATACCTGGACTTTATATGAATTTAAGCGCCGTACTAGATTGGCGGCTAGGTCTCATTCTTTTACAGTTGAAAGGGCTAGATATAACCGTAAGTTCTATGCTAACAGTTTCTTCTCTCTAGTGAAACTCTTTCGGCTTCTTGCATTTCATTCTACTTTGATCTTCAAAATATTATATGCAATGTAAGTCGCTATTGTCTTTTTTAATTATTTTGTTCTCTCTAGTGTTTTTCCCTCATATTCCCTAACTCAATAACTCCCTGCATCTTAGTGCCTTTATTGCCTTATTTGAGGGGGGGGGGGTTGATTTAAAAATCCCAACAAATAGGGAGAAAGTTTTAATTATAACGTAGAACAATAATTGAATTCGTTGGCGTAGGTTGCGCATCTGGGTAGGAGGTGCTACGCCATCACTTACTACGAACTGGATCTTAATCCTACCCTTTTTTATTTATTTATTTTTTTTCATTTCATGGGGTACCAACAACCTGACCAGTGCCTTTGACTTGACTTATTCCTGCTTTTGTCTGTGAAAAATCCTTTTGACTGATGTTTTTTCTTTTTCTTCTTCTTCTTCTTCTTCTTTTTCTTCTTCTTTTTCTTCTTTTTTTTCTTCTTCTTTTTCTTCTTCTTTTTCTTCTTTTTTTTCTTCTTTTTTTTCTTCTTCTTTTTCTTCTTCTTTTTCTTCTTTTTCTTTTTTTTCTTTTTCTTCTTATCAAATATTATCTTTTTATGCGGGCATTTTGATTCCATGTAGAATAGATGAGTCTAGGACAATACCTAAATGCAGTAGCTCGTGAGGCCGAACTTAGTTCACCGACTTAACCATCTTTTGTCTGTCTTTACGATCGGATTTCTTGTGGTCGAAATTGAAATAATCTTGCAAAAGGACGTTTGTCAGTGATTTTAGAATACCCTTAAACTTATAATTTTTTAGTTTGATATTAATTCATATAGTGCTCTTTTTCTCAGTTTTCGAAATACGAGGTCCTGGCAGTTTAATTTTAAAACATAACCGTCAGACTAACATACAAATAATTTAATTATAGTTGAGAAGGCTTGTGTAGAATGTACTTTTCGGGAAGATTGATAACTGAAATGGTGAACAGATAAGCAAGAAGCTTTCAAACACTCCTCCTATTTAGAGTTTTAATGAAGTTTTCCTTCTAGACTGATTCCCAACCAAGGCAAGAAAATTCAGTCCATTAAAAAAATATATACACAATTCAGGAAAGGAAAAACTTGTATAGATATTGTAATACGAAATTTATTTAGACATCACGAGATTAATACAAGTTACCTTTGCACTCTACAATCACGAGAGATGCTCAAAATGGTGGCCTTTAGCTTCCAGATATTTATTTGTACGGCGAACTACTGCTTGAGCAACGTTGGACAAAGTGTCCAATGGGATTGCTACACATGCATTTTCAATTTTTTGTCTAAGGGCCGCTAATGTGGTCGGTTTTCTGTGATACCCAACAAAGTGTTATCGCAATTTGTATAACTACGAAAGACGAGTTTTTCCTTTCCTGAAGTGTGTGTGTGTATATATATATATATATATATATATATATTCCAAACTATGACCTAATAAAGAAATTATGCTCTCCGACAGGATATGAAACTGCGTCATCCTTTGTAGGAGAAAGCATCGTCTGACCCTGCATGTTTTAGACCGCTCGGTTTGTCGACTGCGCCGGCCAATAGACATAATTCATTGTTTAAAACAAAAACAGAATTACGACTAGTGGTCGGCGCGGGTAAACATGCAAGATCGAACGATGGCTTCTCCTACAAGGGATGACGCAGTTTCGTATCCAGTTGGAGAGCATAATTTTTTAAATTTTTTTTTTATTAGGTCTTGATTGCACAGGGCGGTAGTCATAATTCACCCCACCTTTTTAAAATAACAGAAAGCTGAAACATGGGTATCCATAAAAATAATGTTTGGCGTAATCATCTCGTGGAAGGATGATTGCTTCTTTGCGGCCTGAAGTGAATTCTTAAATAGAATTAAAGCGGACTTGAAAAGGAACATACAACATGAATGCAATTTTCATTTCAGAATTGATGCTATACGATCTCCAGTAAAGGTTAATGGATTGTAAAGTTGTGACAATAAGTAGCAAAAATGAAACCTTTAGTCCGCCCACCGTTCGACATAATAATCCCCCCTCGCCAACTCTGATCATTAAGCAGGAGATAAAAATACTTTTTCCGTTTCGTACTTTTTGATGGTTATCGTTGTATTGGTATTTGCTATGTGGGCGTGTCTCTTGGTAATCGTCAGTACCAATGATCTTACAAAATTGAGTGGCGCTTGGCATGAAATTCATTATTCGAATATATTTCAATTTCTAATTCGAAAACTGTATTGCTGAGAGATTCAATTATTGTACGTACAGAAATCTTTGAATTCTTATTTTATTTGCATATTATTGTCTTATTCACAAATGTTAATATTTGGTGGGGATACATACTTGAGTTGGTATTTGTCGACACCGAGGTTCGAGCGTGACACTCTGGACTTTTCCGCCAAGAGGTATCAGGCTACTGACTGCGGTGATTATTGAGTGGAACTATCCAGTCGAATTAGTGTGCGTCGATGATTTGGGTTTTGATTTAGGATTTACCGGACGTTAAGCCGAGCTGCTCTACTAACAAGGTATTCACTGAAATGGTTAATTATCTTTGGTTGACTTTTTATTTCTTTAAGTTTTTATTTGCGGTTGTAATTAAATAGTTTTATTTTAACATTGATGTCTTTAGTTATTAACGGCCACCGTACGTCACAAAAGTATCCCAGTTTTTTATTTTATTAAACAGAGAAATTAATAGCAACCGGCCTATAGTTCGAGAAGCCCTACTGAAGAAAAATTGTACCCGTATTGCTTTTTACTCCAAAACGTAAGCCTGCCAATTTTAGCCAAGCGTGACCATCTTGATAGAGCAAAGGAAGTTCAATTCAACTGTTTAAGGAACGCACATGTTAATTTCACTTGAGAAAATGACAAACACAGGACTAGCATGAATTTTTTTTTTATTCGAAATTATTTCTTATCATAAACATTTTTTTCTTACGTTTCTGGTAAAAATATGCATTCATTATAATAGGTAATTTAAACCTTGCTCTATCAACATGTTCTCCGTGGCTGAATTACTAAAGGTATGTCTTGGCTATAGAAACTGTTCCCCTGACGAAAAAAGGGACAACGGATCGATTCTTGTTGAAGGCACAATTTTTCTTTAGTAGGGCTATCCCCCCCCCAGTGAGATTCATTTATCCTGTACAAGGCCCGGGAGCCACTCGAAGTAGAGGGTTAGAAACAGTTTATGCGGATAGGAGAGGAAGATAACCTGTTCAAGTTTAGGGTTAACCGTTAAAATTGTATTGATCGGGGAAACATCCTCTTAGGAGTCGGTTCCACAGAACGGGGAAGAAACCGTTCGAGTGGAACTCCCTTCACACCGATGGAATACGAAAGGAATGTGGATGGTTTGCTAAACATGCGAGTGACAGGGCGGGTCCTTAGATTTGGCGGAACCAAGGAATACGGTTCGTCCGAGCACTTTCCATAGACGCAGCGACAGACTTGCCACGCCCCACCTGCGAGACAGGGGTTCTAGGCCAGTTGTTATTAATAAAAATAAAAAAAATTCAGGGACAATAGTTTAAGGATGAAAAAAAAAAATCTATTCAAATATATCCTTGTGTATAACATTTCAATACCATAATATCGTATATGCGAGTGTAACCCCCTCACACACGCGTCCTGGGTATGACGATAAACTACGTCCAACAGCAAGGTCTGTGATAATACGTTTTTTGAAAAAATAATGTTGCCACCTGTACGTTTTTGAAAAAATATTACCAGCTATACATTTTTGTGGAAAAAAAAAATATTAACAGAAATAGATTTTTGACAAAACAAAAATATTACCAAAAAAGAAAGAAGAAAAAAATGTTGTCAGCATTAAATGACCCATTGAAACAAACCAGACCAAACCCCTCACACACATTGTATTTGTCGGTATATAAGACGTATGTTAAGATAACTATACAAATATTACTGTGTCCAATGCGCTGGCAGCTGCGTACATAATTTCCAAATGGGCATGTTTGGATACGCTGCAGTGAACGAAAATTCTCAAAATAACCTTGAAATCCAGGCGTCTTTATGAAGTCAAATACAATGTTATGTAGAGCACGCGGTAGAAATACCTCTCGTATAATAGTAAGACATTAGTTAGATGGAAGGCATCATTACCACTACTATTTTACCATTATGTGTAAGGTATTTCTGTCCCGCCCAATATATCGTAAGATGGCGGCCATTTTGGGATAGTTTTTTTTTTTCGATGATATTATCAGTTACTACAACAAAGGTTTTATTCTGCATTCGTTTGTTAAACACTTTCATCATGTCAGATTATTTTATACAAATCTAAATTAGGATTTAACTTTTTTTCAATGTTTAAAAAAAAATTACGAAGTTAAATTGTATTTATTTTCGTGCAGACATAATCAATTTTTTGTACAATTAGAAGGGATAAGTTACTTGTTTTTCACTTGTTATGAAAGAGTTTCATCCATTTTCAAGTAATAGCCATGCCGCTATTAAACTGAGTGTATACATTTGTTTTTTTTTTTAAGGGTGGGGAGAAACACCCTAAATGTTTAAAGTTTACTTTAACCTTTTATTTTAATGTTTTGGTTGTTTCTTTATATTAATTTCGTCTCGCTTTTTCTCGTTATTGAAAAACAAAATTCTCTCTTTACAAGGTGGAAATGGTGGAGAGGGCCGGCGCATGCGTCTGTAAGCTGGCAACCAGGTCACGGGCGACGACGACGGACATTTCCGGTAGCAGATGGATCACCACAACGGTCTGTGTACCCCAGGGAGGCATATGAACTCCAAGAGTAATTGTTCGTCGGCTGAGTGGCACTATACGTGGTCGGCTATTTCTCCAGGACTCGTTACAGCGATGAAACTGAAGAAAAAGAAATTAGTAAAAATTAAGTTTAGCAAAGTATGTATCAAACTTTTAGATTCATGAACTATCTTGTTTTTTATTTATCTTTTATTATTTGTATGGCAAAAGGCTAGTCATTGGAAACTTGTGAACTCTATACTTCTTCTTAGATAAAACTTTTAAAGGTAACTCCCTATACTACATTCTTACCTGAAAGTAACAAGTAATGTTATTGCTTGCATCTCCTCAACATCCTCGTAGTTGTAAAAAGCAGAGAAAGGCCAATGGAGTTAGCTCCTCCTTAATTCCCTAATTGTTCACTAGGGGTCGCTCTTCCTACACTATAAATACTGGGCGACTTCTTGTCTCGTTCTCTTTTTCACTTCGCATGTGTTGTTTTGGTGCCAGAAATATTGTTAGTATGATTGTGTCAGCGTTTGTGGCTAGCTAAGTTTAGAAGTTAAGACAGAAGACCGACCTTTTCCCCACTTCGGCCTTCTGCCACATTTTCTGTTAAAGTACAGAAATAGTTTTTTTTTTTTCACTTTGCATTTCAGCGTACACATTTAAAATGTGATCTCTCGCAGAGATCCGCGTTTTCACCCACTTGTGGGAAAACGCCATTAAGCACGCGTACGTACGAACTTTCACCAATATACAAACTCTCTACGTTCATACACAAATGTTGGTGTGTTTGTTACTTGTAAATTTTGTCGTTTAATACATATATTTTTTTGATTTTATATATATATATATATATATAGTCTTAAAGTGTGCTATATTTATGGGGATAAAGTGCTCAATATCAGAGATAGAGCGTGTGCAAATATAAAAGTGAACATTGAAGTCAACACTTAGAGGCGACAGTCTGTTTCATGCTAGACGCAATCGTCAGGACACGAGGCCTGACGATTGCGTCTAGCCTGAAACAATGTCGCATCTATATGTTGACTTCAATGTTCACTATATATATATATCTCGGTCTTGTTTGTTTTCTTTACATCTTCGGTGAGACTCAACTTGAGTCCGCCATGTTCTTGTAGTTGGACCTTCTAGCAGGAATAAACAGCACGTGTTCCTAATTCAACAACACTCAAACCAACACGGTCCTCTACAAAACTGGATACAGCCATTTATTATGATTTACCTCAAAATTAAAAGAATTTCTAACAAACGTACAATTGTATGTTGTTCCCCCTCCAGTACGCTGATATATGTCCTGGATGAGATGGTTGCATCTTGGGAGACTTCATGTTTTTCTACAGTAACGAACATGGAAAAAAAGAGAGATTTTATAAATGCTCTCATGAGAGATTCTCATTCGTTCTGTGGCAGGTTTGAAACCCCCTTGCTTGACTCTTTATGAAACTGTTTTGCTTGCCATAGCGCAATAGTTAGCTATTTTATGCTGTGACAGGACTAACTCTAACATGAATAAATGTTGGAGTATAACCATCATATTATACTGAAACATCGCTTCCCGTACGATCATTGAAGTTAACCGTTCTGAGTAAGACGATAAACTACGTCCAGCAGCAAGGCCTCTGATCAGGAGGTTTTGAGGAGCGTGGAAACACTTCTTAATTGCTGATGTTCCCAGGTCCACCCTGACACGGGGTGGTAGCACCTGTTAAGTTCTCAGCTATGGGGAAATAGTTAACAACCCCAAATCTGGTCAAAACACTATGAAAGTGTAAAAATCAGGTTATAATACCAGAAATACTTTGTAAAACAAAATGTTACCAGCAATACATTTTTGAAAAACAAATATTACCAGTGAAGGAAAATATTACCAGAAATAGTTTTGTCGGCATTAAATAACCCATTGCGGTTGATATGCCATAAAACAAAACAAACACTGAAGTTAAGCAACGTCAAATCTGATCAGTACCGATAAGTGACTGCTTGGGAATACCAGGTGCTCTAAACTTCGATTAATTGGAAATATGTTAATTAGTATCAATGTCTGGCTGTAAATAAACTGTAACGAGTTAAGCTTTTTTTTTTTTTTTTTCATAGAAAACATTTGTTGGGTGTATTTGGTACACATTATATGATGTTTTTTTTAGCAGAGGTCCATTAGAGGTTTCGGCTCTTTCATCATCATCATCATCATCATCATCTCTCTCTCTCTCTCCCCCCCCCCCCTGATCGGGTATCGACTTCTGTGCCATTCGTTAGCTTCAATTTTCTTAAAATTACGCACTGCGACTCTTCTTGGCAATTTATTGTCCAATCACGGATAACTTCCGGTTCGCCAGCAATCTACGCTCTTCCATAAAAAATGGAAGGGGACGCGGTAACGGTTTCGATCTGGCGACGCGCTTGGCTTGAAGTACTAAGTAACGATTTTGTTTCCCCCTCAATGAAATAATATATCCATGCACACACACACACAAATCGCATTCTATATCCATTCATGTTCATCATCCAATTAAAAAAAAAAGAAAAAAAGTAATCCCCTTCCCTCGGCGTGTGTGTGTATGTATATATATATATATATATATATATATATATATATATATATAATATAATTATTTAGGCAGAAATCCCTCATTTATACATGCTTCATTAAAGACTACAGACAAGTGACTGCGATTAAGATTTTTTTTTATTTCATTTTTCATGTGCTTTCTTTTTTGGGCACAGTGTTTAGAAACTGTCCAAATGTTCCAAGCTTTCGGCTATACTTTCAGCTATTATCAAGGATTATTCTATTTGTACTTTTTAACTTGATGTATGTGTTGTGTGTATGTATCTATAGTTATAGGGATGTTTTATTTTCTGAACACAATCAGCACATTGTGGCCGTGTTCGTAGTTAATATTATTGAGTGTTGCCTTTTTCAATATTAAGGTTTCCATTATTTTAAATCTTTTTTTACGTGTGGTTATTATGTTTCGAATGAAGTGTCGTAAGTTTGTGTGTATTTAAATGGATTCTAATAGAGCTGTGGGCGAGGAGGTGTAATGTAAGGCGTCTGGATAGGCATGTAGTAGTGTGACCGATGTAATTATTTATGAATTAGGTTTGAACAGGAACACAGTTCCTTAAGGGGCATTTGAACTCGTAGATAATGTTTGTTCGTTATAATTTTGATTTTATTAGTGCGCTGTTATTTTTTAGGATAAGGTTACCTGTTTTAAATTTTTTGTAGTAGATACTTAATTTGATTTTTTTTTTTTCTTTTTTTGAGGGGGTCAATTAAAGTAGTATATTTCTTTGATATTTCTAAGTGAAGATTCTTCTTGTTGACGTGCATTTTGGCTTTTGTAGAAAAAATATTTATGTAAATAATAACGATAGTGAACACAGTCCAAAATAAATATCTTCTAATAAATAGATCCTAGCTTTGCTTAGGGTCCTCAGTCTTTTGAAACCCTTGTTTCCTGTTTAGGATTGAGTTTCTGGTTCGCTCAAGATTTTTCCTTCTCTTTTACTCCCACTATAACCTTGTGTCTTGGCGACATTATCACCTTGCCTGGGGGTGAATTGATAACAATGACGCAAGTAGTTTAAAACTTGACATTTGTAAATAAAAACCGTACAAATCTCTAAGAAGTCGGAGATAGATTTGATACTATATCTATATTATTAACAAGACCCCTTTCTTATATATATATATATATATATATATACACACAGGATTGGTGTATACGGAATAAATTCCAATAACCAACAAATACTATTCTTAAAAGAGTGCTCAATACAGAGAGTAAATATAATTATTTATTCGAAAATTCTAGCATAAACACGTTATAAAATCACTACAAAAATAGCCATTTTGTTTCAACACTTCTGGTGTCTTATCAAGTGATCTCTTGATAAGACACCACAAGTGTTGAAACAAAGTGGCTATTTTTGTAGTGATTTTATAACATGTTTGTTATAATTTTCGAATATATATATATATATATATATATATATATATATATATATATATGTGTGTGTTTTTTTTTATTTTGACCAATGTCATCGCTTGAGGAAGGTCTAATTTACCGAAATTCTTTGTTTTTACGAGTGGACTTCAGTAGTGCCCAAAAAAGGTGGTAGAGGCGAGCGACGATTAAGGTTTTCTAGCGTCGGCAACAAACAAGCGGGAATAGTTAATAGCTTCTGTTGCATCATCTCACCGAAACAGGACGGGGGGGGGAGGAATGCAATGCGAAAATTCTCGTCCCAATACCCAGCTTTTGTTGCATGCAGAGGTTCTTGCGATACCCCCCCCCCCTTTGCGCACACTTTAGGCGCCGTAAAATGAACAAGTCTGGAAGGTACGAAAATAACGCGCAGGATGAACGGGGGAAGGCTACTTCTCAAGGTGAGGTGAAGAATAGCTGAATAAAAGCATTAAAGACTGGAGTAATGGCCAACGTGATAATCGATCAGGTCATTAAAAAAAAAACAGTCTAGAGAGTTGTATCCTCACCTGGGTGTCCAACTAAGTTTTATAAATGATGAATACAAATTATTCCAGCTATATCAGCAAGGGATAGATTCTAAGACGAACGGTTGCCTGAAACCGCGGATATTGCCGAATACTATATATTTTGTTTTTAGTCATATGTAAAATCTCAAG
This sequence comes from Acanthosepion esculentum, assembly GCA_964036315.1. Classification (NCBI taxonomy): domain Eukaryota; kingdom Metazoa; phylum Mollusca; class Cephalopoda; order Sepiida; family Sepiidae; genus Acanthosepion; species Acanthosepion esculentum. Next base: position 69,357,302 of record OZ038512.1, read on the forward strand.
TTATGAATAATCCGACATTGTTTCATATTACAATTTTAATGGCTACACCTGTTTGAATAGACATCCATTTTTTTTTTTTTTTTTTTTTTTTTTTTAAATTTTAAAATTTTAACGCTGAAATTAATGTCTGCTAGCCAGTCGAGAGATCGAAAGTCACAATAAAAAATGGTGTGCCTCCTAAAAGGAATCTAACCTGTATTTCCTTTTAAAATTTGGAGCGAAAAAAATGTTCACGGCCTGACACCAAAGCAAAGTTCAATTACTTTATTGGAGAAAAGCAAAACTCTCGTTGAGAGTATAGTTGAATCCTGTCGGAAAGCACCTTTTCTTTAATAAGACTTTCGATCCCTCGGTCAGTAGACATTAATTTCACCTTTTCCTTACCCCCCCCCCCCCCAAAAAAAAATAAACAAACAAATAAAATGGGATATGTATTCAAACATGTATCCACACTAAAATATGGTGGGGGAACCAAAATCTTTAAACACAATGTGTTTAAAGACTTTTGGTGCACTCCCTAGTACGCATACCCCACTTCTATCAAATGTGAGCCCCCTTCGTATTCACAAGCTCTTGTAGTCGAAAAAAAAAATTTAACTAAATTCGGGCCTGGGATCTTGATACATGTTTCATTTTTATTAAAAACAAGTCTTACTTCCAGAGTAGACGGACCTGGTCAGCTATTTTAATTTTTTTTTTTTCAAACGTCCTCATTGTTATTCCCCCCCCCCCCATTTATTTTTCCCTATTTAATCCAACTTCCTTTCTCCGTTTCGAAAGCAAATTCATTTTCCAAACTACTTTTCTAGAGTAAAGGTTTGTGCGGGGAACTGTTTGGAAGATGATGCTGCGCCATTAAATTAGAATAAGGTGGGGGTGAGTTACTAATAAAATCATCATCATTCGTAATTTAGGTTTTTATCAAGAACGTTAACATTAGTGGGACATGCGCAACCCTTTCACCCATAATGCAATCGCTTCGACTAATTCTTAATCCTCGCTACATTTCTACCATCAAGATCAGTCTCTCTGTTACAAAAACAAGCAATTCAACTTTTGCTTATTTATGCATATAATCATAATGAGTCTTATTTTATATCCCAAAGTTTTCTTTTTGAGCAGGAACCGGAAGTGTGCGAATGTTCACAGGGTCTTCTGTCTATACACAAAGAAAACATTATGTAGACTACTAGAAAGAACTCCATTTAGAAATCAGGGATGAGGAGTTACTAATTTTTACAGTTTTTTTTTTTTTTATCATAACGTTTCAGTCATTTCTCCCCCGGCTTTCTTCTGTAGATTTTATCTCATTCTGCTGTTTATGTATAGGGATTTTTTTAAATTATTGCTAGTCCTGTCTTCTGTGTCTGTTCTACCCATCACAGGTTTTGATTGATTCGTTTTCTACAGCTTAATAACGCATTGCTTTAAATAAAATACTTTTAGATTGTAAATTTATTTTTATTTTTTAACAAAATGATATAGTGCTACACGACTTAGTAATTAACCCATACCTGGATTTATACCTTTTCCAAGAGTATTTGCGCGTAAGCGACTACAACGAACAACTTGAAACACGGCTCTCCGATTAAAATTATCTGTAGAGTTGGGGTGCAGAATTAATTTCAACTTCACCCACCGCGACGCGAATGAGTCCGAACTTTTATTGTCGATAACTCCCAAAACGGTAAATTTATCAAAATTTCTTTATTTTTCGAATAAGGCATGTACACTTACACCTAAATGGAAATATTCCAGGAAATTTTTATTAGAATCTGAGCGCGGTGGTTGAAATGCAAATTACCCTTTTAGAGGTTCAGAGTTGAAATTAATTCGGTCATTTGTAGATTTTATCACCTTCCTGAAATTTCGAACTAAAACCTCGTTCTCATTCCGCTGTTTATATCGTAGGACTACTTTTTAAAGTACTACTTGGTTATTGTTAGTCCTGTTTTCTGGTTCTCTTCTACCCAACAGCAGGAACTCGTCCTGGGTAAGACGATAAACTACATCCAACAGCAAGGCCTCTGATCAGGAGGTTTTGAGGTGCGTGGAACCACCTCTTAATTGCTGGCGTTCCCAGGTCCGCCCTGATCCGGGTCGGTAGCACCTGTTAGGGTCCCAGCTATGGGCAATTAGTTGACACCCAAACTTGTGTAAAAAAGAAGTTAATACCAGAAATACTTTGTAATAAAAAAAAAATATTACCAGCAATAATTTTTGAAGGGAAAATTATTATCAGCAATACTTAAAAAAAAAACAACTAGCTTAAAACAGCTATACATTCTTTGAAAAAATATTACCAGATATAGATTTCTTCAATGGAAAATATTCTCAGAAATAGATGTTTGAAGAAAAACATTACCAGCAATAAAAATCTTGTCGGCATTAAATAACCGATTGAGGTTGATATACCGTAAAAAACAAACCAACAGTCGGAACTGAATTCACAATTATCAATTGATTGCGGAAATTAATTTTTAGAGTATTTTTTTATCATAACGTTTCAGTCATTTCGCCCCGAGGCTTTTTTTCTGTAGATATCTCATTCTGCTGTCTATGTATAGCGAGTTTTTTTTTTTTTTTAGTATTAATCCATTATTGCTAGTCCTGTTTTCTGAGTCCGTTCTACCCAACCAAGCCAGAAATACTTTTACATTGTAAGACTTTTTTTTTTTAAAGAATTAGTGGTACAAGTCTTAGTAATTAACCAATAACTGGAGAAGAGGCAGCTTCATATCTTTCGCAAGAATATTTGCGCGTAAGTGAATATAACGGACCCGACTGAAATTGGAACTCTGCTCTCCGATTAACAATTCCGAGCCATTATCCATTACCACCCACATATCAAGCTATCACCCATTTAGGTACTCGACGTTGCTTAACTTCGGTGTTTTTACGGAAACCGGTGTTTCAACGCTATAGGCTACCAACTTGACGAGCCAAAGCTTCTTATGTCCTGTGGACAGTCCTGAATTTACTTTTGGGAAGTTCATTTTCGAAATTCACTGTAAGCTAACTGGTCGTTCGATACCTGAAGAAAACCGGAGAGCACGACAGTCGAAACATTGTGAAGATTAGGATATTAGTGTTAGTATTTTAAACACAGGAAATAAAGAAGTTTGTCGTTATGACTGCATTGATTTTGAAACAATCTAACAGAATACGTAAACTATCCCAAATACAGAGAGACAAATCCACTCGTCGGGTTTGCCCCCTCTTGTTGACTTTATATGCATCCGGTAGCCAGCACACCCGGGCTCTTCCATAAACCGCTTTCTTTTATAAACGACGGGATTTGTAGCATGGAATCAATGGCACCGACTTTCAGCCTCTTTGACGGTAAGTGGGTTTCTTTTGCATATTAATCTAGCAGAAGAAAGAAATTTGAGCCACTCATACCAGATCACCTTGACATTGAGTCGGCCTGAGCAAACGCGTAACTCCTGATCAACTGAGTAATCTTGAAACTCACTCCTACGATTACTCTATTCGATGCGCACTGTGTGCTAGAGAATCTTATTTATATCTCTTAAAAATGTCACATTGTGGGACGAAGGTAATGTTGAGCTTGACCGAACAGCATTATTGTCGGTTTTAAATCTTTCTCTTAAAACAATTTAACTTTTTCATCAGTATCTGTCTATATTTCTGAGGTGAGGTATTATGTACATTATTCGGACTATTGTCCTCATCTTTGTCGCCATATTTATTACAACGTTTCGGCCGTTATACGCTCCGGCCTTCTTCAGGTGGTTGGAATGTCGAACCGAGCCCTTTATTTCGCTCACTGGGGTAGACTGTCCTAGTTCCACGTTTAATGGATGTCAGTTATCAGTTATCTCCTGGTAATTCCCCTCTCGAGGTTCTCCGCTATCTTAACCGGGTATTGAACTGACACTCTTTGGATCCTGTCACGGGATCTAACTAACGCCTTTATCCACTGTGCCATGTGTCCTGGCACAGTGGATAAAGGCACCCAAAGAGTGAGTTCAATACCCGGTTAAGGCAGTGGAGAACTCGGAAAGGGGAATTAACAGGAGATAACTGATAACCGACACCCATTAGACATGGCACGTGAAACTAGAACAGTCTACCCCAGTGAGCGAAATAAAGGGTTCAGTTCGACATTCCAACCACCTGAAGAAGGCCGGGGCGTACAACGGCCGAAACTTTGTAATAAATATGGCGACAAAGATGAAGACAATAATCTGAATAATGTAACCTTTTCATGTTCACTAACTTTCCTGTATTGATGGAGGTTTCCTTCCTAACCTTTTGTTTCTTTTCTCTGCAAGTTACATGTGATATCCATTGAAAGTCGTCAATAGATGTAGTTTTTGTGATTGTGTAGCGCCAGTCTACGAGATTCAATGAAGGTCGGTCTTCAAGACCCATAGGGTTCATCCGTTCGAATCCCTGTTTAATTTTTGCTAAGAGATTTCTGAACGCGTTAAGCCCAATACATAACATCCACACGAGTCTAGATCTAACTTGACGATTTAAGATGGCTCTGGTTATTAGGTTAACGTTTTGATTTTGTAGGTTCTTACGAGTAATTAGCAGATATGACACCTTTTTGAAAGCTACAAACTTGTGTGTGACCTTGTGTCGGGCTAATGTTTTGCGCGCATATATAAATTACATAAATCCAAAATGACCTCATGAGTATAGACAATTTCAACTAAGGTTAGCCTTATTCAACTCAAATGGTGGACTGACTTCAGTGTTGGAACTAGCGATTTAATATTTAAAAAGGTAGCAGTTGAAAAATGCATACAGAATCAGACCATAACATAGCAGACAACACGAACTGCTCGAATGGTGGTAAGGGGAGGGCGGATGGTGCCAGGGTTAAATGGAAAGAAGCTACACAAATATTAACTACATTGGGGTTATAAGAAAGATGAAGTGAAACTAAAAGGAAGGTAGGAAAAAAAGTTTTATAAAACGATATTACCACTCAAAATTACCAAAACTCTATTTTTAATCTTAAGAATATAAACCGTACTCAGAATATATATAAAAAAAAAACCCTTCAAAAGTACCAAAATATGCTTACAAATAAGATAGTTTAAATTAAGAATATAAGCCATACTCAGAATATATAAAAATAAAAAAAACCCTTTTAAAAAATTAAAAGGATAAAGAAAAGAAAGAAAAAGGCGTTCATAAATCAGTGGAAGGTTATAAGATAGGAATGATATGAAGACAAAATAACTGTAGTATAATATTATATAATATATTATATATGTAGTATAATATTAGAAGGGTTAGATAATTAAAGTAAGAAAAAATATAGAAGTTTAAATCTACTTCTGTGACGACATTTTGCAACTAATTCATTCCTTATTTATTACTTGTACTATATAATCACTTTAAACATTATTTTTAGTAGGTACTCGTATTTGAGTAGGTGCTCCGTTTGTTTAGTAGTCTATCAAGGAAAGCAAAATTTGTGCCTTTAAGAAATTGGTTAGAGCGTGCCGGGTTTTACGGTAGCTCTTTTTACCCGTGGTGGGGTGGGGTGGGAGGCCATGCAGGTTCGAATCCTGCCGAAGAGCACAATTTTTATCTTTAAGATTTCTCGAACATTCAGGCCGATAGACGAGAATAAATCTACTTTTTAATAAATAAACGGAGCGAGTATCCACTAAAAGTAACGTTGAAAGGGATAAAAATCTGTCGGAATAATAACATCCATTCTTAAATATATATAACACATCAATTTGGCCCAGGTCTATTACAAATAGCAGGCCAAAAATGAACAGTCTCTGCGTGCATAAAACATGAGATGCCAATGAGTAGATAACATGATCCATTTTGAAACGTGCTTCTCGCCCGAGAGAGGGAGAGAAAGAAAAAACAAACTTCGCCGAAGTAAGTGTTCTCATCACAACTGATTTTTTTCTCTTTCCACTAACAACATCCTGGCCAATTTAATAATCTGTTTAGTCAGAAACTCACCATAGCTCTCTCTCTCATTATATATATATATATATATATATATATATATATATGAGAGAGAAGCAATGATTATATAGTTACATTTATCGTTTGTGCATGCTAAACTAAGCTGTATTGTATATTCGGCAATTAATAAAATACAAGATGCCCCACAAACAACTATGACATTTGGTACAGTTTATTTAATTGTTGGAATTTTTTGTTAGTTATTTGAAACAAATAAATGATAGAAATTTAGTAACTTAAAACGGAATAAAAACACAAATATTAGATGTAGTGTTCAAAGTAAAAGTTAAATATTTTTTTTTTTTTAGTAGCGCAATGGATCGTTGTTCAGATTGAGAAATCGGAGAGCCGAGTTCGAATTTCAGTTGACTTACGTGCTAATATCCTTGAGAAAGGTATGAATTTCACTCCCCCATTCAGCTATGGGTAAATAGGACAAATTGGTGGCCTTGTGTGGCAATCGGACTAGGAGAACAACAACTCTGAATTCAAAACTGTAAGTAGCCGCGGCAAAGTACATACTATGCAGAAAAAAGAATCGTTCACATTGGCTCAATTATCCCGACTAAAGGTAGATTCCGAAAAAAGGTAATTTTATCGTGAATTTTATTTCATTGTCAGCAATTGTAATTTTTTGGTGCTTTTTTTATTTTCATTTTTAATATCATTTCTTTTTACAAAGTTAGTGGGCGCGGGGCCGAATTTTTAGTGTTAGCGTTCTTATAATAGTCAAGGAAGTGTCTTCTTGGTAATATTGACTTGGGAGACAATAACCGCGTGCGGCATAAAATGGTTGAGTGAAATTAGGCAGGCGAAACCTTTCGAAAACCATTGACAGTTGTGATAGCGTGAAATCCCAAGTCCTCACTTGATGGGCAGATAGAAACTCTTAAGCCTTCGTTGCCCACCAGCAACGGCGAGGATAAATGGAAATTAAATCCGTCGCAACTTTTCCCTCCATTAATCTATGGCCGTAACCCTGTCATATCACGTTGAATCACCAATTCCCCTATGATAACCGAAGTTAAGCAACGTCGAGCATGGTCAGTAGCTAGATGGGTGAGCGCTTCTTCAATGTATGAGTGGTATAGTAGATCAGAATTGGAAAACATAGCTGAGTTCCAATTCCAGTCAAGTTCGTTATATTAACTTATGCATAAATACCCTGAGAAAGGTATGAATCCACCTCTCCCCATCTATGGGTTAATTAGTAAGATTTGTATCTCTAAATCATTATTCCCCCCACAAATTCTTAAATCTAAAAATATTTTCTGGTTTTAATAAGCCGTAGAAAACGAATATTTACATACTAATATAAATGGATGGAAACTATCGTGGTCAAAAAGTGAGGGATCAGTTTACATATTGATTATAATATAGGATTGGTCACCCACTTTACATCCAAATTTCTTGTTTATCGAATTCATAGGTATGAATCCAGCTCCTCTCCCCAGCTATGGGTTAATTAGTAAGATATGTATTACTAAATCATTATCTCCCCCCGCCAAAATTCTTACAATCTAAAAACATTTTCTGGCTTTAAATAACCAGTAAAAAGTTAAGCCACAGAAAACGAATCTATCAATAGCCTGTGACCATGACTATAAATGTAGTAATAGTATGTTGAATTTTATTATTATTACTATTTTGAGTTGATATTCAAAGCCCTGCGTTCCTGAACAATTTTAACCATTCTGCTTGAGCTCCAGAGTCAAAATTCGCAAATAATTGGTATGTAATGTTTCACGGTAGATATGAAAATAGTTACAAATGTATACCCACCGGTGGCTGGGCATTACGTCATTTTTCTCAACCACGGTAAGGCGGCGATCAGGACGCAAAGGGTTAAAAGTTAATGTCCAAAATTATAAGGTATATAAGAAAGTGAAACGACGAGGAGAGCTCAAGTTGGATAGTGTCACTCGATGATCACCGACCCACCCAGAAAACCTGTATGTCCTCAGAGTGACAATATGAATTGATCTATAGCAATTGGTTTGTCTATATTTCTGAGATGAGGTATTATGTACACTAATTATTAGGTTGGTGCAAAAATAATGTCGTTTTCTCACATGAAGTTGAACGTCAAAAAACGACATTATTTTTGTACCAACCTAATACATTATTCGGACTACTGTCCTCATCTTTTATTATAACATTTCGGCCGTTGTACGCTCCGGCCTTTTTCAGGTGGTTGAAATGTCGAACTGAACCCTTTATTTTGCTCACTGGGGTCAGTATAAGTAATACCCTACAACGTAACAACTACCCTGGGTACATGGCAGCAGCCCAAAAAAACTGAGGCGGGTACAAGAGGAGGACAACAACACTCAGAAAACAGTTCACCTGCCTTATGTGAAGGGGTTATTAGAGAAAATACAAAGGATCTACGGTCCCTATAACATCAGGACAACCTTCAAAAGCTGGACGGCACTTCGCAGATATCTCTCCCGAGCAAGACCTCCCCATAGAGGAGAACATGACTAAAGACTGTACCCTATCCCGTGCAGCTGCTGAAAAAATATAAAGGAGACGGGCCGCACCTTAATGTAAGGCTTCAAGAACACCAGAAAACTGTAACACAAGGGGAAGTGGAAAAATCAGGCGTGGTTGACCACATATGGAGAGAAATTGAGATCATAGACAAAGAACACCATTGGAAAATTCGTAAACTTAAGGAATCAGCACATATGCTAGGCCACTAAAATCTCCTGAGCCAACCAAGCATAGAAATAAAATACAATATGGGAACCAGTAATAAGGAGTACCAGAGAAAAGCGATAACAACAACAAAAATTGCATTATGAGCTCTGGTAAAAAAAAATAAAAAAACTTGCAATGATAACAGCAAAAATTGCAATACGAGCACTGGTAAAAAACGGTTGCTGATGACATTAGGTTTATAATAACCAGAAATTCATACACAGATGTCCTCAAGGACACGTGGCACATTGGATAAAGGCGTTAGTTAGGTCCAGTGGCAGGATCCAAAAAGTGTGAGTTTAATACCTTGTTAAGGCGGTGGAGAACTTGGAGAGGGGAATTAACAGGAGATGACTGACATCCATTAAACATGGCATGTGGAACTAGAACAGTCTACTCCAGCGAGCGAAATAAAGGGTTCAGTTCGACATTCCAACCACCTGAAGAAGGCCGGAACGTACAACTGCCGAAACGTAATAAATATGGCAACAAAGTAAATAATGTAAATAGAGCAACTGGTTTGGTTTGTTTTACATCAAACTCAATGAGCTACCCAATGCTGACAATTTTTTTCCTTCAAAATTTCATTACTAGTATTTTCATTACTGGTAATGTTTTTACAAAAATGTATTGCTGGTATTAAAACCTATTTTTACGATTTCATAGTTAACCCCCAAACTGGAGTCAAGACTGTTTGTCCATACAGGTGATACCACCTCGGATCAGGGTGGACCTGGGCACACCAGCAATTAAGAGGTGGTTCCACGCTCCTCAAAATCTCTTGATCAGAGGCCTTGCTGTCGGATGTAGTTTATCGTTTAAGCAATTGGTAGCAAGGTCGTATGCTGGAGAAATGAGTTCGATCCTAACGAAATTTCTCACTATCATACCCCGGGATAAGACCAGCGTAATGGTGAGACATATTTAGCACGAACAACGTACATTGAATTTAGAATTATTGGAGAGTAGACAGGCCAGAGATGACACCGAAGAATTGAAGTAAACTGCCTCAAAATAATGACAAACTCATGTACGATTGGGTAGAGAGTGTTACACTAATAATCAGTTCAGTTATGTGTCATGCGTGATACACGCTTAGGCGATCATGTATCTTTCGATGGCAGATTTTTTCCCGAAGTAGGTTGCCATTTCTTTCTGCAAGGCTATAAAACCCTGTCTGTCCTGCTATTTGCCCATAGCTGGGAGACCCAAGAGTATTAGCACGTAAGTGAATGTAATGGATTTGACGGGAATTCGAACTCGGCTCTCTGATGTCCACAATCCTAGTCGCTATCCATTACTCCACTATGGAATCTACTGGGGTGGCTAGCCAATCTCTATTGCAAACGCCCAGGCACATTTTATGCTCCTTCAACACCCACAGAGCTAACCTTGGGGGGGGGGGAGAATGTATAGTCTGGCGCCATCAGTAGCTGAACAAGACGATGACATTCACATCCTCTGTCACGATAACTTTGTGCCAGACCAACCGTCGTCTACCCAATATTGGGTTAATCCAGGATATGGTTTCATGCCTTCCCCATGGGAAAGAAAGACAAAATTTAAAGGTTTACAATGCTTCATTTAATTATAATAAAAAAACAACATATTCAAGATAGTATTACTACTTGATGACTGACGCTCTGAATAGATTGTAATTGAAATTAAAATAAGAAATATTAGACAAATAATGGTTGCTAATACGTCATTTAATATTAAAATTCAAGATAATATCACTAGTTGTTGACTAACTGTTAGATATCTGAGTAAGTTGCAAGGAAAAATAAAATAAAGATGAAAGAAATACTGAACAAAAATTAAAATAGTTAAGATTCCATCTAATAATAATAATATTCAAAATATTATTTTTTACTAACGACCAGAACGGTCTAAGGTTTTTTTTATTATTTTTTAATTAAGTATTTCACCCCTAGGCAAAGCGGGAGTGCCACTAGCATGCAAAGTGTTAGAGAGAGTCAGAGCAAGAGTAAAGAGGGGTGTTTGAGGAAAGGATAAAGAGAAGGACTGGGATCAGGATCAAGGCATCAGAAGATGTCGATTGACATTACATTTGGATATTTGAAGATTATAGCTATCTGGGAAGTGATAGGAAGGGAGTTCCACTGTCGGGAGGTGCGAGATAAGAAGCTGTTGGAGTAGAAGAGGCGGTTGCATTTAATTATTTCGACAGCGAAAGGGTAGGACCGAGATGCTTAAACCCATGCAATTGGGGCACCAGTGAAAGTAGCTCATCAGAGCAGTTGCCATGAAAATATTTGTAGAAAAGACAGAGTATTCAAAAGCAAAGTTAAAAAGTACTCGTCAAAATCTTAAGAATTGTTGACAATGATTCATGAAAAAAAATCAAGTTAATATTGTTTATTAACGACCACATATTGGCTGTCTAAATAGTTGAAAGGAAGTAAGAAAAATGTAAAACAAGTGACCATCAGTGCTTCATCTAATAATAAAGTTAAAGATAATAGTATTACTTATTTACTAACGACCATAGACTAAAGGGCTGTGTTAGGTACAATGAAAGGCAATTAAGATCAAAGAAATATGTGTGTAGAAACAACTGAAAATTCTGTGTTTAATTTCTTTTTCCGGTGTAGAAATGCCATTCATCGAAAAAGAAAAGGCGTTTTGTGTGTTAGTGTATGTTCGGATAAGACTTTGCAGCAACATCATTTGAGATAAATCGCTAAAAATGCCAATCTGAATATGGCACAAAACGTTCAGGGGAAGCGCTGTTTGTACTGCGGGGGGCAAAAAGATTGCAAGGAGATGGTCGGGCGGTGTGTATATTGAAAACTTCTCAAATTCTTCATGAAATCCATATAACTTTGAATTTTTAATTAAGATCTTAATGAATAAATTTAATTTTGCTCAGCAATAAGCCTCTTTAGTTTCATTTGCCGAGATTGTGTAGTTACTCGGATATTTACATCTCAAATGATATCAAATCTTTTCAAAACAACCAGTACTTATCAAAAATGAATAAGGGTTGATTATTACATCTGTCCTAATGATTTTAGACTGACGAGCTCACAAAATTATAGAAATAACATCGAGATGAAAGAAATACTAATAAAATAACATTTTTTTTTAATGATATATTGTCAGCACAATTCAATGGTTGGCGTAGAAAATATACTGGGACTTAGGAGATCAGATCGGACATCGTTATTCAGGTAAGAAGATGCGGGTATCTTGAAATTTTGTCCGACAACCTCATATACGTAAGACCACTAAATCTGGTTGTTGTGATCGAGGGGGTGGGGAACCTGTCATATTGCAGATCAGATTGACAACGAAAGAAAATATCTCTCTATATATATATATATATATATATATAATCAGAATGTTTTGAAAAATACATCCCTACCCATCCCTAGACATAACCCCCGCTTTCGAATGTAACTGTTGACTGATACAATGAAAATTAAACAATTGAACACCCTGCCACCCCTTGTCTAGATGAATGGATTTCTCGGTATCCATGGGAACCCTCAATTATGAATCTTTGCCGTGCCTTAAAACCGTAGATAAAAAAATAAGTTACTCCAAAATTCGCTTGACGAGGAAATGGAACTAATGTCTTTAATTTGGTAAACAAAATTGAATTCAAAGGCTTTGGCTTCCATTTTCGAAACATGGTTATCACTGTGTAGCGATAAAAAACCATATTTTAAATCAATTAATATATATATATATATATATATATATATATAATTATTTATTTAAATATTATAACATAAATATGTTATAAAATCATTACAAAAATAGCCATTTTGTTTCAACACCTCCGGTGTCTTATCAAGTGATGTTGTTGAATGTAGAATAAATGGTTTTAAAAGTTAAAGGAAACTTTAAAAACCATCATTTATTCTACATTCAACATCACTTGATAAGGCACCGGAGGTGTTGAAACGAAATGGCTATTTTTGTAGTGATTTTATATCATATTTATGTTATAATATTTAAATAAATAATTATATCTGCTCTACTCTGTATTGAGCACTCTTTTAAGAATAATCATTGTTGGTTATTGGAATTTATTCCGTATATACCAGTCCTATACTTGGGTGTGTATGTGTATATATATATATATATATATATATATATATATCTCCTAATCAATTGTTGGATTTTCACATTGGGCGTTTCTTGTCTAAGGTAGCTAATAGCAACGGCGGGAATAGAAACAAACGTTAATATTTTTTATAAACAGGATGAATGTAGAATTAAGAACATAATAAAAAAATGTATAACAATAGTTGACAATATAAAAAAAATTAGATTAATTATTTATTATAAAAAATTTAAAACCTCTAACCTTATAGTTAAAAATAATAATTCACCTCCTAGAACAAAATTAAGTAGGGCAAATATTATTTACGAATTTAAATGCCCATTAAGGAATTATATTCCTCAACAATCAACTTTCATAAATAATTATATAGGCCACTCTACAACATGTTTAACACGCAGACTAACTCTACACCTTTCTGACAATAGCTCAATTAGATCTCATTTAAATATTCATGGAGACCTACCGGACACTATTCGGAACATACTTGTCGACAACACTAATATAATAGCATCATCCACATGCAAAAAAAGGCTAAAAATAATGGATGCCTTATTAATAAAAACAAACCAACCAACACTTAATAATATCAACTTTGAACATGGACATAATATCTTGACCGTGTTTTGAAACAAAAAAATGAAAACATTTTATAAAACATACATACAACAAACTATTTCTAATTTTAACAGTTAAAATATAATCCTTGAAAATGGCTAAGTGTATAGCCGAAAGCGCTCGGATAAAAAGAACATTCGGACAGTTTTTATATAATTTATCATCCGAAAAGAATTATTAGGTCGCATGAGAAATTGTATAAAAAACAATAAAACACCTTGTCTGTTGCTTTTAATGAAATGTGCATGAAAGAAGGATTGCTGCCTAAATACACTATATATATATATGCAAGAATCAAAAATACCCCAGGCCAAGATGAAATGTGCAGTAGTGGCTGAGAACACAACGCTTAGGTGTTACAACAAGTAAGACGGAGGTGGAGCAGGTCCCGGTGACAAACCACAGCGCCCAGCATCACCCAGTGTGGACTCAGAGACTACTCTGTCCGGCAAGGTCTAAGCGGATTAAATGGCTTGGCGCGATTTTGATGAGGACGTATGGGTTATAATCGAAGGTACGTAATCAGTACAACCAAACATACCCGATCTATAATATCGAATAGCACAAGTGAAGACTTGATTAGTTGCCGTTTTCTGGGGGAACTTAGATAAAAGCACGCCCTAAAGCTAGTAGCAAATTTACTCTGGGGGCGGACCGAATACTGATCATATTCGGTCGGGTCGCCCATCGAAGAAGTCTGTTGTTTATTTAGACCCGAAACTTCTAGTGACATGGGAGCAACAACGCTGACGACGCACCTAGATTCGGCACTTAAAGGTGTATTTTTAACACACACACACACACACACACCCACACACACACGATGTTCATAAAGTTCGTGTGCACTTTAAAAAATTTAAACTAACTACACTTTACTGTCGGAGAATGGAGATAAAAACTAATTTCTGGGGATCCCGAAAATTGATATTTACTTCTCCAGCGTGAATTAAACTTTAGATAAACTGTCCTTATCAATCTACTATTGCTGAGTTTGTATTTTCATTTTAAATTATTTTATGCCGAGACATAAACAAAAGCTTTCTTGAATCGTGTGATGTCCTCTAAGCAGACGATCTCTACGACGCTTCCTTCCCATATTAATAGCCCAGCTGTCCAATTTGTTGTGGATTAAAATTGATAAAGTTGACTCTGTGTGTGTGCGTTTGTGTGTGTATACATATACATGCGCATATCTTATCAGTTTGTTCAGGTCTGCATTCCTGTGTCGGTGGAAGTCCTAAAGGTCGAAACACGTCGCACAAAACTTTCTCTACTTTGTCATACATATTACCCCTAATTATATATATATATATATATAGTAGGACTCACTTTCATGGCTCTCCCATTCATCAGGTGTAAAAGTTATGCATAATCTTTTGTTCCTCATGAATGAGTAAACCCTACAACGATACATTTATAATACCCTTGCTTTTCTCTTTAACTTTCTTTGTCATTAATTTTTCTTATATATATATATATATATATATATATATATATATATGTACATATATAGGGTGTCCATAAAGTTCGTGTGCACTTAAAAATTTATAACTTTATTTGTATTTGCGATAGAAATAATTTGTAAAAAGGATTAGAAAGAAGTAAATCTATATTTTTTAAGGTTTTATTGAAATTTTATTTAAGTTTCCACATGTCCTCCATCATTAGCAATACAAAGGGTAATACGATTTTGCAGTTCACGGAAAACATTTGCCAACTGATTTACAGTAATGCCTGAAATCAGTTATTTTAGCTATACATTAAACTTTATAACATTTTTTACAGATTATTTCTATCGCAAATACAAATAAAGTTATAATTTTTTTAAAGTGCACACGAACTTTATGGACACCTTGTGTGTGTGTATGTATATATATATATATATATATTAGCTTGTCCAGGAATTTGATCTTAGAGCCGCGCCCATAATTATTGCAGTTCTTGGAAATGCGATTAAAGAAACCAGAAGAGAATATAATTTTCATATTTCCTACTGACTAAAATCCAGGACTTCCACTGTGGATTTTTGTAGGCAAGTTAAGATTTTTGGAAGATTGTGTTGCGCCAATATTTTCATTCCCAAGTTTCAACTGCCAGCTCCGAATTTGAATTTTGTCACCAGCAACTATACGGTGTATTAAATTATTTGATTGACAAAGAAAATTTATGACAAAGATCGTCGACGAATAAAAGTCGAAATGATTTTGTCAAATACTGATTTCTCTCTAGCATGTTCTTCGGTGTTACTTTTGTCTGAAAAATACGACGAAAGAAGTTTGTCTTCATTTGTGTACTAAATAATGACCAAACCTGAAGTATTTTTCTGGGTGTTCGGTCGCATATTTAAGATATCCGGGTTAAACAATAAATGACAGCTTCCAACCCGCCATTGTTTCGTATCGCTCAAATCAAAATGGAAAGAACGCTAATAGAAAGGTAATTTGGCGCCGAGAACTCCAAAATCAAACAAGTACGAAAATTTAATTCTGCATTAGTCATATGGTGTGATTTGATAAGAGTATTTTTACAAACTTTTGGGATAATTCCGAGTTGGCAACTTGTTACTTTTGCTCCCTTCCACTATTCTCTGGACTTCGTGAGGCGCACGGGGTCTGACGCAGTTGTTGTGGGAGGCTAGGGGGACTATCCATTTTTGGAAATCTGCGGTGACTAACGCAGGGTTAAATATCTGTGAAGAAGTGTTTTAACAGAGGACAGAAAATGTGGCACCGAAATCCGAAGTCGTACTGGAATAGTGAAAGAGACATTCAAAGTATTAAGAAACGGGGAAAATATCGTTAGAAATAAAGAAAAAAGAGCTGTACTGTTATGTAATACCGGTCTTTCTATATGGTTGCGATTGCTTAGAAAATTTCCTCGCAGATGAATAAGAGATTTAAGGCAAGAGAAATCTTGTTCGGCAGAAGGATGCTGAGAATGGAATGATCATATAAGTAACGAGAAACTTTTAAAGACAATGGAACCAAAAAAAGTATGTTTATGCTTAAAATCACAAAGAAACAGTGACAATTTCTAGTGCACAAAGAAAGAAGGCTTGAAGAATTGAACACTAACAAGGCAAGAGTTTACCGGAAAGTAGCGAATAACCAACCTAACTACTTTATTTAAACGGTTAGCAGAAGATGGAATTAAAGTGGGTAAAAAAAGAAAAAACTTTACTAAGAGCTAGAAAGGATAGGAAGTTATGGAGAGCCATTACCACCCCACATCTGGAAGGGACATGTAGCATAAAAGAAGTCTTAATCTTTCTAAATTTTGTTCTAGGCTTATCAGGGTCAAGTATGTTGAACGTGGGTTTATTACGTGTTCATCTGGTACCAGTTACCCGCCCCCAACCATCCGAATTAAGGCAGATTTTCTAGAATGATTATTAAACAAAGCTATAGATCCCAGTCTGTTCTGCTATTTAACCGATAGGTGAGGGGAGAAGGGATAGATTCATACCTTTCCTAAGGATATTTATGCGCAAGTGAATGTAATTCGAACTCCGTTCTCCGAGTTCTCATTCTGAGTCGTCATCTATTACACCACCCGCACATCCATCGATAACATGATACCCTAGGATTTGATTTGGTTTGTTTAACGGCATATACACTCTTTATGGATGATTTTAATGCCGAAATTTAACTTTCTTGGGACCTTTGAAGAAATAAGAAAATGTTATGTTGTTCTGCTTTCACAGTTGAATAAATGGTAGATAATACTCAGCTTTTGTGCATATACATATTTGTGTGGACATACCGTAATTCCCCATGTATAATACGCATTTTATTTCTGAAATATAATACGTAAAATCAGGGGTGCGTATTATGCACAGCTACAAAAAAGTCTTTTAAAAAGAGGTTATTAAATCTGTTCTACTTATTGGATGATTTAAAATGGGCGATTGTCGTACCAAATCCCCGCCTTACGAAAACTTCTCTTAATAAAATTCAGTTTTCTTGGGGCCTTTGAAGTAATAAAAATGTTATGTTGTTCTGCTTTCACAATTGAATACATGGTAGATAATACTCAACACTAGAGGCAGTCATATGTGCGTTTTATGTTGTTGGTTTTTATACAGTTTGATTGATTGTAGGATATTATACGGATTAATATTATAAAAAGTTCTTTCATGTTGAGTGATGTATTGTTGGTAAGAAATAATTAGGTATTGTTAATAATTATTTTATATAAAAATGTATTGCTGGTATTTTTACTATAAAAATGTATTTTTATACTTTATAGTATTTTTTATTTTGTTTGAGAGTCCACTGCCCATAGCTGGGACTCTAACAGGTGCTACCACCCCGGGTCATGGTGGACCCGAGAACAACAGCAATTAAGAGGTGGTTTCGCGCCTCTCAAATCTTCCAATCTCTCGATCAAAGGCTTGAGGCCGGATGTAGTTTATCGTCATACCCAGGACTAAGTAGAAAAAAGGTGATGGGGAATAATATTTCATTTAAAGAGGAGGTTACACAAAAAAAATGCATTTTTATTAAGATTTTCCTAATTTATTTTAAAGCTAACGTTAAAAATAGTATTTGAAAAGAAGAATTAAAACGAAGACGAAACTTACCCCGAAACATGTGCACAGGCCACAGCAAAGTGGTTCTTTCATGGTCAGCTTCGTTTCAGCAATAGTTCCCGTCATTACATTCAACTCGACGCTTCTTACACAGGTTAACGGAATACTACGGTAGTAGATGTGTTCATATTTCTTGACGTCCAGCCGGTAAGAACTGGACTCTAGTTTCTTATCGGACATCGCCTGCTGGACGGTAGAATCTATAATAAAAAAAAAATCATTAAATCAAGTTTTACTCCCATCTTAACCGGTCTGTTAAATTTAACTCTAAAATAAACTTCAATAGAACGACCTGTTGATTGTTAACCCTTATTCTACGGTAGGTACCAAATCTTTTAATTTTATTTAAGTACGATCACAAGTCTTACTCACTGGTGCAGTACGGTTACCACATGTAGACCAGTTGTTAATATATAATTAAGATTTACATAGATCTTGAGATTCAATTCAATAAACATGTCTTTGTATGTATATATATATATATTTTTTTTTTTTCTTGATAACATTAGTTGTCATATATATATATAATAAATTAATTGATTGTGTAAAAATAAAAATATCTATAAGAACACCGGATTTTATACCTTACTGTTCTTTATATATATATATATATATATATATATATATAAGTATAGGACTGGTATATACGGAATAAATTCCAATAACCAACAATTATTATTCTTAAAAGAGTGCTCAATACAGAGTAGAGCAGACATAATTATTTATTTAAATATTATAACATAAATATGTTATAAAATCACTACAAAAATAGCCATTTTGTTTCAACACCTCCGGTAAGACACCAGAGGTGTCGAAACAAAATGGCTATTTTTGTAGTGATTTTATAACATATTTATGTTATAATATTTAAATAAATAATTATATATATATGTGTGTGTGTGTGTGTGTGTGTGTGTGTGTGTGTAATTTGTTTATACGCTATTTTATAGATAAAATTTATTTAATAAATGCTCTGTTTTTAATTAGACAGCATTAATTACATTTACCGGCCTTAATGTTCGAGAAATTTTGTAGAAAATATGCGCAACCTGTATTTCTATACGGAAACCGTTATTTGATCTGACGCGCTATACCATTTAGCTACAGAGAAGCGTCTGTTTAGCAAAGTCCAAATTACTGTTTTCAAGCATACAATCTCCGAACACGTATACCACGTCATATCAAATGACGGTTTTTGTATAGGAATACAGGTTCGATTCCTGTCTGAGAACGCATACTTTCTACAAAATTTCTCTAACATTCATGCCAGAAAATGTCATTAATACTGTTTAATTAAAAACAGAGCATTTACTTAAATAAATTATATCTATTAAAATAACGTATAAACAGAAAATATTTTAAATAATTGTCGGACTTAATACATTTCATTATATATAATCTCGGAATTAACCTGTAGAAAAAGACTATGTATAATGGAAAACAAGACAATAAGAAAACGAGTTTTAGCCGACACGTTTCGTCCAATCAAGGCAAACAACTGTTCCACACAATACATTGGAGAAACATGCAGAAATAAAAAAAAACGCATCTATGAGCACAAAAGAGACCTCATCAATAACAAATTAACAAATACATAGAAAGAAATTCAACCACAATTTGGATTTTATAAATGTCACACCCATAAAAAAAAAGAAAACTCACTCAAAAGGAAAATTCTCGAGAGTGCTGACATTGAATATTACCCAAATATTAATCTACGCCCAGGATTTTTTCCCAATATCACTCTTTTCTAACAAAATCAATACTCACCCAAGCCAGCGTACACAACAAATATATCAAAAGAAAACGGTTGAATCCGTTAATACAAGAATAAAAACAATATTTATACACGTGAAAACATTCTCTTCAAACATGAAGTGACGGACGTAATTTTTCAGTTGAGCATATGAATATACAATAGCGTTTCTAAATTCTTCTAGTTGCTAACGACATTTTGTTTGTTGCTTATAGATACTTTGTTTCAATAAATTCACTTCGTTTTTTGCCTTGAAAAAGTCCACATTGGACAAAACGCGTCGGCTAAAACGACAATTTTCATTATATATATATATATATATATATATATATATATATATATGTGTATGTATATCCGTGAATAAGTAATCCAAGTGAATCCTATTAATATAAAATATCCACAAAAGAGCTCTCTCTCTCTCTCTATATATATATATATGGCCTGACGATGGCATCTAGCATGAAATAGACTGTCGCCTCTAAGTGTTGACTTCTATGTTCACTTTTATATTTACACAGGCTCTATCTGATATTGAGCATTTTATCCCATAAATATAGCACATCTTAAGACTATATTTCTTCATATATATATATATACAAACAAACGTGTGTTTGTATACACTCTTTTGTTACAAGGTTAGATAAAAATATTTGTTATTTTCCTCTCCCTAACGTCAACATTTTCCTTCAATCAGTAATCACAATTTCTGGATATTAGCTTTGGCGTCAATGAATAGGAAGCCGGAAGTTAGTCTTTCATAGCAGAATGTAAAAATACCCATTTCCGGAAGAATTTCCCGGATAGAAATACCAAAGCGAATAAAACAATGTAAAAAGCTTGTCTAATTTAATTCAAATTCCGGGCGAGAGATCTACATTTAGTAAGTTCATCCGGCTAACAAGACAAAAAATAAATGTGTTTTTGGCATAACGTTTCAACCTCGGCTCTCATACCACCACTCACATCTGGCGTCGTGAGATAACTTTATAAAATCTAAGGTGATATTTTGGAGCTATCATTCTGCATATAACACTGCTCAACAACAACAACAACAAATTTGAAATGGTGTCGAAACAACAAACATCTTTGACGGCGCTGAATCTGAAAATGAACCTACTTTTTCTTGGTTAGCTACCGTTCTTGCTGTACAGAAATGCCTCATTTTTGGGGAAAAAACATTTTCTTCATTTGTTTTCTGTATATATGATATTGACCGATGGCAATATTTCTCAAAATAAAATTATAGGAACCTCTCAATTCGTATTTAAACCAACAAATATTGGTCTGCTTATTGAGAAATACTATTTTGGCAATAACAATCAGACCCTAAGTCTTTAAAAATAACACGATTGAATATACCAAGACCAAAAAGTATTTTCATCAAATCATTTAATAAACTAACAGTAGAAATAAAATCTTCGTGAACATAAGAACTATGGTAAATATTTTCTCTTTCTTGATTGTCTGTCATGTTCAATGTTATTTAAGTTCCTTTTGATACTCCAGCAGTATCATATACAATGGAATAGGTGAATTTAATTGGGATGTCTTTAGTTGGAGTTTCTTTCCAACTGGGAAAACAAAATCCTCTGAATGTGCTTGGTTTCCTTCCGTGGTGAAGGGATAAAAGTGATGGGATAAATTTATCAATATCAAAAGATTTTAGGGTTTTCTTTTTTGATGTCACCTTAATTATCAGGTTTACTAAAGTGTAAACTGTTTATCAGTTAATTTGAATTTTGGCGATAAATAGGAAAAATTCGGTACTTCTATTTTAAAATCTGTGACGCCAAAAACTTTTCATATAAAAATAGTTTATTTCAGGTGGCCGA
Organism: Acanthosepion esculentum; assembly: GCA_964036315.1. Taxonomy (NCBI): domain Eukaryota; kingdom Metazoa; phylum Mollusca; class Cephalopoda; order Sepiida; family Sepiidae; genus Acanthosepion; species Acanthosepion esculentum. The sequence goes on from OZ038512.1 coordinate 69,378,868, forward strand.
GATAAATTACTCGGCCTCCCTGAAAACTGATCAGTTTCTACGACTTTATTAACTAAATTTTGCAATAAGCCAAGATCATAAATTGATCTTTTTTCCAAAAATGAGCAATTTCAGTACAGTACAGCAAAAATGGTAGCTAACCATGAAAAACAAAGGTCATTTTCGGAATCAGCGCCATCAAATTAGCTAAAAAAAATGTTTTGTTTCTTGGCATAAAAAATCATGTTGACCAGTGTAATACATAAAATAAAATGTGGAAGTGAGGTTTGTCAAGTATATGAATAAATACACACGTATATATGTAGGGGGCGGTAACTTAATATACTTAGTTCATAAACATATCCATGTCCCAATTAATTCTTCTCGCCAGATGTTTCCAACGTATGTAGAACAGATACTACACAAAGCATAAACATGTAAACGTTCTCTTCAGACACACCCAAGGACCACGTGTTAGCCAGAAGAAAAGTAAGTCCCATGCGTTCCTCATTTTCTTAGTCATCATATGCCTTCGAAAAACAAATTTCCTTTTGGAAAATATTTTGTCGACAAAACACGTACACACACTTGTGCCGGTTGTCACACGTTTATCAGTGTGCAAAGTGAAATCGGCGATCCGAGTTCAAATTCTAGAAGCTGTTTAGTAAAAATGATTGTGTATTTAAATGCGGTTATTTTTTAGTTATTTTATAATGATTGTTACCTTTTTTCAGTTGGTTGGTTATATAATATATATATATATATATATCGCCTGACGATTGCACTAGCATGAAACAGACTGTCGCCTCTAAGTGCTGACTTCCATGTCCACTTTTATATTTACACGCGCTCTATCTCTGATATTGAGCACTTTACCCCATAAATATAGCACACTTTAAGACTATATTTCTGCATATATATATATATATATATATATATATATACACACACACACACATATATATATATATACACACACACACACACACATAAATATACACACACAGATATATATATATATATATATATATATATCACACATTGATACTCTTAAGACAGTGCTCAATCTAATGTATCAAAGCTACTATGTATATATTAATAAATAAACATTTTTTTCCTCAGTGCTTTCGGATTCCATTTTGTACCAATATTATTAAATTATTATTTTGGAAAGTAAACATTTTGCTCAGCCAGCCGTTCTCTCTCTCTCTCATATATATATATATATATATATATATATATATATAACGGCTAACCACTCGTATTCGAGGATACCCCTCTACTCGCTCGGGCACATTTGTGTTTGCTCAACACCCACAGAGCCCACATGTGGATTATACTGCAACTATGCTGAGCAGACCTTAGTTACAGTTTCTGGGAGAAAGCGTGTTATCTAACATGATCAACAATTTGAACAAGGCCAGCACGCTCAAGCCCTCAGCCACGATGACTTGTGGCTTCGTGCACAGTTATCGACGGCCCACAAGAGTTTCGTCTACCTAATTTTCGCTCAGGGTATGGTTTTCAGGCACGCTGGGATCGACCTCGATCCAGTTCGATAACATCTGGAAGTCTCCTTCCTGACAAATTAGCCATCGTGATATTTGAACCCGTGTCTCATGGTCAGAAAGCGAACATTCTAACCACTCGATCACGCGCCCATATATATCCCCCCCCCCTCACCGGTGGTACAATTCTTAGTTATATATGGGCTTCAATGCAACCTTTAGGCTATGTTAGGCGTGTTTAAGCTGAACTATTTATATATGTTGGTCATTGGTGCATTATGGGTAGCAAGGTCTATTTTATTATCCTAACGGTTACTGGTTGGGATGTAACGGTTATGTTTAAAATTATTTTAGCGGCTGTTGAGTAGAAATAACTGTGGATCCAAATGTGGTTATTTGTAGTTATTTTATAATCTTGTTAAATTTTTACTCATGATTGATTACTTAATTATATTATTATTATTATTATTAATATTACTACTAGATTTACTTGTGTTTATATATGTGCATGTTTGTGTAAAAAAGTAAACAATGAATAGTTTCTCTTGAAACCAGGAATGCCCAAACTTAAAGCCATCAGACCCCAGGCATGTACAAAATATATAAATAAAATAAGTATTATTTATTGTGAGTAATTCTTTATAAATTGCTTCGTTTAGGTTTCCGATATCCACTAAAAAATAACGTTTGAAATATATATATATATGCTGAAATAGACCATAGGAAGACTATTGTAATGGATGTGTATGTGTAAATTGGTGTCATAAAAAATTTCCTCAAGAGAGCTAAAGAGAAACAGATGCTAGTTAATAACGGTTTTCCGAAATACTTAGTAGATCACCAAATTTTCTAAAGTAACCAATAATACCGAACAAAATAAAATCAATAACATTAACATTTTTTTTAAAAAAGACAAATAGTCGACTAGTCAAAACCCGTTCGCATCTATAATATATATATATATATGTGTGTGTGTGTGTGTGTAATATTATTAAGTTATTTTTGTGTGTAACAACTGAGGAGCATTGTGTAAAATTTTGACATGAGACGCACAGAATTTATGACCCGACTGACGTTCACACGCAAAAAGCTACCGTGCTGTCAAACTATAAAGCAATTCCCTTCTTTCCCTCTCTCTACGAACTACGATCAAAAAGAAAGGAGTGATTGAAAGTAGTTATGAAAAGTAACGGATACACAAATACAACAAAAGAGTGAGAAAGCGGGGATAGAGATGGATAGAGAGAAAATATAAATATAGTGATTTTCCAAGCGTAGCTTAGATGTGGCACAAGGCCGAAAGTATGGGGCACCCAGTGAGAATCGAACTCACTATTCAGTGGTAACTGTTTTAGCAGGAAAAGCTTGCTAACCATTACACCACGTCGAGGTGCCCAGAGACAAAACTTAGCCGAGGTGTATATTTTATTTCAGCTTGAATTAAACTTCACATACATTTAATAAATTCTTCGAGGTGACTTGGATTATGGGATTGACTTTCACTAGCGATAATGTTCGAATTTCTCAGAAAATTTGACTCTCAAGAACACCGAAGCTGTGCATCAAAATCACGCATACTAAAGATATGCGTGCGTGCGTGCGAATGAGGATAATAAACGGATATCTTTCCCGTGGTGTTGATACATTATACACTGTTCAAATATTAACGTTACCAATTATTTTATTTTACAAAATTGTAAATGGATTAAACGAGAATTACTTACAATATAATACATATTACTTATAATATGTTCCTTGATGCCGTCAAGTTTGGCGGCACGATTACACTTGTGTGTGTGTATATATAGACAGCAGCTTATATATATATATATATATATATATATATATATATATATATAGAGAGAGAGAGAGATAGCTATTAATAATATTAGTGGTGTATATATTTCCAAGAGGATACAATCTAGGTAGAACTCAATGTCCAGGTCAGAGTAAGAATATAATAAAAAGGCTCAAACATTATTATTCCATGGTTATAATTTATTATATTGGAATCGTAATGAAGATCCAATTCATCAGACGTACAAATTCAAAAAGAAATTGGAAGATATAACTCCGGGTAACAACAAAGACAAACTATATTATATATATATATATATATATATATATATATATATATATATATATATATATATATAGCACTGTGGAGTAATGGATGGCGGCTTAGATTGAGGCATCAGAGCCGAGTTCGGATTCCAGTCGAATCCATTACATTTACTTATACTATAAGTAAATAGCAGGGCAGACTAGGTTCTGTAGCCTTGGATGGCAAGTGGTCTAGGAGAAGCACATCTCTGAATTCGGAAACTTTAAATCATGTTGTCGTTTGGGACCCTGTTTGTTTTTTTTCTGCACAAAACCTTCCCCACTATAATCAAATCACATGTGCTGGTGTCTGGGCTGTCGGTTCCTAGTAACTGAGCTGCTTGATCCTCATACGTCGAATACAACGGGAGAGTTCACTGATATATAGGGTGTCTAAAATAAAATGTACTCACACTTTGAATGACGAGAAAACCTTTATTTATGAACATAGAGTGAAATGGAATAGCTTCGAATCCAGAAGAAAAATGTAATTGAAGAATCATGTTCAAATTGATGACCATTATTGTCCAGACAACGCTGATAACGCGCACCAAGGGAAAGTGTGAGTACAGTTTTTGAGACACCTTGTATGTATATATATATATATGCAATTACTTGTAGTAATAGTCATCGAGATGATTGTTATTGCCCCAGACTCCAATGAGCAATTAATGAATTGACAATATATATTATACGAGATGCACCTCATAATGCTAAGAGATTAGTTAGACGAGGACACCATGGCCACTTATGTCTCACCATTATGCAGGATGTATTTTTGCCGTACCAACACAGAAAGGACAACGCGTTTGGTCCTTTGATGAATAAGGCAAATGTAGTGATTTTATTTTCTAACAAGTATTTATAAACTGATCTAAAACTGTCAGTTTTTCAGAACTTTTAAATTTAACTGCGCTAATAATTCTACTTCCGGCTAACTTAAAGTCAAGGTTAAGGAACAAGGACACTAAGTGATGTCATCTAATGTCTAATGAACAAAAGTGAGAATATGTTGTTGAATTTTTGTTAATGCAATGATTATTTATTTTAGTTCGTTTTTATATATTTAAATAATAGGTTTCCAATTTAACCATTTTTTAATTTAAAAAAAATATTTCATAGTCATGTATATTGGCCAGCAGTGATTTTCCAAGCGTACAACAATTCCTATCTATGAAGAAACTGAGTTCGATAAACAGCTATATAAACAGACTTTGAAACCTGAACAAACGAAGATTGCCCCAAGATATTTATCTTTAAATCTTGTTATCGTACCAAACCTTCTGTTTGTTCAAATGTATTTCCTTTCTGCCACCAAACAACAATTACCCTTGTTTTATTTTGCTACCCCACCCCCAACCGCCATCTTCTTCTTCCTTTTTATTTTAACGCCGCTAAACAGAGACGCCATTGTGTGGCGTTTTCCCAGATTTCAAGAAAATCTTTCAAATCCAATTTGTGCAAAGATCAATCTACAAGATTTCGCCCCGAACCGAAAGAACATATTACGAATAATTGCCACTAAGTTTTCAGGGTAACGCAGAATTCGTGGATTACCGCTATATTACGTTGAAACGCCGGTTCATAGGTGGTAGAAAAGCAAGAAACCGGAAGAGAATTCCACACGCGAGAAGAAACTATCAGAATAGAACTTACGTTTACATCTAGCTATTTCAACAGTAAAACGATGAGACCTAATTGCCAATCTAGTAGTATACTTGACTTCAAACGGTCAAGGTACTAAGGAAGAGGAAAATTGTCATAAAATATTTATAGAAAAGACAGCGGGAACGCACGTCCCCGCTCGGGAAAGTGACTATAGTCGATATGCCAGCGCTCTAGAGAGGATGCTCTAGTCAATAGCCATGAAACACTAGTTCCCGTACGATCATCAAAGTTAAGCAACGTCGAGTCTGGTTATTACCAGGCGTTGTATGCTTGGATCTGTAGGTGGTGTAATTGTTAATGGCTTGGAAGTTTTAATAGGAAAGTTGAGTTCCATTTCCCGTTGGGGTCATTATATTCACTTACGCACAATCGGGAACGATATGAATCCACTAATTCTCCTCTAGCTATGGGTTAATTTGACTTATATCACTAAACCCTTAAAAATTCTTACACTCTGCTTTCTGGCTTTAAATAACCTTCAAAGTGTTGGTAAGCCGTAGAAAACGAATCAATCAATGAAAAGAAATAAATTAATTAGTCGTCGTCATAGAGGTCTGTCCGAAAAAATTCAACCATTTTAAATATCTCGAATAACCTGTTGCGCGGTCTTCATGTAACTTAGTGAATCAGAGGAAGTCTTACTACGCATGCGTATACACAGACTGGGCTCGTGTTCTGTGTGACCGTCTTATTAAAGATCGAGCGAATCTCCCTTCGTGCAAGGCATTTGTCAAGATTTTGCATGCCGCACTTTGGTCATCCGTCTCCTACCGTCCAGATACTGATGCCTGCAAAATCTGGCTATCGTCAGGGAGAGATTTCACACCGTGAACGAAATTAAGGAGAACGTGAACCAGTTAATGGCGATCCGGAGCGATATTTTGTAGACTGAAGAGCCACTTCCAGTACGGAGGTTTTTTTTTCATTCATATTAGACCTAATGTACTACTACTACTAATCATAATTATCATTTATGTGCCGTGCGATCATAGCCCTCCACATCTTCCTGTCCCTTGTAGTTCTTAATAATTTAAGTCTTTTTGGTATTTCTACCAAACTCTGTTCTACTATCTATTTGCTCAAACTCATCAAGCTTATTACGCGCTGTTTTCCTCTGTCCCCTTTTCCCTCAATCTGTCATGTGAGTATCAGTTTTTCCAAGCCCTCCTTCCTCATAACGTGTCCCAGAAATTTCAACTGCCTCTGGATGTATAAATCTTGTTTATGTTACCATTTTCGGCAAAACCTCGTCGTTGCTCACATGTTCGGTCCATGGTATCCTGAGAATCTTTCTATAGAAACACATTTCTGTTGCTTTAAGTCTCTTCTTCCTCTTTGAGGAGATTGTCCAGCATTCGCTGCCATACAGGGGGACAGATATCACGTAAGAGTTCAGTACTCTTTTCTTTGTTTCTAACGAAATTTTTCAGTTTCTTAATACTCTGCTTAGCGTTTGGGAGGCATCTTTGGCCATTCCAATGCGTTTTTGGATTTCAGTGTCGCACTTTCCGTCCTCTGTCAGAACAATTCCTAGATATTTAAATTTCTGTACTTTTTTCATTTTAGTATCCCCGATTTATAATTTGGGCTCATCTTTTTGCTGATAACCATGCATTTTGTCTTCTCGTTGTTTATACTTAGTCCTTTCTTCTCGCTTTCCTCCGTTACTTTCTGAAGGAGATTTTGTAGTTTCATTTCCGTGTCTGCTATCAACACTGTGTCATAAACATATCTTAAGATTGTGGCCACCAATAATGAATCCTGGTAGAACTTCTAATTCTCTCAGAATTGCCTCGCTATAAAGGTTGAATAAGTCCGGCGAGAAGACACATCCTTGTCTTAAGCCCCTTTACTACTACTATTACTAATATATAAGTAAATAATATATAAAAATAAAAATAAAAGAGTAATAAGAGCCAACAAAGTAACCCTGGTTACAAATATCTGAAGCGTAATATACTCATCACAACACCCAGGCTGATAGATATATACCAGGCACATGCACCACAGCCAAATATGCGCTATATGGTGGCGTAAAAGCAGCACATATTCCTGCAGATTGGGCCTAGTTAGAAATACCTTTAGGTTGACTACTCCCAAGTCACATTATCTGCCTCATACCCTCGATCATAACGCTCCCCTCACTACATCCACTCATAAACAGAGATGCACAGTGCGCCGGCCCCTATGGGACACACCCAACTGACCAAAGCCAACTGGTATCGAACGGGATATTTACTTTCACGTAACGAGTCCCGTAACTCATTATGGTTATAGCGGGCAGCGCATTTACTGTAGTCATTGTTGGATAGGGCAAGATGATCTGACGGAGCCCATCCCTCATCAGGAATACTTTAGAATGTTGTAAACTATAATTAGTTAAAAGTATTCACGACTATTTCTCTAGTATTTTCGTCTTCAACGTTAGGATTAGCTGTGTCTCTAACTGCTATTTATAAGTTGGAGATTTGCATATGAATACAACAGGAATGCTTTTGAATTCAGAGTTTTTCTTCAATGCTATTTAACCCATAGATAGGGGAAATGGTGATGATTCATAGAGTATTTGTTCGAAAGTGAACGCAACGTAATCGACCGGAATTCGAACTTGTCTTGCCGATTTCTCTTTCCGTTTTGCTAAGTGTTACACCATACTCACACCCACAATATTTTCTGTAGCCCATATCTTAATTCCTCAAAGACAAAACCTATATTAACACCTCCAATCAATTAAAATCAGAAACTTTTATTGTTATTAGCGTAAATTACGACGCACAAGTCCAGTTTTCAAGCTTAAAGATCTTTTCAAAAATAGGCCTCGACTTATATGACGGGTATAAAATATAAACATTTACCACCGAGTTGTAAACAACGCATATAGACATTATATAGGTAAGGGGTGTGACATTATGTAATTTTTGCATTGGTTACCGTATACTGTAGCCTAACTTCATTTACTGGTAGGACTAAGTTTTGGGCCACTGGTAGCCTACCATATTTTTGGGGGTCGACCTATACGGTAGGTATAATTTTAACTTAGAAATGCCGTTAAACAAAATCAACCAAACCTTTCCTCTTTGTAAACTTGTAACGTGTTAATCGTGTGTGTGCGTGCGTGTATATAAGTATATATTAGTCATCAACAGACTGTTTCGCTGTATCACAGCCCCTCAGTGTGGCTAGACGTCAGATTGCTTTAAGCCGAGATCGAAACCCGACTGATTTGACATCAGTCAGATCAGTTATCTCTAGGCCATCGTCGTACTATATATATATATATATATATATATATATATATATATATATATATATATATATATATATATATATATATATATATATATATATATATGGTGTAAAAGGACACTTGTCAATCTCTCATAAGGTTTAATATCTAAAAAAAAAACACTAAACTAATTGAGTTTGTTTTTTCCAGGTTTTAGTCATCTTGACACTATTTGTCGTAAGAATAACTGAAAAACCCTTTGAGTTATTCAGCTAGAAAGAGAACAGGTTAAAATCGTTTTGTATCAGCGCCACTGTCTTCTCAAATGAGCAATGGTGATAGGAAAAGATCATTCTGGCCTTCAGTAATGGTACCAACATTCATACACTGGTTTCCATCTTCAAAGTCCATTCAAGAGTCATCAAGAGAACGGTGAATAAGTTTTAAAAAAGAGGGAACAGTAAGAGAGGAAAGTCATAACAGGAAGAGGTATCGTCATTTCAACTTAGACAAAGAGATCAGTTAGAAAAGATCAATAAGACGTTTGGCACGCGAGAGAAGAGTTTTAGCTATGACAGTCCAACGAGCAGTGAAAAAAGACTTGAAAATAAAATCGTACGTGAAACATTTGAGACACCTCGTTAGTCCAGGACAGAAAGTTAGAAGGTTAGAGAGGGCGAAGATCATCTCGAATAAGTTGGAAAATGATCCTGGAAAAAAATATATATTTGAACTTTATTTCAATTCTTCATGCGCTTCCGATCCTTAGCTATAATTAATTAATGATGAACAGGTCATTTTCGTTTGACTGATTTAATCATGATTCATGTTAAGCTTGGAGAGTAATTATACATTCTTATTGCTTAAAGTAGAGTCCAACAGTGTTATAAAAACCTCGGAGAATTCCAGTAAGAAATCATTTCTAAGATACAACGGTTCAAAGCTTAATCTAACAAATGGACAATTTTGCTGTCACACTCGGTAAATATCTATAACACTTGTACTAAAATTTATATCCTTAGGCCCTTCGTTAGTCACATGCAGTGTTTTGTTATCCCAACATTTTTAAAGTACTCGTAATTGCTAGTTTTTCTTATGCTCTCCTGACTCAGTGAGTGTAAGTAGCACGCGGCGTGGTGTAGTTGTGGCTCAGTTGTCGTGGGAGGCAGACGCCAGGACACTATCTTTTTGCAGTAATCCAAGGTGACTAATGCAAGGTTAACAGCCACAGACTTCCCAAATACACAAACGGAGTGTTCTCATGTCAGGAATGTTATCGGTCCTAAAATCTTGTCTACAACCACTTTCCCACCTCCGTAACGTGGCTTCCCTGTGTCTTATCCATAAGTATTTTCGTAGCAATTGTTCTGATGAGCTTTCCCCTTTGATGCCTCAACTTTACGAATTTGAGTGCGGTACTGGATTGACGGATAGGTTCCATTATTTTACTGTTTTAAATTCTAGACGTGGCCGTGTGTTATATGCCAGTACTTTCTTCTCTTGCAATTCTCGCTTATGGAATTCTTTTCCCGGCTTCTTGTTTTTCCATCAGCTGCGATCTTTAGTGATTTAAATGTAACGTCAATTGTCATCTTTCTTGAATCCTGTTTTTTTGTTGGCCTCTCTTCGGTAGCGTTTGCTCGGTTTCTTTAACACTCAGTTGCCCCACCACCCGGCTTTCGTCTTGGTGGCTTTGTCTCCTTGATTGAAATGAAAGGATTAAAAATAAATGAAATATTCGTACAGTATTCAGAGATTCCCTCGTCAACTTGAACTGAAAAACAGGCTGGTTAAAACAAACATATCTCCATGTTTTTATCTAAAGGAGTCATATATGAATGCCCTTATTGACCGTCTTCACGAGTCGCGTCGAACGATCAGCGTCTCTTCCAGACGGATGAAAACGCATTACAAGATGGCGGAAAGCCCGCGTACGAAGCGGCTAAAATTTGTTGACACAACATTCCCTGTAAAAGCATCGCTTGTAGAGGGATCTTCCAATGACTTCACACGTCGTCAGAATTTTTTCCTGTCATTTCTCGCCCGATTTGACTTAGAAAGGGTTTATAGAAAAACAAGGCCAAACACGAGCACCTCTGAGACAAGTTTATTGATAGCTTGCTTTCACTTGGCGTAAGAATTGTGATTCTAATCTCAATTGCTGTTTTAATCCAAATGTCGGATTGAATGACAAGGTACACGGCGTAAAAAGATTTTGTCTGTACGCTCTTACCTTTTTTTATTCATTAAGACCATTTTCTTTCTTTCTCTCAGAGGACTCGTTCCTTTTTTTCGTTTCTTTCTTTCTCTCAGAGGACTCGTTCCTTTTTTTCGTTTCTTTCTTTCTCTCAGAGGACTCGTTCCTTTTTTTCGTTTCTTTCTTTCTCTTAGAGGACTCGTTCCTTTTTTCGTTTCTTTCATTCTACTTTTGTCTCTCTTAACCCCTTGAGCCCTGACCACCGCTTTACCGGTGGTAGAGAAAAATGACGTAATCCCCAGCTACCGGTTGAACAGTGGATACAAACTTGTAACTATTTTTATATCTACTGTGAAATATTACATACCAGTTATTTGCGAATTTTGACTCAGGAGCTCAGGCAGAAGGGTTAAAATTGTCCAGGAACGCAGGGCTCAAAGGGTTACGGAGTTAAATAATCACTTTCTTTCCTTCTTCACATCATTAATTCATTTTTCTTTCTTTCTTGCTTTTTATTTATTTTTCTCTCCCATCTTATAATGCCACTAAGACGTAAAGGGTTACTGAGAGTGAAAGAGAATGAGAAGACTTAAATGAGAAGAAAGGAAAATAAAAGAGTAGGATTCAGGAAGACATTTAGAAATTGTTAATATTGAAGGTGTTAGGAAAGCAAGAAACCGGAAGGAAGGTGATAATACCACTAAGACGTAAATAGTTATTGAGAATGAGAAGACTTTATTGACGGGAAAGGATGATAAAAGAGTAGGATTCCGGAAGACATTTAGACTTTTGGACGTTGTATTTTATTAGTTTTTAAAATCTTGTAAATATAAAATTATTCTTGTAAATAAGCAACCTAATAAATAAGTAGTATTTAATGTTTTTATTGTAAATCTCAAAAAACAAAAAAAAAATGTATAAATTCCCTTTCATCATATATTTAGGTTTTATTAGAATTCTAATCATCGCTTTTTAAAACAACAAACATTGTTGAGGAGTGGAGGTAGTTAAAATAATAGCGGTGTCAATGGAAAAACCGTTTTATAGATTCTCAGATTTTTGTGGGCACGGAACTCAAACTTTGCCGTAACTTTCTTTTATATGCCCATTACAAATTTATACGAAAGTTGGGGAAAATTGATCTCATATACTATCCAAAACGGCACATATTTATGTATGTATCTACCTTCAATATCTGATCTTTTGTGTCTATTTAAAGAAAAAGCATACTTACTGAGAGTTCCTTCCGCGCACAGCAGGAGAAGTGCTCGGCTAGTGAGACACGCCCTACCATTTCCAAGCGGTTGAGCAACCGTTTTCGTTCCTTCAGCATCGAAGAACTCCACATTTGTAAAGTAAAGCCAATTTCCAGTCAGCAAGAGACGTTCGCCGTCGACCAGCATTCCTTAAATAAGAAAATAAAACAATTTAAAAAAATGATAACGTTACTTGAAATCATTAGTTTCGTTTTTCATTACGTATTTTTACACTTTTTCAGTTTTCTAACTACCGATCATTACCCCACCACGTGTTTCGGCTTTATAGAGCTATTCCTCACTTAATGACCGTGTTCACTTCCAACAAGCTGGTCGCTAATTGAGAAATTGTATCTGGTTGTCATTTCAGGCATATTCCGCATGTAATGGGTTTGTCAATAAAGCCTCAGATAACTTTAATGTTTAAGCACCCTTGGGCTTACGGCTATTATTATGTTGAAATGCAGGTTCTCGTACGATCACCGAAAAGGGACGTCGACCTTAATCTGTACTAAGATGGTTGACCGCTTGGGCATTGCAGGTGCTGTCAGCTTGGATGCGCGGGTGGTTTAATGGATAAAGGCGCGGAATTGGAAATCAGTGAGCCGAGTTCCAATTCCGGTCAATTTCGTTATATTCACTTACGCGAAATACCCTTGGGAAAGATACGAATCCGCCTCTTTCCTCCAGCTATGGGTTAATTAGTAGTGTATCAGTAAATCATTATCATCTCCCAAAAGATTTTACGCTCTAAAACAACATTTTCTGATTTTAAATAACTGTTGAAACGCCGTAAAAAGCAATCCATTCGGACCATTTGTAACATTTCTAAATTATTTCTAAATATTTATACAGTCGTGTACCGAACAGTAAACGTAATAAAAAAAAACAACAAAAAAAACAACAAAAAAACAAAAAAAAAAAAAAACGAAAGAAAATGTTCATTTAAAAAATATAATACCGTACCACCTCAATTAACGACCGGGTTCCAACGAACTGGTCGTTAAACGAGTTGGTCGCTAAGCGGGTTGATCTCTATACGGGTTGGTCGCTATACGAGTTGGTCGTTAAGTGAAAAGTTGTACTTGACCGCAATTTCAGGCTTATTTCGCATGTAACGGATTTGTGTCAACCAGCTTCAGATATGATTTCATGTAAGTTTAAGAGCATTTGCAATTTGTTTATTTCTAAATGTTTACACAGTCATTTAATGAACAGTAAATAAATTCGAAAGTCAGCTCCATATCTTGTACATTACTCCGGTTTGTATTCTGTAAATACACCACAAGGACATTTTTGTTTCTTTCTTCATTTTATTCCTTTGATTCATTTTGAAGATTGAGATAACAATCACGATCAAAGATTTCGTATAACGTACAAATCTGGACTTTTGTGATTTTTTAAAATGAGATTTTAGAGCTGGTCGTATGTCAAAGATTCCTTAACTAGGCGAGTCGTGAAGCAAACAGTGGCTGTATTTTTAAAATGGCTTCGCAAGTATTTTGTTGTAGTTCTATGGTTAAAAAGGGGGCTTGCTTTCCAGCAAGCATCAAGACGTCCAGCAGAGAGGAACCCAGACGAGGCTATGCCGAAGTGTAGATTCTCGGCTGGGGAGGTAGAAAAACCCGACCCCGTGTTTGCCGAAACCACGGCCTCGCATCGACCAACGCAAAAATCGGCTTTGTACCACATCCTGCTTCGTGGGGGAAGTCGGGTAAATACCGACTGGTTTTCCAGCAAGCATCAAGACGTCGAACTCACTGCCTTCGGGCAGAGGGTAACCCAAACGAGCCTGTGCCAAAGGGCAGAGGCTCGTCTGGGGAGGTAGACAAACTAAACCCCGTGTATGCAGGGTCTATGGGGAAATTTTACCCGAGTCTACGGGCTCATATCGACACACATAAAATTCGACCTTGTGCCACATCCTGCCTTGTGGGTGGTCGGGTTAGATTAAAGAAAATGTTAGAAGTCTTAAAAATAAGTGTTGTTTCTTATTTTCATCAATGACCAGAATATGAAGGTGTGATCTAAGTATCTCAGCCATTGGGTCGGCTTCAGTGATGTGGATTCTAATGCCATTTCTTCGAAGTATTCCATGTATATGTTTGCCATTGCTGTTGATAATGGCGAACTCATTGCTAAGCCTTCATCCTGTCGATATATGTTTGATCCCATTTTATAATTGAAGAGAATAAAAAAAGGGCAAATGAAAAGAGAAAAAGACGAGAAAAGACAAGAAAAGTGAGAGACAAAAGCAAAAAAAAAAAAAAAGTAAAAAGAGACGAGAGGAAAAAAAAGAAACGAGCGAGATACAAAAATGTGAGATAAAAAAATGCGACGAGAACAAAAAGGGCTAAATTATCCCTTTTTGTTCTCTCACTTTTATTGTCTTTACTAGTCTTTTTCTCTTCCCTTTTCATTTGCCCTTCCTTTATTCTCTTCAATTATAATTTCTTAATAAAGGTCAATACAGTTTAAGAATCGTAAGAATAGCAAATGTCCTTCCTTTTCAAGTTTTTGCCCATCTTCTTCATTTTTTCTTCTTCTGTTCTTGTTTTATTTTTCATTTCGCCCCCACCCCCATTCCTATATCTTTTCACATTCGCTTTTTTCGTCGCTTTTTCTTTTCATAGACAAAAACGAAGAGAAATGAGAGAAAAAGACAAAAACAAAAAAAGACGAAAAAAAAAAAAAGACGAAAAAAAAAAAAAAGACGAAAAAAAAGAAAAGACGAAAAAAAAGAAAAGACGAAAAAAAAGAAAAGACGAAAAAAAAGAAAAGACGAAAAAAAGGAAAAGACGAAAAAAAGAAAAGACGAAAAAAAGAAGAGACGAAAAAAAGAAGAGACAAGAGAAAAAAAGAGACAAGAGAAAAAAGAAAAGACGAAAAAAAGAAAAGACAAGAGAAAAAAGAAAAGACGAAAAAAAGAAAAGACAAGAGAAAAAAGAAAAGACGAAAAAAGAAAAGACGAAAAAAAGAAAAGAGAAAAAAGATACGCTAGGAAAAAAAGAGACGAGAATACAAAACGCAAAGATGAGAGTGAAAAGATGAGTAAAAAAGGAGAAGAAAGGGTATGAAATGAAAGAGATGGACAGAAAGAAGAAACGGAAGTGGATTTCCTACTCTTATGAATCAATTATGAATCATCTTAAACTGCTGCTGAATTGTATAAGAAATGACAACAACAACAAAGACGAAAAAGTCGAAGACGACGAAATGCGAGCGAAGAAAAGAAGGAAAAAAAATAAAGGAAGAGAAAGAAAAAAAAACTTATGAATCTGTTCATTCCGTTTACTGGGTTTATTTTCAATTTGTTTATATAATTTCCCAGAGATGAAACGAACCCTCAAAAACCAGGCCAGGGAGGAGTGTTGGTATTTGGCTGGGAAAAACGCTGTTCAAAAAAAAAATCCCATGGAGAATACGAAAACATTTCGTGAATAAAAAAAAAATAAAAAAAAAACAAAAAAAAAAAAACTGACTGATTTCAAAAATTGGTCACACATGATGTCCGTTGGCGACGACCAAAATAACAGCTAGGCATTTGCTCAGAAACTAGTTTTCGGTATTTCTACCGAACAACTTACGACATAGAAAGCCCGATATAAGTTCTTTTTAACACATCCACTGCTACCTTGGATATTTGAATCCTTACATAATAATAGCGATAATGGTAATAGCAGCCATTTCCTTAGGTCCTAACATCTCGAGTTCACTCGCTTTTTCACAGACGCGACTTCCCTCTGTCTTTTCTACAAATAGTTTCCCGCCAACTGCTCTGACGAGCTATTTTCACTGGTGCCCTGACTGCGTGAATTTAAGTGTGCTACTAGGTTAGCATCTCGGTCCCACCCTTTTAATGTCGAAACAGTTAAATGTAACCGCCTCTTCTACTCCAACAGCTTCTTCTCTAGTACTTCCACACAGTAGAACTCCCTTCCTCTTACTTGCTTCTCTGATAACTATAATCTTCAAAAATTTAAATATAATGTTAATCGACATCTTCTGATGCTTTGATCTTGACCCCTGCCCTTCTCTTTATCCTTTCGTCAAACACCTCTCTTTACTCTTACTTTCACTCTCGATAACCCCTTACGTTTTAGTGGCAGGTCGATAACATCAAGAAGTTGCTCGGCCAGAAGAGACATTTATATGAAGAATAATATATATTTATAATGCAAAGTTCCTCTTGAGCGAAAGTGATTTATTCTCTTTGTTACACTGTGTAAAACGATTCTTGTCCTTGGGTAGCAAGTATTATTTCCTATTTGCTTATACCAAGACAATATGAGAAATGGCTAATATTTCTTTCAAACATTGCTTTTATGACCACCATAATGATATTTTTGAAATTTACCTATTCCCATTGGGAAAACTGGTAAACGTGAAAATTCTCATTCACGCAAAGTAGGAACAAAACGACATATGATTCCTGAGTAGCATTTATTTATTCTAGGATTACACAAGAGAGAGACCACAAAAAATTTAGAAGTGAGTAGTTATTCCTTCAAAAATATATTGCTGGCAATATTTTTTCCAAAATATATTGGTAACAATATATTTTATTTTTCAAATATATATTGCTTGTAATATTTTGTCCTTTTTCCCTAAAAATGTATTGCTGGTAATATTTTTTCCTTCAAAAATTCATTGCTGGTAATATTTTTACAAAAATATATTGCTGGTATCAAAACCCATTTTTACACTTTCATACTGTTTTAACCCAGTTTAGGGTTAAGTATTTGCCCATAGCTGGGACCCTAGCTAATTAAATGGTTCTATGCTCTTCAAAACCTCCTGATCAAAGGCCTTGCTGTAGTTTATCGTCTTACCCAGGACTGCAGAGGTGCAGTCGGCGTAATCTGAAGCCCCAGATGACGGAGCTCTCAAATGATCAGTATAATAATATGTCTGAAATTTAACTGTTCCCATTGGTTAAAATGAAACACGACATAAGATTCATGAGTGGGATTTATTTATTCTAGGATTAAACAAGACAGACCACAAGAAATTTTGAAGCGAGTAGTTTTTCGCAATTTACGCTTACACTGCAAATCACTTTAAGCATTTCACTCCAATCAAGGCAGGGGTGCCACTAGCACGCAAGGGGTTACAGGGTGAGAGCAAAATTAAAGAAGGGTGTTTGGGGAAAGGATAAAGAGAAGGACGGAGATCAGGATCAAGGCATCGGATGATGTCGATTGACATTACAATGAAATATTTGAAGATTATAGCTATCAGGGCGGTAAACGCGAGAGAAGAAGCTTTTGCAGTAGAAGAAACGATTCCATTTAACTGTTTCGACAGTGAAAGGTTGGGACCGAGATGCCAACCTAGTAGCACGTTTAAATTCATGCAGTTGGGGTACCAGTGACAGTAGCTCGTCAGAGCAGTTGCCATGAAAATGTTTGTAGAAAAGACAGAGGGAAGCCACAGCACGTCTATGAGAAATTGACTGTAGACGAGAAGGCAAATCAGGACCTACCACATTTCATATCCGTCTCTGGATTTCGTCTAGGACCTCGAGATGAACAGCGGGAGCACGAGACCATATATGGTAACCGTATTCAATTCAGGAATTAGTACCCAAATACATTTAATTTCGCATTATGTTTTTGTTATACGACCCTTGGTAGCCAGAACGTTCTAGAAATTTTTGAAACTTTTATAAACTTCTTGAAAGTTCTAGAAAATTCAACTTCAGCAACTCAGCGATGTATCTATTTGGAATCTAATGGAAAATAAATTAGCTTCAAAGAATCGATGTTAAGGTCACAAAAGAAAAGTTTGAACGGTGTAATTGTTTTTTTTTATTTCTAGACAGAAGTAATTAGAAAATTATAATTAATAATAATTAATGACCAAAGACAAAATAAAGTCCAACTTCTGTCATGGTTTCATCTGTCAACTGCATTGTCCTCTTAGAAAAGATATTGGAATGGTTTACCACTGCTTTCTCCACTGATTTGAATTCAGAATAGATCTAAAGTCTATTTATCCCTATCTAACACTTAGCTTGGGGAAGGCAGATTCATGCCTTTCCGATGGCATTTGTGCCAAGAAAACCTTTGACTCAGTCAGAAATTGAACTTGTCACGCCGATTCCACTTTCCGCACTGGTAACCGTTTCGCTAACCGCGTATCCATAGTTCTCGATTAGGGATGCTTGATGAACGCAAAGTAGAAAAGAACCTGACTACCTGCAACTGGAAAAAATCCAAGAGTATTTGGATCGTCGAATGTAGGAGTTCTGCAACTCTTGGGAGACCAAACTACTTATGATACATCCCAATTCACAACAACTGGCGGCATACCACTCATTTGGCGATAAAACAAACATACTTTCTCCTAGAATTACCTACGAAAGACACTGATCGCCGCCACACCGCCACATTTATCCAGACTTTCTGCTAACCTACCCAGATTCCACTCCCAATTAAGTTATTGCGATCTGCCATATTTAATACCCACCGTGACCAATTTAACACTTAATATTTAAAGTAAATTTAGATCTACAGCGGCTTGTATTTCTCGATCGTTACCATGCCAGATTTTTATGGAATTTTCAGATAGATTTTAAAACATAAATCAATTTCTAGTGACTGATTTTTTATTTATTAATCCGACAGATTTTATTCCTTAAACGTTATTTTTTTAGTGGATGCCCATATTGAGTAGACGCTCCGAAATGATTAAAAAAAAAAAAACTCCTTGAAATAAAAGAAAAAAAAATTGTGAAAAAGATCATTAAGAAGGAAAGAATAAAAGAAAAGAAAAGAAAACATTAAAAATGAAAAGAAAACGCAAGAAGGAAAAAGAAAAAAGGTAGAGAGATAAGCAAAACATAGGATTTGAAAAAAAAGATGAAATATTGAGAAATGGACAAAAGAAAGAGAGAGTAAGGGAGGGAGAGTAAGAGAGAGAAAGGGAGAGTAAGAGAGAGAAAGGGAGAGTAAGAGAGAGAAAGGGAGAGTAAGAGAGAGAAAGGGAGAGTAAGAGAGAGAAAGGGAGAGAGAAAGGGACAGAGAGAGAGAGAGAGAGAGAATGATAGAAAAAGAATAAAAGATAAATATAAAATAAAAACAATCAGAGCAAAAAAGAAAGAAATGGTTAACTGAAATAGAGAGAGGAAAAGGACAAAGAAAGGTGAAAGGAAAGGTAAATTATAAAATAAAGAAAATAAAAAGAAAGAAAAATGAGACGGGGTAAAGAGAAAGAAAAATGAGACGGGGTAAAGAGAAAGAAAAATGAGACGGGGTAAAGAGAAAGAAAAATGAGACGGGGTAAAGAGAAAGAAAAATGAGACGGGGTAAAGAGAAAGAAAAATGAGACGGGGTAAAGAGAAAGAAAAATGAGACGGGGTAAAGAGAAAGAAAAATGAGACGGGGTAAAGAGAAAGAAAAATGAGACGGGGTAAAGAGAAAGAAAAATGAGACGGGGTAAAGAGAAAGAAAAATGAGACGGGGTAAAGAGAAAGAAAAATGAGACGGGGTAAAGAGAAAGAAAAATGAGACGGGGTAAAGAGAAAGAAAAATGAGACGGGGTAAAGAGAAAGAAAAATGAGACGGGGTAAAGAGAAAGAAAAATGAGACGGGGTAAAGAGAAAGAAAAATGAGGCAGGCTGGTACAGGGAGTAAAAAAGAATTAGAAGACTTTACAGGATTCAAGAAGACAGAAGATGGTGATTGACGTTGCATTTATATTTTTGAAGATTGTAGTTGGCAGGGAAGAGTCACGGTAGTTTCCATCCATTTATATTTCAGAGAATGTAAATAATTGATTCGCTTTCTATGGCTTATCAACAAACAAGAAATTATAATGTGGATGTAAAGTGGGGGATCAGTTTTATATTAAAGTCTATACAAAACTTCTTCTCCTTAAGACAAAGACTTTCCACTCTCCACTGACCCCTGTCTCGTGCCTTTCGTCTAACTAAAACATTGAAATGGATAAATTCTGTATTAGTTTTTCGACACCGGGGGTGAAAAGACAGATTGTCGAAATAGGCTATTCCCCATATGAGATGATTCTGGGTTTTATTGTTTATTTATTATTTGCTTTGTAATAGTAAATACATTGAGCTCTTTTTGTAGATCAGTTTTAATATTTTATATTACTAGGATCCACTTGGATTATATACCAACGGATTTGTTACCCTCCTGAAAAATTTATTTCGGTTGAGCTCTCTGGGGAGGATGTGTGGGTTTGTAAACACCGACTATTACGGCTAATAATGCAAGACTCTTCGGTAAATCGAATAGAGTTCTCTCAGTCACTGTGTGTTTATCTAAAAATAAATACGCTTAAATTCACTTTCTTCTCTGCCGTGCGCCAACGGCTTCAGGGTAACATTTCCGACTGACGCAAATTCAGCCGGTTTTCGATTCTAGCCAGAGGCAACCGGACGTCTAGTCACACTGATGAGCTGTGATACAGCGAAACAGTCTGTCTGTGGATGACTATATATATATATATATTATATATATATATATTAAACAGACGGGGTCATTAAGACCAGACTCATGACCTTTGCCATTGATTACAGTAGCGAGTGTTTCCAAGCGGTCCCCCATCTAAGTACTGACCAGGCTCAACGGTAATTAACTTTGTTTATCGAACGGGAACCAGTGCTCCCAGTGTGATTTAACCCTTAAACTACTCGATCCATACACGTCACAGTCTCGAATTATCTAGACTCGATTCTTGTCCTTGGACCAAGGTTGTCGGATACTGAATCGACACAGTGTTGCCCTACGTATGAAAGTCTATATACAATCAGGCGGGTATCTTCGGATTTTCGGAGGTTTAAATGCACCTCATCCGCCGCGCCCTGTTTATCGACCGTCCTTGTGTACCGAGTGAGCAGTTGTATTTTACACGCAGGCCAAATTGTAATTCTGTCTGGAATCGTTTTTTTTTTGTTGTTAAGTTTCTTTTTAAAAAACCCCAAAAAAAACAAAAAACAAATTATTTATTCCGTTGGCAGGTCGCCCGTTGCAAACACAGTCAATAGATAACTGTCTTAGTCACTTCTTATCTTTTCTTTATGGTTGACTTCAACAACTTAAATCTCAGTCCCTAGGTGGTAACTTGTCTGCTGTCTATTCTTAGACTGCCTCGCTTTGTCAAGTTTTGAAAGATTCTTTTTCAGTCATTTCCAAACCGAGGAAAACTAGGGCCATAATGCGTACAGAACATGAATACGAGAAGGGATCACCAACCATTTAACATTAATAGAAAAATATCCTCACTGGGGCAATAGAATTTTACTTCCCTTCAAAATATCCCTTGGGACTTACACACTTAGCCCAGTTTTCTTTCTACGTTTGTTTAAACAGTCTGCAAAAGCCTTTAAAGGGATCACCAGCTTCCACATAGTTGCGTTCACCTTAATATTGTTCATCGTATATCTCCAAAGAGGCAGCCATTTTGAAAGTTGATTAAAGGAAAAGATAAAAACAAATTTTTATAACCTTAATTTCTAGACACATTATAGCTTATAATTAAAAGATAAAAAGAAAATTCTAAAGTTAATTAACAAATTTTGGCTCACCCCAGTATAATACAAATCGATTTTTCAACTCTATTGAACATAATTAGTGTCATATATTATTCTTGAGAACATCGAGAAATCGACCCTGGTTAGAATTGAATGAGAGTCACATGATTAGAATGCTATCGCTTTAACCGACCAAAGTTAGTTGATACCAAAAAATACAGTGTAACCCGGATATAAGAGAGTTGTCGGGACCGGAGAAGAAGTCTCTTATATCCGGGTTTGTCTATTATATATACATTAACGCAGGCTCTAATTTGGGACCAGAGAAAAGGTATTTACTTGACCCCCCCACTGAGTCAGGTTGTGACACAAGGTCGGCTTTTAACGTGGGGACCCGAGTGTTTTCACCCGGGCCGCTGGTCTTGGCTGGTCATAGCTTGTCTAAGCTAGTCATAGCTTGTCCAAGCTGGTCATAGCTAGTCTTGGCTTGTCATAGCTGGTCCAGGCCGGAGCCGGTCCAAACTAGTCGTAGCCATGATACTACCAGCGTAGGGACGAATCCCTACACCAGGTAAGTATCAAGTGACGCTCTCAGCTACAAGGCCGACAAAGCGAGCGATCTGCGAACAGATACTACACCCTGATCCAGGTATTTACTTGACCCCCAACTGAGTCAGGTTATGACACAAGGTCGGTTTTTAACGTGGGGACCCGAGTGTTTTCACCCGGGCCGCTGGTCTTGGCTGGTCATAGCTTGTCCAAGCTGGTCATAGGTTGTCATAGCTGGTCCAGGCCGGGGCCGGTCCAGCTAGTCGTAGCCATGATACTACCAGCGCAGGGACGAATCCCTAGGTAGTATCAAGTGACGCTCTCAGCCAAAAGACCGACAAAGCGAGCGATCTGCGAACAGATACTACGCCCTGATCATAGCCTTCAGGCCGAGCAGCGTCAATTTTAAATGACCCATGAGGGGTTGATAAGCCGTAAAACAAAATAACCAACCAACTAACCATGTGGTCACACATTTTTATGATTTTAAAACAATACTGCAATATCACCATTTGTAGTAGTAATAATAATTATATTACCAACAGCAGTAGCTCAGTCACAAACACAACAGATCCACTTTGTGTCTGTGTGTCTGTCGTATCGTCTTCCTCTCTTTCTCTTAACCTGACAAAAAAATTCTAGCAAAGCAACTGATAAAAAAAAGTGACAACGCCGCTTATATAATAAGATTGATAACACTTGCTACGTTAGTTGAATGAAATAAAGACCTCATGTTATCTACTGTTTACATACAGGCCGGATGCTTGTCTTATATTACAAATCATCCATAGCGCGGAATACCCACCTCTTTTTGCAGGAACTCAGAACAAAACAGAAGTCTTCTTAGCCTCAATCCAAGACAAAGCCGTTGAGCTGAGCTGTATTAAGTGTCTAAAATCATTGCTGCTATTAATTTTAAAAATAAAAACTAAAACATATTTTGAAAGAGGAGCCAGAAATAAGATTTACAGGTCGGGGACACTAAAATCAAGCTGGTGCAGAAATTTCTGGGAAATGTTCTGACAGAGGACGGTAAGTGCGACGCCGAGATTCGAAAACTTATTGGGATGGCGAAAGATGCATTCCAAAAGCTAAGCAGAGTATTAAGAGACAGGAGGGTTTCGTTGACAACAAAGAAAAGAGTACGGAACTGCTACGTGATATCTGTCCTGCTTTATGGCAGCGAATGTTGGACGGTCTCCTCAAAGATGAAGAAGAGACTCGAGGCAATGGAGGTATGGTTCTACAGAAGGATGCTAAGGATACCATGGACCGAGCGTGTGAGCAATGATGAGGTTTTGGAGAGGATGCAAACAAGGTGGAAGCTTATACTTAACATCATGAGTTCTACTAAAACATCACCTCCCCGAGAACCACTTCTTTATACAACATACTCCCGAGTGGATGCTGCCACGATCATTACAATCTTAACGTCTTTAAGTATAGGGTCAACCGTTAGCTATCCTACATATCCTCATAATCTACAGTTCTTATGCCCATAAAACAAGCTCATTCAGTAAGCCTCTACCGTGAGTGGCTCTTGAGTCTTTTATTGGATCAATATTTAGTAAAGAAAATGAAAGAGAAAGTGAGTTAGAGAGAGAGAGAGAGAGAGAGAGAGAGAAAGTGAGTTAGAGAGAGAGAGAGAGAGAGAGAGAGAGAA
Source organism: Acanthosepion esculentum (assembly GCA_964036315.1). NCBI lineage: Eukaryota > Metazoa > Mollusca > Cephalopoda > Sepiida > Sepiidae > Acanthosepion > Acanthosepion esculentum. The sequence continues at coordinate 69,402,516 of OZ038512.1, forward strand.
AGTGAGTTAGAGAGAGAGAGAGAGAGAGAGAGAGAGAAAGTGAGTTAGAGAGAGAGAGAGAGAGAGAGAGAGAAAGTGAGTTAGAGAGAGAGAGAGAGAGAGAGAAAGTGAGTTAGAGAGAGAGAGAGAGAGAAAGTGAGTTAGAGAGAGAGAGAGAGAGAAAGTGAGTTAGAGAGAGAGAGAGAGAGAAAGTGAGTTAGAGAGAGAGAGAGAGAGAGAGAGAGAAAGTGAGTTAGAGAGAGAGAGAGAGAAAGTGAGTTAGAGAGAGAGAGAGAGAGAGAAAGTGAGTTAGAGAGAGAGAAAGTGAGTTAGAGAGAGAGAAAGTGAGTTAGAGAGAGAGAAAGTGAGTTAGAGAGAGAGAAAGTGAGTTAGAGAGAGAGAAAGTGAGTTAGAGAGAGAGAAAGTGAGTTAGAGAGAGAGAAAGTGAGTTAGAGAGAGAGAAAGTGAGTTAGAGAGAGAGAAAGTGAGTTAGAGAGAGAGAAAGTGAGTTAGAGAGAGAGAGAGAGAGAGAGAAAGTGAGTTAGAGAGAGAGAGAGAGAGAGAGAAAGTGAGTTAGAGAGAGAGAGAGAGAGAGAGAAAGTGAGTTAGAGAGAGAGAAAGTGAGTTAGAGAGAGAGAAAGTGAGTTAGAGAGAGAGAAAGTGAGTTAGAGAGAGAGAAAGTGAGTTAGAGAGAGAGAAAGTGAGTTAGAGAGAGAGAAAGTGAGTTAGAGAGAGAGAAAGTGAGTTAGAGAGAGAGAAAGTGAGTTAGAGAGAGAGAAAGTGAGTTAGAGAGAGAGAAAGTGAGTTAGAGAGAGAGAGAGAGAGAAAGTGAGTTAGAGAGAGAAAGTGAGTTAGAGAGAGAGAGAGAGAGAGAAAGTGAGTTAGAGAGAGAGAGAGAGAGAGAAAGTGAGTTAGAGAGAGAGAGAGAGAGAAAGTGAGTTAGAGAGAGAGAGAGAGAGAGAAAGTGAGTTAGAGAGAGAGAGAGAGAGAGAGAGAGAAAGTGAGTTAGAGAGAGAGAGAGAGAGAGAGAGAGAAAGTGAGTTAGAGAGAGAGAGAGAGAGAGAGAGAGAAAGTGAGTTAGAGAGAGAGAGAGAGAGAGAAAGTGAGTTAGAGAGAGAGAGAGAGAGAGAGAAAGTGAGTTAGAGAGAGAGAGAGAGAGTTAGAGAGAGAGAGAGTTAGAGAGAGAGAGAGAGAGTTAGAGAGAGAGAGAGAGAGTTAGAGAGAGAGAGAGAGAGAGAGAGAGTTAGAGAGAGTTAGAGAGAGTTAGAGAGAGTTAGAGAGAGAGAAAGTGTGAGAGAGAGAGAAAGTGAGAGAGAGAGAGAAAGTGAGAGAGAGAGAGAAAGTGAGAGAGAGAGAGAAAGTGAGAGAGAGAGAGAAAGTGAGAGAGAGAGAGAAAGTGAGAGAGAGAGAGAAAGTGATAGAGCGAGAAAGAGAGCGAGAAAGAGAAAGTGAGTGAGAGAGAGAGTGAGAGAGAGAGAGAAAGTGAGTGAGAATGTTCCTTCCTTTTTTAGTGCGGAATAGTAGGCCATCTAGCGGGCGTCTTGACTGGTAATTAAACTTTTGCATAGTGTAATTTCTGGCTTTTTTAGAGCTTCCATTAGAAATTATAATTTTAAATGACTTCTGCTGGTAAATTAAATTTACTAAACGGTAAAGAATCAAATGATTGACGACCTGTACAGCAACTTTATCAGTAACTTATGTCAAATATAACACTTCAGTTACGCAAGAAAAGATTCAGATTGAAAGTTATGAGATAAGGCCTCTGGTCTTAATACGAATTGTTTATCCTTAGCCTTTGAAAGAAGATACCGGAGACCCTCTAAGTTTAAATGCATTGCACTGTGAAAGCGTATTATCAACGCTAGGTTCAGTGACATCTGCTCAAAGGTCTTAAGTGGTCTGAGCCATGGTTGGCGTACGATTCTTTTAGCGTTATGTATCTAACTGCCTATACTTAAGGGCTTTTCATATCTGATCATCGCTCATTCCGTCATGTCGCGCAGAAATCAGATTTCTACGTGCTGCTGGTCTTTTTGAAAGTCTTCAATAAATAATGCGATAAACACCGACATGAGAATTGCCTACTAAATTTTCCCATTGTCTATGCCATCTTCTGGTTATATATATATATATATATATATATATATATATATATATATATGCAGAAATATAGTCTTAAAGTGTGCTATATTTATGGGGTAAAGTGCTCAATATCAGAGATAGAGCGTGTGTAAATATAAAAGTGGACATGGAAGTCAGCACTTAGAGGCGACAGTCTGTTTCATGCTAGTGCAATCGTCAGGCGACTGACGATTGCACTAGCATGAAACAGACTGTCGCCTCTAAGTGCTGACTTCCATGTCCACTTTTATATATATATATATATATATATATATAAAAGGGCTGTGGTGAAATAATTTATTATATGGAACCTTAAAGCAATCTGTTTTTATTTAAATTATATATATATTTTATTGAATTTTGATTGTTTCAAATGTATAAACACTATTTTTCGGTATTCTGATATTTTCTTTCAGGGTTATGATCGACTCTCTCTCATTATATATATATATATATGTATATATGTATATGTGTGTGTGTATATATATATATATATATATATATATATATATATGTGTGTGTGTATATATATATATATATATATATATGTGTGTGTGTATTTAGGCAGCAATCCTTCTTTTAAGCACATTTCATTAAAAACGACTGACAAGGTGCTTTTATTTAGTTTTTTTATATAATTTCTCGTGCGATCTAATAAAGTTTTTCTTTTCAGAGGATAAATTATATAAAAACTGTCCGAAAACTAAATAAAAGCACCTTGTCAGTCGTTTTTAATGAAATATATATATATATATATATATATATATATATATATAATGTGTGTGTCTGTGTATATATATATATATGTGTGTGTGTATGTGTGTGTGTGTGTGTGTGTGTGTGCGCGCGCGCGCAAAAATCATTACCGTGAAATTTAGAGAGCTCAATGTAAAAAAGCTACATGAGATAGCATTTCAGCTCAGACCAGACCCTAGGTACAATCTGAGTGTGCAGCTTATTCAAGTGAAAGTCTTGTGGCTTAAAAAATAACTCTTTGGCCAGATCGTTACCCACGAAATTAAACTACGGTTGTAACAGGAAGCAAATTTTGTTCTGGTTGTAACATTCTAGAGATGAGATGGTACCAGGAAATTACTCTGTCTTTCCCAATAATGCATAGGAATTCACATATGACGAAGAGGAGGAAGATGTGGAGAGTTATGATCACCTGAAAGGATGGGACATTAAAACAAACATGTCTACTCAAACACGTGTACACACTAAATATAATGTTTATAATGACAAAGTAACGATTATATATTTATTCAAACCATTTTCCACTTTATACAAAAATCCTCAGAAAACCGGTTGAAATAAATGGCTAATTAATGTATTAATTAATAAAATAACGCTGAATATGGCTTTAATCATGGTGTCAGTTACTTTAGATAAAGATTGGACATTTTACGCCTTGAAGAATTATTTTTTGAAACGTTTCCATTGATATTAAAATTCTGTTCTAATGCAATGAAATTCCCATAATGTAAATATCCCATATTGTAATATCAGATTTGTTAAAAAGATATACACTGTTTCACGTGGATATACTTTCCAGTTTCTATAAGAAGCGTATTTTATACTTGTGCTTGAGAAATGTTTTTGTTTATTAAAACGTTTATTGTCAGTGTTATTTTATCAAGTAAAAATATGAATCTGCAAAAAGGATAAAATGGATGATAGGTTAGTATAATTTAAACGTGCTAAATATTTGCTTTCAAACTATTTTCTCAGAGTTTTTCCCCCTTTTTAGAATGTCAGTGTTTACTTGTGGATAAACGATTATTTCAGACATTAAATAAGAAACAAGAAACGTTATCTTAAATAAAATCTCAGGCCACTTTTTGCTTTTGTTTTTTTTTCTTCAGCGGTCGAATTTCAGCAAATATTAATGAGACGTTGCCATAATTGAGATAAGCAAGCAATTGATGCATCGCAACTCTGAAAAATTGCCTTGGAAATGCAAAGTTTTTAAAAGATATTCTAACTGTTTAAATTAGTAAAAAAGAGATCCACTTTTCGTTTTCCTTGAGGATTCCAATCAAGGGTCTGCCTGGTGACACTAGAATCAGGCTTTCAGGGTGTGTGGCCGATCCATCCCAATTTCCGTTTCTCTCTTGCTTCTTGATTCCTAGGGGAACATAAGGCCGCAACAACGGTCTTCCAACGGACACGATTCCGGGCGATGCTCTTCAGCCCCCGTCCATGTCGTGCCGGCTGCCTTCACCTCTACGTCAAACACTTCTGCGCCAAGTCTGTTTTGGTCGACCCACTTTTCACTTCCCTTGAGGATTCCAATCAAGGGTCTGCCCGGTGACACTAGAATCAGGCTTTCAGAGTGTGCGGCCGATCCATCCCAATTTCCGTTTCTTGATGTCCATCTCGATTGGGGATTGTCTGGTCCTGTCCTACAGTTGGTCGTTGGAGATGACTTCCGCCCACCTGATATTGAGGATGTTCCCGACACAATGTGTTTACGTGTGTTTATATACGTATATATAAGGAATCAATGAAATCAAACCCTATCGCTGTTCTAAACATTATTTTGTGGAAACCCATGTTTGCGTAGAGGTCCCCCTCTTTCTTTTTAACAGCGTGAATGATCTCGGCCTGCGCATTCGAGGAACAATAAAGAAAATGTACTTGCCGACAGGGTTGGAACCTGTGTCTTCCTTTGCAGGATAAACTGCCGTTGTATCCCGCGTGCTTTAGACCAGGGTCTGCCACAGAGCGCGTCACAGCCCAACAAGCTCGGGTGTGGCAGAAACACTCCCACATAATGGTAAAACATTAGTGTCAATGATGTCTTCATCTTCATGTCTTGGTAATGTGTATTTGTAATTGTGTATGCGTGTCTGTCTAGTAGGAGAAGTTCTAATGTTTTCACATTTTTGTGATCAGACGGCGCAGGGGGGGGCACTCCATTTAATCTGGGACTGTTTTGTTTATATACGTACTCTTTGTATTAGATAGATATAAATTAGATTCTTTAAGAATGAATTCAAAGAAAGATGGTGATGTAATGTTTTAGACGTGTGTTTATAGGTGGTAATAATGTTATTATTAAGCTTTCAAACTATTTTATCCTTAAAGATTTATGTTCCTTTTTTTAATTAGGATGGCATTAGTAAAATCAAAAGTTCAAAGGTCTATCTTTTTCTGTTTTCTCAATCTCTGACGAAGCTTTAATAAAAGTGAAAGATGCTTGTCTTGATTGATTGATTGATAAGCGTTTCCTATTTGTTCTTTATCTTATCATCCTGTCGGAGATATATGTTGCTAAGATAGCGAGGATCACAAAACTCCGACCGGAGCCTCCAATCAGTCTTTCCCCCTTCGGTCAGAGAATGCAGTCAGTCAACCTTTCCAAAGTAAATTATTGTTTACAAAAAATCTTAAATGAAAATAATTAAAAATATTGTGAAAAAAAAAAAGGTAATACCTTATACCAGAGCTAGAAAAAAAATCAACTTTCATATGACTTCAAATAAGAGAAAAAAACAGAAGGGTAGTCAAAATTCTGCCATCATGGTCTGTTATAAAATGCATCTTAGAACAGCGTCCACGGCACGTACTTTTTAAAAATCATTTCACCCCTAAGTAATGTGATAAAGCCATTATGACGCATGGGGCTACTGAGTGTGATAGAAAGTGAGAAAACGTTAGTGAATGGAGAGGGGACAGTAAAGGGAAAAGAATTAAGAAAATGACGATTCATGTTACTTTTATATTTTTGAAGATTGTCGTTGACAGAAAAGAAAATTCCACAAGCGGGAAGTGCGAGAAAAGAAACTTAGCATAAACCTTACGTTTACATCTAGCTTTTGCAACATTAAAATGAGGAGACCTAGATGCCAATCTAGTACTGCGCTTAAATTTTTGAAGTCGAGATATCAGAGAAGAAAGATCAGAATAATTGTCATGAAAGTATTTATAGAAAAGGCACAGGGAAGCTATGTTAAAAATGATTAAAAAAAAAAAAACGATAAAAATTACAAAAAAAAAAAAAAACGCATTTATTTTGAAGCCTCTCTTCCATTAATCGTTACACTTGACATCAATTTGGACTATTTTAAACGTTTAGCTTTCTAAAGAATACCGGGATCTCGCCAAAATGATCTGGCTTACTACATGGTTCTTGAAAATGACTGAAACGGGAGAAAGTACTTGAAAAAACAAACAAACAAACAAACAAACAACAGAACAACAGAACAAACATGAACTTCGGACAATTTATCTAAAATACAAGTTAAAAAAATAAACTAAAATAAACAGACAGACCTTGTCGGTTGTATTTATTCAAACTTGTTTAGAGATAATATAAGTTACTCACAGAATAATAGCATCGCCCATAAGTACATACATATGTGTTTTCATTTACACTCACACCCCTTATTTCGTTCCTTAACGAATTTCCCGCTTTCTTTTCAACTTCACCCAGTTGTCGGTGTTTTCCATCGCCAGCATCCCCCTCTTACTGGGTCTGTTTTCATTTATAAAGAAAGAAGAATCTTAATATCTAGGTTATAAAAATAACATTCTTTACCTATTTCCGTTTCTATTGTGTTATGGGATTTAATTCCGAATTCGTAAGCCGACAAACTCTTCAAAACACACCACTTTTTGCATGCACTGCCAAAAAATGGCGTTATTATTTATTTATTTATTAGCTTCATTTGTTTTTTTGCACTTTCTCTTCAGTTCTTGATAGCTTTCTTCAGCGAAAGTCATTTTCATAACAGGTGGAAAAAAGCAGTTCTTTCTGTATCTCTGACTCTAACAAAGGTTGTTTTTTTTTGTTTATTTTTTTTTCTTTCGTATCGTATGACTAAGCATTTGAAAAATTAGTTCCTGCTTTTGCCATGTTACCGGACAAAACCGTTTAGAATCGGAGTAAAAAGAAGAGAAAAATGCCTTCAGACGAAGCAGACGTTGGGTTGAGTATTGGTAAGATATTACATTTATTGGATCAAGAGTAAAAAATAAAAAATGGAGGAAAAGAAGAGGGAAAAACCAGGTTAATAACTGAATAAAAACATGAAAAATGAAACCTATATATATATATGCGTGTTTATATATCCAAATATGTGTGCGTGTTTCTGTATTATAATCTGATTGTGTATGTTTTGTCTTTTGCAAGATTTCATCCCCACCCCTGCCCAGGTCTTCACTCCAAATGTATCTATGTTGTAACGGAGTTCAGAGCAGCATTAGATCTTAACGTTTATTCCAACTTAATTTCAATAAAAACAAAATAAATAGAAAAACATATGTATTTTTTCCTCAGTTTCTTCTTTAAATAATTTTAAACTTAATATAGATTAAATTTAAAATTGGTAATTTTTAATTTTATAGTATAATTTAATATTAGTTAGAATGAATTCTATTTTAGTCTAACCCTAACATTAAAGCATTAAATAATTATTATAAACAAAGTTCGTTGTCAAGTCTTTTGAATTCTCATATACTTGTATTTTGATTGGTCATTGCAGCTTATGTAACAGCGTTTCCCCTAGTGAGGGGTGTTTGATTGATTTGAACCTTTCAAAACCCTTTATTATACATTCGACACCATCACCAGAAGTGTTGAAACAAAATGGCTATTTTTGTAGTGATATTATAACATTTTCTGTTATAATTTTCGAATAAATAATTATATTTGCTCTACTCTATATTGAGCACTCTTTTCAGAATAGTATTTGTTGGT
>OZ038512.1:69415322-69427822 GCA_964036315.1 Acanthosepion esculentum
AGAAGAAGAAGAAGAAAAAAAGGAGAAGAAGAAGAAGAAAAAAAGGAGAAGAAGAAGAAAAAAAAAAGGAGAAGAAGAAGAAAAAAAAAAGGAGAAGAAGAAGAAGAAAAAAAGGAGAAGAAGAAGAAGAAAAAAAGGCGAAGAAGAAGAAGAAAAAAAGGAGAAGAAGAAGAAGAAAAAAAGGAGAAGAAGAAGAAGAAAAAAAGGAGAAGAAGAAGAAGAAAAAAAGGAGAAGAAGAAGAAGAAGGAGAAGAAGAAGAAGAAGAAGAAAAAGAGAAGAAGAAGAAGAAAAAAAGGAGAAGAAGAAGAAGAATAAAAAAGGAGAAGAAGAAGAAGAAGAATAAAAAAAGGAGAAGAAGAAGAAGAATAAAAAAAGGAGAAGAAGAAGAAGAATAAAAAAAGGAGAAGAAGAAAAAAAGAAGAATAAAAAAAGAAGAAGAAGAATAAAAAAAGGAGGAGGAGAAAAAAAAGGGGAGGAGAATAGAGAAGGAGAATAAAAAGGGAGAAGGAGAATAAAAAAGGGAGAAGGAGAATAAAAAGGAGAAGGAGAATAAAAAGGAGAAGGAGAATAAAAAAGGGAGAAGGAGAGCGAGTAGAAAAAATGAGGTTATAAGATGAAAACCTGAAATGCTTTTGATTTGCGAACTCAGCAAAACAAAGAAAATATTGAAGAGAGAATGAGAAAGGGTTGAAATGCAGTAAATACACGAGGTCGAAAGGGTGCATAAAACAGGCGGCGAAGGATGAGAAAGGGGGGACGCGCCAATACGAAAGCAGGGGGGGGGGGTCAATGAGAAAACCCTTTCAAAAGAGGAAAAAAGAGGGACATTGGTAAGGAACATCAAAATAGTAGAAGAAAAAGGAAAAGAATGGTACCATCAGAAAAACACCAAACCCTGAGACATAAATACACAAATGACATTCTTATGAAATGACTGTATCTCCACAAATTCAAGAGTCGAGTCTAGGGCGGTTTAATAAAGAATGAAAAAAAGAAGCGTTTGCCGAAATAATAAGATCCATTTCTTTGGCACTTGTTTGTGACAGAACCATTCTCTTTTGCAACACAGAAACGAATCTACAAGAACTTCTAGAGTTAGTAAAGGGAAATTAAAAGAAATGGCAAAGCATTAATTGCAAGGCGGCATAATGAATTAGAAAAAGAAACAGCTCAATATGCAAATTACAGATTGGAAACACTGAAAACAGACAGAGATAACAAGTTTGATATCTGAGAAGCGTATTAAAAGAAAGTGCGACACGGAAATCTGAAGGCGTATTGGGATAGCGAAAGATACCTTCGAAAAGCTAAGTAATATATTAAGAAACAGAAACATATCGTTAGAAACAAAGAAAAGAGTGCTGGAGTATTGGAGAGATGGCAAAAAGACAAAAGTTACTAAGAGCTACAAGTGACAGGAAAGTGTGGAGAACCATGATCGCCAACGTCCTGAAGGACACGGCACGTAAAAGAAGAACATTTTACATAGTAGCGCCGGTCTATATCTATCTTTTATTTTTCGTTTTTAATTTAATTTTTTTTACAATGTTCACACTGTAGAAGCAAGGTGAGGTAATGGATAGCAGTTCGGATTGAGGAACCGGAGAGTAGAGTTCGAATTCCGGTCGAGTTCGTTACAGTCACTGCTAATCTACCCGGAACTTATAGCAACCAGGCTACAGCAGTGGCGAGCCAAAACTTGGAGATTTGAGTTAAAGGGAAATAACTGATGCACCGGAAGAGGCACAGCACGTGGAACTAGGACAATCTACTCTGGTGGACAAAAAGATTTCGGTTCGAAATTCCAATCACCCGAAGAAGACCGGAGTGTACAACGGCCGAAACGTTGTGAATATGGCAATGAAGATGAGGATAACAGTCCGAATAATGTAAATAATGCAAGTAATCATAATACTTCGTCTCAGAGATATAGACAGAGATATAGAGAGACATAGACATAAAGGCCGGAGCGTACAACGGCCGAAACGTTGTGAATATGGCAATGAAGATGAGGATAACAGTCGGAATAATGTAAGTAATCATAATGCGTCATCTCAGAGACTTAGACAGATATTTAAGACTCTCATATGTTCTTAATTTTTTTTTATCTCTCCCTACCCTAGTCTTTTCATATCTATCCACCCGTCTATCTTAGTCTCTTCATATCTATCTATGTCAATGATTGTCAGTCTCTTCAGGTCACAGGCCCATATCTATCGATCTTTTCAAAATGTAATCTGCCTCATGAAGCCTGCATCTATCTAAAACAATTATCAAATCTTAACATCAATTACAACCACATCCAAAACGATTATGGATATGATAAGAGCCCAAAATACTCATAACAATAATAATTCTGAAGCACACTATTTACTATTGTCCTCATCTTTGTCGCCATATTTATTACAACGTTTCGGCCGTTGTACGCTCCGGCCTTCTTCAGGTGGTTGGAATGTCGAACTGAACCCTTTACTTCGCTCACTGAGAGACTGTTCTAGTTCCACGTGCCATGTTTAATGGATGTCAGTTATCAGTTATCTCCTGTTAATTCCCCTCTCCAAGTTCTCCACCGCCTTAACCAGGTATTGAACTCACACTCTTTGGCTCCTGTGACTGGATCTAACTAACGCCTTTATCCACTGTGCCATGTGTCCTTGAAGAAGGCCAGAGCGTACAACGGCCGAAACGTTGTAATAAATATGGCGACAAAGATGAGGACAATAGTCCGAATGATGTAAATAGTGTACATAATACCTCATCTCAGAAATATAGACAAATTCTGAAGCAGGTATATATAAAATAATACATTGGGGAAACTTGCAGAAATTTAAAAAAGAAAAAAAGGATCTTTGAACACAAAAGGGATCTTATACATAATAATTTAACAAATGCATTAGTTATACATAGAAATAAATTCAACCACACATTTGATCTAAAGAATGTAACACTTATTAAAAGTGAAAGTTAATTAGACGGAAAATTCTCGAGAGTGTCACTATCGAATCTTATCAAAATATAAATCTGCGCCCCCAATTTTTTGAAATATTTCCATTCCTGAGAGAATTACTACTTTCACAATACATGGCTATAAAAATGTTAAAATATTTAAAAATAAAAAAACTGTTAAATTCCTAACCATGTTATAAATTAAATAACACAAATTAATCCTAAACTTAATTTAAATATTAATTTGTATTAAAAAATTTCAACCATTTTTACCCACTTTCGTTTATTAGACATTAAAGTATTTTAAGACATTTTTTATGTTTATACGTTCTTTTTATAGATACAAATATGCTCTGTTTATAATAAACAGTATTAACGACATTTACCGGCCTGAATGTCTGAGAAACTTTTATAGAAAATATGAGTCCTCCGACAGGAAGCGAAGCTGTATCCTATACGGAACCGTCATATAGCTTGACGTGCTTTACCGATTGAGCCACAGAGGAACGTTTCGGTTAGCAAGGTCGATTTTACTGTTTTTAAACTACAATTCTCCATGATTTTCTCTCGTACATTCACATCTGCTCGATGCGTATCCAAATGTAAACAAATGACGTCAAACATTATGAAATGGACAAAATCCGACAATTATTTTTAAGACATTTTTTATGTTTATTATTTATGTTACTTAGCGTCATCCATAACTTAGCTCGATATTTCAGTTAACCTGATGAATATTTAGGAGCGTTTCTTCAATTTTAAAAAAAATTAATAACTAACATTTTTTGCTCTTGTCTATAAATGTTACGAAATAAAACCCCTTTCATTTTCTTTGATAGAGTTCTACAAGTAAGAAGTGTGAGAGAAGAAACTGCTAGCATAGAACTTACGGCTACATGTAGACATTTCAACTGTCAAATGATGGGACCTATCCTCCAATCTAGTACTGCGCTTAAATTCATAACGTCTAAGGAGTATAGAGAAAGTTCCTCAGGATCATGAAATTATTTATACAAAAGGTACAGGGAAACTACGTAAAAGTGATTGAAACCGGGATGCCAGGTCAGGACCAATAACACTGCAGATTCTTCTGATGAAATGTAAAAAGGGATTCTCTCAGACGATTAAAAGAAAGCAAGTTTGGTTTCGTGGCGTTAAAGTTTAAAAAGTTTCAAAGCTGTTAACTGTTGCGCCAGTTAACAACAAAAAATTGATCATTTTTTAGATTAGCTGCCAACTTGACTTTATTGAACAGATCAAACTATTAAAGCAAGAATAAATGGTCGTGTTAATAGGACAGATACCGTGTTGATAACTAATGACGTCATGAATGTTGTTGATGGAAATTATATGGGCATATAATATGCATATTATATGTGCATATAATATGCATATTATATGTGCATATAATATGCATATTATATGTGCATGTAATAATGTCTATGGTTTCTGCTATGATCTAAAAACTAGATCCCCTCAAAGGATGTGCACTTAATGGTATTCCTGCAAGAGTCCTTAAGAACTGCTTTGATAATATCAAATTGACAGCTGATCTAAAAGTTGATCAAATTACTTTTAGAGGCATTAAAATTAACAAGCCATTCCTTGGCCCAGTCAGAGTCTGTAAGAGGACGAAACGCGTCGGTTAAGGTGTTTTTCTTTTGTCTTTATTCATATTCTCTTTTTATAGATATATTCTATCTGACATTTTACCATCTGTCTATCAAATCCAAGTCTTTTTGCTTTGTTTGGTTTTTAGACGTTCAAAAATTTCCAGATTTTTTTTATTATTGAGCGAGAGAGAAGCAAGCGAACAAAGTGTCGCTGGGGTACAAATATAAGAAGCCATCAGATAAGGATATATCAAGCACATGCAACACAGCCAAATGTGCTTGATATAGTGGCAGGTTCTGATAAAAGCACTGCATAACTTTGCAAGTGAGGCCCAATTAGAAATATCTTCAGGTCAGGTAACCCAGTCCGCTCAGACGGAGGGTGTTCGTAAGTAGCTAGACGTGACTATCAAGTCGCCTTGGCTGCCTCATCCTTGAAAAAAAAACTTGTATACGAATATAAAAATATAAAAAAAAATCTACAAAGAGTCTTTGTACAAAAATATCCATAATCTAATAAGTGGTTTGGACAACTGAAAAATTAAATAAAAAATTCAATGGACAATGATGTCAGACAAAATAATATGGCGTCAACGGAGGTTGTTGAACATTTTATTACAAACGACTGTAATTTCGACGGACATCTTAAGGTGCTCATTCTGAAAAAAATATTCAGAATCTACCGACCTTACGGACCCTTGAAACGCATGCGCATAGTTACGTATGTAAATTACTAACCGAGGGAACGAACCGAATGACGGAAGAGTTCCATAAAATTTATACTAAGCTGTTTAATTCATTCCTTTTAGTAACTAATCAACTTTGACGTCTATTTTAGAACGGCAATGTCAATAATTTGATACTTACTATTCTCCTTATCTAGAACAATAATTTTCGGATCTTTGGGCTTTCATGGCATGATCCGTCTGGCCTGAGAAATCCCATAATCTTTTGTGACTCACTTTCTACCACATGTTCATAGCACTTATCTTTTGCACTGAAGACAGACTGGTCGTGGTGGTGGTGGTATTATTATTAGTATTGTTATTGATGATGATGACTGTAATTTCTACAGTCATCTTAAGGTGCACATTCTGAAAAAATATTCAGAATCTACCGACCTTACGGACCCTTGAAACGCATGCGCATAGTTACGTATGTAAATTACTAACTTTCCGTCCCCGGGGGAATGAACAGAATGACAGGAGAGTTCCATAAGATTTATACTAAGCTGTTTAATTAATTCGTCTTAGTAACTAATCAACTAATGGAAAATTCCAAGGTGAGCAGGATCCCCATCGTAATACGCACGTTTTACTTGCACGCCATTCACGTTGGCTGCGTTTTATTCGTTTGAACGTGTTGATTACCAGTGCATCCATTTTTTCTTCATTACAAGACAAGCAACGGTTGTAGAAAGACTTATAATTTTTTTGTAGATTTTAAAGAATATTTTTTATACTTGTATACACTTTTTAAACATAACTTGAAGGCAGACATACTGTCGAAATATTGTTAGAGATTGTCAAACACTGTTTTTTTTGTTTTTTCTTTTCTTGTTTCTCTTTCTTTTCGCGCTCTTTTCCAAGTAATAATAATGATAATAATAATAAGGGTTTCCATAAAACTATTAAAATACAAAGACTTCGAGATCGAAATCTCAAAATCGTGGCACACGAGTACTTCAACAGTTCTAGCCGTAGTTGGAGACCTCGGATTGATTGGAAAAGATTCCAATAGATTTGTGGACTCGTCCATTTACCTTATCACCCCTAGCAACAGGAACATTCCATTTTACACGCCTACGTGAATTAACTTAACCAATCAAAAACCTTATTGTGCTAAGCAGCGAATTCTATTGGCTCGCAACGTGATAATTCAAAAACTCCACGTGAGGAAGATAAATTGCGCCAAAACTTACTTGAGCCGATTCTGACATCTAAAACCTTATATAAGGAATATTTCCAACTGACCAAATCAGTCAGTCCAGCGAACACAGAGAAGCGCTAATCTAATCCACGTAACTTGCGATTATAATTTTCCCGCGCGAAAAAACACAACTGACTCACCCACAAACTCGACTCGAAGATTACTCTGTGAATACAAAGAACTTCAAACTTGCAAGACTTTACTTATCTAAAGTGAATTATTAACACTCACTACAATTTAAGTAAATACTATTATCGTACATATTACATACCTACGGTTAAGAGTAGACTACTTCTGATGACTCAATTCTAAACATTACAAAAACAATACGGACATAAATAACGCTGTTTAAACACTAATTACGAGTTCTTATAGACTGTAATACAAATACACCAAGAGTCTGTCTATATTTCTGAGATGAGGTATTATGTACAGTATTTACATTAGTCGGACTATTGTCCTCATATTTGTCACAACGTTTCGGCCGTTATACGCTCCGGCCTTCTTCAGGTGGTTGGAATTTCGAACCGAACCCTTTATTTCGATCACTGGGGTAGACTGTTCTAGTTCCACGAGAAGTGTTTGATGGATGTCAGTTATCAGTTATCTCCTGCTAATTTTCCCTCTGAAAGTTCTCCACTGCCTGAACCGGGTATTGAACTCACACTCTTTGGGTCTGTCACTGGATCTAACCAACGCCTTTATCCACTGTGCCATGTGTCCTTGAGGACACCAAGACACCAAAAAGCAAACAAAATCTTCGTCCACTAACAAACATATAATACCTTGCAATAACATTTTGCAAATAATATTTGAATTGTATATAAATGCATTTGTTTGTTTGAATTGCATACATGTTTTGTCTTGTTTTATATTGCGAATTATTTATTGTTGTGGATGCATGAAAAGATCACGCAACCTGACGAAAAATGCTTCTGGTATATTCTAACACTCAAGCAAAAATCTTAGTTCATTCTGCGCATCCCCAACAGATTCATTGAAGGGATTCTTGGCAGCCCACGCCTTAAAGATTTACAAAAAATTGTTCTCAGGAGTACAGCTTAAACCTTACAAAGAGCTTTATCTATGTAAAATGTGCGTGATCTTAGGTTGGGCTTTTTTTAAACAAAAATACTCAGTGGAAAATGCCATGATGACATTTCTGACATTAGGTATCTGGTGGGTACCCGAGAGGAAACGAGTATACACCAGAAATCAAAGGAAATAATAAAATTACTACTAATAATAATAGTCATTCGTGGAAGCTTCACTTGTCATGATTAATGCGCACGCAATGTGCAAACTTTGCACGAAATTTAAAAAAGAGAATGATTATTTACAAAATAAAAAATGTTAGAAAAGAATTAATAATAAAAACAATTTTAAGGTCAATTTTTTATTTTTTATTAAATTTTGGAGTTTAACAAAGCCTGATTATTAAGTACGTTATGATAAGATTTCCTTACTATTATAATTTTTTTATTATTTAATTAATTATTATTTCTTTTATTATAAAGAAAAAGACAAATTTACCAAAAACCCTAACTTTACCCCTTGCGTAGTAATTGAGACGAGTAAAATCAGTAAAAAGGTCGTTAACTAAGTAAGATTCCGCGCATGATTATTCCAAGGCAAATGTATATAAACAACGCCAGTAATGGCGAATGAGTCCGAACTTTTATTGTTGATAACTCCAAAACGGTATATTTTAGCAAAATTTCTTTTATTTTTTGCTATTTTCGTTATTAAGCATGGACATTTACACCTAAATGTAACTATGCAAATTACCTATATTTATTTACTCGCAACTACCACTGGAAAAGGTCTGAATCCATGTCTTATCCGCCAGCTATAGGTTAATTAGTAAGACTGGTTTCAATAAACCATTATTATCTTTAAAAATTCTTAGTCTAAAAATATTTTCTTACTTTAATTAACCTGCAAAGGGTTGATAAGCCGTAAAAATCGAATCAATCATTACTCTGCATATGATAACATTGTTTTTCTTGAATGTGACGAACATCTATCTTACACATTTATAGGTTTACCATTCCTCAGCGCATTAAATATTTCTGTCTGATCTGGTGCTTCTGCTATATAACTAGAGATTCTTGACAAAATCCAAAAGAAGAATCTGCAATGTTAACGGTCTTGACCTGGTATCTCGGCTTCAATCACTATCTCACCGCTATAGCGTAGCTTCTTTGTGTCTTTTCTATAAATATTTCCATGATAATTGTGCTGGTATATTTTCCTTTTTGGCACGTTAACTTCATGAACTTTACGTAGTACTAGATTGGAGATTAGGTCTCATCAATCTACTGTTAAAATTGCTAAGATATAACCTTAAATTTCTATTCTGATAGTTTCTTCTCTCGCAATTGGAACTCACTTCCGGCTTCTTGATTTTCTGTCAGCTACGTTCTTCAAAATTTTTAAATCAATGTCGATCGTCATCTGCTGTACTCTTGAAGCCTACTCTTATTGTCCTTTCATTCTCACTAACAACTTGCAGCTTAGTGATTTTATCGCCTTGCTTGGGGTGAAACAAAAAAGAGAGACACATAAGTGTTGCTCTTCCACCAAAGGAACACCATTTTCATGCCTTAAAGCGTAGCCATTGACAGTCTTGTAAAGGCCTTCCATAGCAATTGTTGACTCACCATTGACCAGATTTTAACCGTGGTTATTTGATACATAATGTTCTATATTTGTTTAATTTTAAAAGAATCTGACATTATCACCAACTACCAACATAATCTTCCTTCTCCTCGGGTTTCATTGATCACAGATTGTGGCCTTGGAATGTTGATGATAGAATAATACTTTGTTATCTTTTCTTTTCGATGTTATTGAGTTTGTTAGTATCAGTTTCCAAATATATTCTGATTATCCAAGAAGACTTAAGTAAACTGCTTTATCTCTTCATCCATATGGCGGACACTTCGGTTAAGAATTGACTTGGTTAAAAGGTGGCGGTGTGAGGATGTTTTAAATGGACAGTGCTGAACGAGAGGTCTTTCAAAACATACTGTAATTTTGTAAGCCATTGAACATTAATAGCTCAGTCTATTAGAGCCGCCAAAGCGCTCACCCAGACTTCCCAGGGGGGAAAAAAAGACGCGGGTTCTAATCTCACCGAAAGCATAGACTATTTCGTTATCTGAGCAGTTTACACACTGCTGTAGAGTGACGGCCTGAGTAAAATTGAGATGAAAACAAATACTAGTCAAAATTCATCATTTGTTAAATTTTTAAATCGCTTTTTAAAGAAAAATGCGAGGTAGTGTTGAATAGCTCAGCGAAAAATCGCTTAATTTATAGGGATTTTCTAAGCCCGGCTTAGATGTGACACAAGGCCGAAAGTATGGGGCACCCAGTGAGGATCGAACTCACTACTCGGTCGTAATGGATCTAGCAAGACAAGCTTTCTAACCATTACACCACGTCGAGGTGCCCAAATCACTTAATGTACATGTTATTATACTGTTAATCCCACCACCCAAAACCATTTTCGAATGTAGGTAAATTACATGTGAATATTATAAATGAGGGACATTTCGTTAATTGCTGTTGTTCCCAGGTCTCCCCTGACCCGGGGTGGTAGCATCTGTTAGGGTCCCAGCCCTGGGCAAATAGTAAACTCTCCCCTCCCGCAAAAAAACACTTTGGAAGTATAGAAATGCATGCAATACATTTTTATATGGTTATCAACTTATTTATAGTAGAATGGCAAAGAAGACATTTTATCTGTAGCTGAAGGCATACAATTCACTTCAAATATTTAGGTTTCGACCTTAACCCTTCGATGTTGGTCAAAAACTAAACAAAATCAACCAAATATTCGCGTTCGCAGAGGGTAAACAAAAAAAAATTAGCTAATAATTTAATAATAATAATAATTTAAAAAAAAAACGTTTTGTAGATTTTGTTGAATTATGCCGGTTTTAAAATTTTTCAACACTGGTATTTTTAATTTCACTTTACGAAAGTCGTTTCGAAAGAGCTACGGTAACCATTACTAACTTTCCTTCAATACTATTTCCTTTTAGTATTTTGTTATTCGAATTTTAGTTAAATTTAGTCGCAATTTTACCCAAGCCGTCAATATGTGACCATCAGGTAAATAGCACAGATCGCCAATCTAGAATAAGTTCCAAGCAAGATTTACTCCGTTTAGTAAATTTAGCCGTCAAAACTTGAAGATCAAATCTAATCCTTAAACTCATTATTTTTCCCCGATCGCTCGGCATCTTATTAGTTGCTATTTTCATCAAAGTGCAACAAAAGTCCTCTGCGTAGTGTTGCACAGCAGAAACGGAGTTGCTGTAGCTATTTAAATGGTCATAGATTAGACCTTACTGCTAGCAGGATCGGTCGTCTCGCAGGACCGGCGGCGAAGTGACGCGGACAGGACGGCTCGCCGAGTCGGCGGCCCAGTGACAGATTTTAAGATATTTTATGCTTGTTTACATTATTTAAGTATTTTATTGTAGCCAAAGCTACAATTGGATTAACCCAGATTTTCTCACGTTTATGTATATATTTTCATTTAGTAAATATTTCACTGGACATATTAGTTGATTTGTAGAGCACTCCGATGCAGTGTAATGGTTAACAAGCTTGTCTTGCTAGATCAATTACAACTGAGTAGTGAGTTCGATCCTCACTGAATGCTCTACACTTTCTGTCTTGTACTAACTCTACGCTAAAAAAAAAAAAAAATCACCATACTTCTGTGGCTTCAGCCATCACCCCAGGCAGTACTTCTCCTTCCAATACATTTATAAAAAAAAGAAAAGAAAAGAAAAAAGAAAAGAAAAGAAAAGAAAAAAGAAAAGAAAAGAAAAGAAAAAAGAAAAGAAAAGAAAAGAGAAAAGAAAAAAGAAAAGAAAAGAAAAGAAAAGAAAAGAAAAAAGAAAAGAAAAGAAAAAAGAAAAGAAAAGAAAAAAGAAAAGAAAAGAAAAAAGAAAAGAAAAGAAAAAAGAAAAGAAAAGAAAAAAGAAAAGAAAAGAAAAAAGAAAAGAAAAGAAAAAAGAAAAAAGAAAAGAAAAAAAAGAAAAGAAAAGAGAAAAGAAAAGAAAAGAGAAAAGAAAAGAAAAGAGAAAAGAAAAGAAAAGAGAAAAGAAAAGAAAAGAGAAAAGAAAAGAAAAGAGAAAAGAAAAGAAAAAAGAAAAGAAAAGAAAAAAGAAAAGAAAAGAAAAAAGAAAAAAGAAAAGAAAAGAAAAGAGAAAAGAAAAGAAAAAAGAAAAGAAAAGAAAAAAGAAAAGAAAAGAAAAGAAAAGAAAAGAAAAAAGAAAAGAAAAGAAAAAAGAAAAGAAAAGAAAAAAGAAAAGAAAAGAAAAAAGAAAAGAAAAGAAAAAAGAAAAGAAAAGAAAAAAGAAAAAAGAAAAAAGAAAAAAGAAAAGAAAAGAGAAAAGAAAAGAAAAGAGAAAAGAAAAGAAAAGAGAAAAGAAAAGAAAAGAGAAAAGAAAAGAAAAGAGAAAAGAAAAGAAAAGAGAAAAGAAAAGAAAAGAGAAAAGAAAAGAAAAGAGAAAAGAAAAGAAAAGAGAAAAGAAAAGAAAAGAGAAAAGAAAAGAAAAGAAAAAAGAAAAGAAAAAAGAAAAAGGAAAAGAAAAGAAAAGAGAAAAGAAAAGAAAAGAAAAGAGAAAAGAAAAGAAAAGAAAAGAGAAAAGAAAAGAGAAAAGAAAAGAAAAAAGAAAAGAAAAAAGAAAAGAAAAAAGAAAAGAAAAGAAAAGAAAAAAGAAAAGAAAAGAAAAGAAAAAAGAAAAGAAAAGAAAAAAGAAAAGAAAAGAAAAAAGAAAAGAAAAGAAAAGAAAAAAGAAAAGAAAAAATAATTTTACCAGCAATACATTTCTTTTGGATAAAAGAAAATCTTACCACCAATAAAAATCTTGTCCGCATTAAATAACCCATTGCGGTTGACCAAACCAAACCAAACCGTCTTTTGCATGTATGTCCCTTTTATATAGTACAGTTTCACAAATTATGTGCCCACCTTTTTATTGCAT